>VBSM01002121.1:9792805-9804285 GCA_008086735.1 Cheirogaleus medius | reverse complement strand
TGCCTCGGCCTCCCAGAGTGCTAGGATTACAGGTGTGAGCCACTGCATCTGGCCCAATCCCTTTTCTTTAAAGTACGGAGCTATAAAAAAAGAATGAAAGGGACCTCAAAAGTCATCTCATTCCATCCTTTGTCCCAAAGAGAGGGTTACATCTAAGTAGCCTAAGTCAACAAGAAGGTTGCTACCTTTATAATGTGATTTTTCAGGATCAACATGTCTCATAAACTCTCCAACACTCACTCACCATGGTACAGCCTTCATTCTCCTCTTCCCCTCTGCCCTAAAATGTCCTACATGAGATATTGTCCTCTGAGTCAGACTATAAAACCTAGGAGCACTCACTCTGGAAACATCTTATTGAGTAGTACACAATTTATACTACTGGAAAGTAAGGAAGGACCCTGATTTATATGTGGGATGAAAGAGGAAAGCCTTCTCCTTGGACTACCAACCTCGACCTTCAGCACAAAGTGACATAGAAGATTTACTATTTGTCACTTTTAATATTTGAAAAATCATAGAGCGAGCCTGAGATGATAGCTTTAGAAAAAGTAAGTTTGGGTAACTGTGTGGAGAAAACAAGAGGAATCAGGCCTTATAGGAATGAGATTTCTCTTTTAATGTAGGCTTATTCTCTCATTATCTTTTTCGGCCAGAATGTGTTCTTTTTTAGGAACCTACAATCATTTTGTAGATATTAAACATCTTTAGTCATATGTCCCCTGTACTCTGTTGCAATTACCAATGGACCAATGACTACTAATACAGATCAGTAACAAAAAAGGTATCATCACCTTTCCTAGTATTAGCAAGATAATATATTTTATAGCAGCTTGACCTAGAAAGGTGGAAAACATTGAATAAAGGAAGTAGTCTTGTCCTCTGTTACATCGCCAATGACTAGCATAGTGCTTGACAATCAACTGTGCTCAATATCTATTTGATGAACAAATGGATGGGTGAATAAATGCATAAACAATGAAACAGATGCAGTTTCTTTTTAACCCAGCTCTAAGGAAACACAGAGTAACATTTAGCAAATAATTACTAAGACATTCTTCTGAATAATCTTGCAACCGCAAAGGCAACATTTAAGACCAACAGGTGTAAAACAAATCAGAGTTCTATGCATTGATCTTCTATTCATAAAATCTGGAGAGAAAGTCATCTGGATTTCAGCCAATCTTTCAACTATTAATAGTTACACCCGAGAGAAATAATGACATCATGAACACCTCTGAACAAAAAGGGCAATAGCATGCCATAAACGTTCAGCAAATAAAACTGTGCCAAAACCAATAACAGTATCCCTGGTCCAAACAATTAAGATTAAAGAACTTGTTCAAATAACACTACCAGGTTATATTTAAAGGTTATAAGGTAATGCTTTCTGAATTTTGCAATATTGTTTCAATAAACCCCAGAATTAATTTTCATTTATCTGAACCCCAAATAAGCATATGGGTCAAGGTAAAATACATACACACACACACAATAATTCCACATAAAGATGGCACAGAGAAAGAAAAATGAACCTCTAAAATGAAACAATTGCTCTTGGTTTACCATATGTAATAGATACACTCCTATATCAACATCCAGTGACAATGCTCAGGGACTTGAAGTTGTATTTGAGAATCTCTTAAAAAAAAAAAAAAAAAAAAACACATACTGCAACCCAGGAAGGGAAGTTCAGAGAGTTCAGCCTGAGAAAGTCCTTCTAGTCATGTCACCTAGAATGGAAGGCTCATCCTTGTAACTGACACGTCCTTTACCCAGGTAGACTTGGCACTGATCACATGAACAATAATAGTGACACTAGCAGCAGTCAAAGGGACAGGAATAATGGTTTCTGAGTAGCCATCTCTCTTGACAGGCAAAATCCTCCCAACAAACTGCACTGTTCCCACTCCCAGGCACATGATATATGTCATGGAAAACATTAAACCAGCATCTCCTGGAAAGCTGTGTCCCACTGAATTCAGGACGCACAGTCAGGCATTGACTGAGGTTCCCTGCCATGGAGCTAACAGATTTTTCCACAGTATCCTTACCAAGATCAAGTCACTTGGGATTAATCTGATACTCCTGCTAGCATGTCCACCATCAAGAATTCTGACACCTAACAATAAGAATGAACCTGACTGAGGTGTCGGCCAATAACCTAACTTAGGTGTTCGGAGAGCGGACAGCTCAGCATGCAACAGGCACTAAGATGTGGTTCAGTTTTTGATCCTTGTGCTTGAGGTGCATTGACACAGTTAAAAATAAAACTGTAAAACATTCAACAGAAATGTAAGATAACAGTGCCACATGGCAAAGAGAGACTTTGTAATATTAAGTAGTAGGTCTACCGCTCAAATAGAGAAATGTCCTCTTGCGAGTGGCAGGGAGAAAAAAAATGTGTCTAGACAGTACTCTAAGCCCATTTCATCTGTCTGGCCACTCTCTGACAGCATCTTTTAGCGGCTGCTATAACCCACAACAATACTTCATACCTACACGGGGCTTTTCTTCTGAGGAACACAAAATGCTTTGCTGGCATTATCCTCCAAACTTACATCGTTAGCTAAACAGGGAGCAAGTTTTACACGCTTTGTTTCACTTGCATGCTACTTAGCTGGTGAAATAACTACCCTGGATGTTCAGATATCATAGCAGAGCCTAAAATGAGTTTGTTCAAGCCCAAAGTTTTTGCCTCTCTAGGTCAGGCCTGTTTTCTTTATTCATTGCAAATGTTTCTGCTTAAAGTTCCCCAAATCAAGAATTTTCATTTTGTTCAGGGCCAGGGTCATCGGTTAACTCCCAACAAAAACAATACAAGATGTGGGAGAAATTTTGCCCTATGACACTGGTCTGAATAATCTGACTCTGCTACAAAGTCCATTTGCTGTTTAAAAGGCAGTTCCCACCAAAGGTGCTCAGTGTCTCTAAGTGCATTTTTATCACGGCTTAGACATTTTCCGATCTCCAGAAGATGATTATCTAGCACTTCCAGACTGTTTCTAATGCACCAAAGCAGGAAAGAACCCTTAGTTGAGAATGTGTCACCCCAACAATAAGAGTAGGAAGAACCAGAGCGGTAACACTTTTTCCCAACGTATCCTGTCTATCCTGGACTTACAAGAAGAATAGCATCTCACCTGTCTGTATCTTCTGACTTTTGGGAACAGCAGTGGTTAATTTGAATCTCCATATTTTGCCTATTTATTCATTAGTTTTACGTCAAATCTCTCTTTTAGTGGCCTTTCTTCCCTTTACTAAATTTACAATCAAATCTAAGGTAAACAAATTATCACATGTGAAAAAGTGGGAGAATACTATGAAAATAAACAAGGTTGCTTCCCTGGGCACAGGTAGATCACCCATTAGTTTTTCTCCCATGACCCTCTGAAGGGAATGGCTCTGACACAGCCCAGTAACATCTTTCTCAAAGAAGAAACATTTGTTGACAGATGTTTTCTTGGGAACTTCTAAGCCAATAATAATTCAAAAGCCACTGTAGCAAAATGGTTTCCACACATAAAGAGTGACTGAAGCCCTAGAGATGACCCCGCTTCTATTTCCAGATTTTTTTTTCATTAAGCCACATTTTAAACTAGTCTCAAGACAAGTTTAATTAAAATTAATGTTTTAAACTTGTCTTGAGAATGTGCAGGGATTCTCCAGCAGATGGCTCTCCAGGATCAGAAGGTGCTAAGGAACCTTCTGAAATTACAACATCCAGCAACTCACAATGTTAAGTTGACTTGGAATTTATAGAATTTCATTTCTAAAGTCTGAAATATTCCTGCCAAGTGCTTTTAAATTTTTATCATGTAATATTAGGTATATGTGAAAAAATATATATGAATGTGTGTGTGTATATATTTACACATATACACCATATTTATGTCATTAAGCCTCATAATGAAATGAACCTCAGAGAACTCATCATTCAACCTAAGAACTAGGATGTTATTAATACTGTTGCATCTATCTGCTTATTCCACTTCTATCTTAACCTCCTTTTCCTCAATGCCATACAAAATTACCGAAAGTCATATTTGAGGACTTTCTTGCCATTCAAAATTATAGTTTTAAGTTTCACACATCTTGTACAAAACACTAGTTTATTAATTTTCACTGATGTATGGTATCCATTATGCTTATACACCACAATTTGTCTATTTTTCCCTGTGCCTAGGAATATTTGCAGTATTTAGTTTTTGCTTTTTTTTTTTTAAGACGGATCTCACTATGCCACCCAGGTTGCAGTGTAGTGGCTTTTCATGGGCATGATCGTAACACACTAGAGCCTCAAGTTCCTAGGCTCACGTGATCCTCCCACCTCAGCCTCCTGAGAAACTGGGACTACAGGCATGCACCATCATACCTAACTAATTTCTTTCTTTCTTTTTTTTTTTTTTTTTTTAGAGATGGGGTCTCACTATGTTGCCCAGGCTAGTCTTAAGCTCCTGGCTTCAAGTGATCCTCATGCCTCAGCCTCCCAAAGTGCTGGGATTACGGGTATGAGTCTCCATGCCCTGCCTGAAGACTCTGATCTATGATGTCACGTATATCTGCTCAAGGGTTTCTCTAAAGGGTGAATTTCTAAAAGTGGAATTGCTGAGTCAAAAGAATACAAGTGTTCAACATCCTAGGTAATGTCTAGATAAATTTCCTTAGCTCCACGTCTTTATCAACCTTTGGCATTGTCAAACATTAGTTTTCAATCCAGTACGTATAAAATGATATGTCATTCCACATGTAATTTGCACTCCTCTGACCACTAAGGAGGTTGTGTATCTTTTCATATATTTGTATATCTCTGTGAGATGCCTATTCATGTCTGTTGCTCAGCCAGGTGTGCTTCTGGTGAGGCCTCTCTCCTTGGCTTGTATACGGCCACCTTCTCGCTGTGTCCCTACATGATCTTTCCTCTCTCACAAAGAAAACTTTTTGGAGTCTCTTCTTCTTTTAATAAGGACACCAATACTATTGGATTAGACCTATTCTTATTACCTCATTTAACCTTAATTACCCCCTGAAAGGCCCTATCTCCAAATACAATCACATTGTTGGTTAGGTCTTCAACATAAATTTTGAGGGTACACAATTCAGCCTATAACACTGATAAAGAGTGTTGACAAGAAACCTCTAGCTAACATCATAATTAGCCCACTTGTATTTATTGTCATTATTAATACATTTGTTTATTCCTTTATGTGTTCCACTCTTTCTGTGCTTAATTTTTCTCCTTTCTTGGTTTTTTTGAAACTGCTTAAACGTTTTTCTTATTCTGTTTTCCCCCACTACTGGTTTATAAATTATACATTCTGCTGCATTTCTTTTTTCAGCTGTTACTCTTAAAATTGTACCATGAATATTTAACAAAACAAAGACTAAATCACTATCTTCCCACTCATTAAAAAGGGCTTTAGAAAACTTTAATCCTTATAATACCTTCCTAATTAATTTATACCCTATTGCTGTCTACTATTTTAGCTCTGTCCTTTTGTAACTCAATAAATTAAAAATTATTATATTTTATACAAAGTGCCTATGATTTATGTACATGTTCATCAGTTTATTTGCTCACTATTTCTTCTTGCATCTCAGCCCTTCCTTCTAGAATTATTTTTCTTCTTCTATAAATGCAGCCTTTGGAAGTTCCTTTTCTAAAATCGGTTGTTAGTAATTTTGTCTTTGTTCTTAAAAAGTATGGGCACATAATTCTAGGTTATCAGTTAATTTCTCTTAGCACTATGAAGACAGGCATAATCTCTTGAGCCCAGGAGTTTGAGGTTGCTGTGAGCTAGGCTGACACCATGGCACTCTAGCCCAGCAACAGAGTTGAGACTCTGTCTCCAAAAAAAAAAAAAAAAAAGAGAGAGCTCATCATTCACAAAAGTCACATTATATATTTGCTCCATGTCAAAAAGTATGCCAAGAATGTTACATGCAAGATCTCATTTAATCCTTACAACAAGCCAAGAGATAGAAAGATCAATGTCCCTGCTTTACAGATAGGAAAACTGAAGTCTAAAGATGTTAAATAATTTGGCCAAGATCACAATGCTTATTCATGATAGAGCCAGGGCTTAACCTCAGGTATGTCTATTTGAGTCCAGAAACAGAGCTATTTCCCAGTAGCCTATAATACTACCCATCAGTGTGGGCTGGGTAGTCTGAGAGGCTTCATAGAGGAGGATAAGTTTGAGCTGAACTGTGTCTGTTTCTCCTTCCTATCCACTTAATTTTAATTAACTTCATAGCCCTGTTTATGAGGCAACATAGCTCTAAGTATTATTTACTATAGAACGAGGCAGAATGAGCCTATTTTCATATGCTATATTTCTTGTGTAGTGAGAATAGTGTTATACTGCCTAGAAATGAATCACCCCTTTGAGAAGGATGGCACTTCCTCTGAAGGATGGCACGTACATGGTGTTAATCATAATGGTCATCTGACTGTCAGCTGCCTAGGGACTGAAAGTGCATCCTTCAACCTGGAAAGAGGACAAACAGTATGTATGGGGGTGGCAGGGGCATTCACTAGTGCGTGGTGGTGGGCCCTAGGGGAAATTAACATCTTGGTCTTGGCTCTTCTATATGGGGACAAGAATGGGGAGGAGAAAAATAAGAACTTACCCTCTGTAGAGGAAACAAGTCAAGAGCCCTGATGCCAGAAAGCCTAGAAAAATGCCTGAAAAATTGTTCCAGTGCTTCGGGGATAGAATATAAAATACCTTCTCAGACAGCATGGAATGGGTCAGGGCCCAGGAGCCCTGGGAGCTTGTTAACTAAGGTAAGATCAGAAAGAAATTTGTACCTTATAAGCCTAATTCATTTTACAGTTTTGTTTTGTTTTATTTTTGTCTTTTGTTTGCTTGCTTTCTTGGTTTATTTGCTTTGTGTTCTCTTAGGTTTGAGCCAAGTATTTTTAAAATTTCTACTAATTTCAGTTGAAAAATATGAGAGGGTTTTCACCTTGAAAAAATCCAGAGAGAGCAATATCAGGCCCCTGCCCACCTGGAGAATCACCTTCTCATGCTAAAATAAAACCTTGGGGACTCTTTATGCTATTTTAATAGAAGAAGAAATGTCCATAAAATATTTTGCCTGGAGATATCAAATGATGTGGAAGGATGCAGAATGGCTGGAGAAGAAAATCCATCAGTAAATGTAGGCAGAATCGATGTAAATCTTTCAGGACAAATGTAATGCTTCCAAGTGTGATAATTTTTTTAAATCTTGTAGGGTCACTTAAATTGATGCATTACATTCTTATTCTAATCTTTTCTCTCAGGGATATGTATGCAGTTAAGTGTTAGGAGGTAGTCTGATGCCAAAACAATGTCATGGTTATGAATGAAGACTGATAAAATGCTGGTACTATCTTTACATTATTCTATACATATTTTAGGTTTGTAATTGCTTGTATTCCAATGCAACAAAACTCTCATATTTACACCCATAAAAGAATACTTACTTATATATGTCTGTCCTCATAGTGAAAAATCATGCCTTAAAAAACGTGTTGATTTTCTCCAAACATTTAAAATTCCTTTGAAATCTCCACAGCCCATTATATTGTTCCAAACTACATGTTTGCTTCAACAACTGCACAACAACTACCACATATGGAAAGCCCTGCTTGGGCCAGTCCCCACAGGGATTCACAGCCCTGGAGTATGAACCCAGATTAACCATTCAGAACAAATCCTTTTGCCTGAGATATAAACGTGCCCCTCAAGAGAGACATTGTTCTTCTTTGAGCTTCAGAGAAGTTAAAAGACAGAGAAAAAGAAAGAGAGAGAGAGAGAAAATAGTTTCTTATAAACCAGATATTTATTAGCCTGAGGCTAGGTACTGGGTTGCCTCTTCTACCTTGAAAAGTAGTTGCTTCTGTTATTAAAGCTATTCTTAAGGAATAATGCATATAACCAATAAGCTAATACTTGCCTGATTACATGTCTATAAAATAATTTATTGCTAGTATGATGTCTCTGGTATCTATTCACTAACTTTTAGAATTTTTTCCATATTTTTGTATTTGTCACCACTCATTTTCCTATAACTATCAATAAAATAGTAAATATATAGTCAGGCATCACTTAACGATGGGAATACGTTCTGAGAAATGTGTGGTTAGGTGATTTTGTCATTGTGTGAACATCATAGAGTGCACTTACACAAGCCTAGATGGTATGGCCTCCTATACACCTAGGCTCTACGGCATGGTCTATTACTCCTAGGCTACAAACCTGTACAGCACATTACTATACTGAATACAGTAGGTGATGCAACACATGGTACGTATTTGTGTATCTAAACATAGAAAAGGTACAGCAAAAGTATGGTATTATAATCTTATGGTACCACTGTTGTATATGCAGTCCATTGTTTACCAAAATATCATTATGCACCATGTTACTATACATATACATACAAATCTCCACACACAAACACTCCACATACATACACACATATACACGTGACATACAAGCATATACATCAATTCAGTGTTTGTCTAAGCTGGAGCTAAGGTCTCTCTCCTGACTCTGAGAGTCCTTTTTTATAATTTTTTCGGTGATACTTTCCACCTTTTGCCTTGCATTTGTTACTTATGTATCCATCTTGCCTCTTCTGCTAAAACTTGTGGTCCTCTAAGAGCAAGATCCACCCCCAATTTTTCTTAGTATCATCTGAGTCAACAAACAAATACTTGTTGAATGCACACATAAATGAATGAATAAATAAAATCACTGAATATGCACCAAGCAAAATCCTTTCATTACCATGAGCTATTATGTATAATTTTTTTGAGTGTCAGAGGTGAGCTTACTAAGCAGTGCTGGGCTGGGCAACAAAGGCACAAAAACCAGGTGGGGCGAATCCACTCTACAACAATGTTTACTTAACTGTGATTATACCAATAAATGAATTCCCTGTGGTAAGAAGGCATACCAGAAAATTTGAGTGAATGCCAGTTATTCTCTTTTTTCAACAGCAGAATTTGTGAACACAGCTTTATGGCAATACATCACAGTATTGATTTAAAATATTTCTGAAATACCACTGTCTATGTAAGCATTACTAGCACACATGTGCTGACCATCCTGAGTGCAAATTGACTGCACTTCCTTCCAGAGCATATCGGTACTTAAGAACAGAGCTCTGTTATAAATGGTAAAAAAAGCTCTATGATTCCAGGACAAAACAATAAATTAAACTTACCATACAAAGCAACCAATAATTGAAATTACCAGCAATTCTGTATTTTATAATCTGTCACATAAGACACTTGAAAATGATGCAAAGAAGAAAATAGGAAAAAAAAATCTCATCCTTCCCTAATGTATTTGGCACTCCTGTTAATAGAGTTATAAAATTATTATTTTTTTATTTAATCCCCATCGTTTCTGCCTGGATAGGGATCTGGAGGGGGCAAGGGGAAGCTAGCATTTAGTTCACCATTAAAATCGAATGAAGGGCATACTCCATCCAATACTCTTTTCCACATCTTCCCCACTTGTGTATCATTAAAGTAGCTCTGTCACTGAGGCAAAATTAAATCGAATCCAAAGCATTTCCCAGAACAAAAGCCAAAACTTGTACCCATTCTTAACATAATTAGAGTGAACATTTGTAACCTCACACTACAGTATCACAAGTAGCAGGGGACTTGATCTTACACTGTACTTATCTTTAACATTGTATACCACAGAGCAGCAACCAAAGATAAATCACATAAACCTGGTTTTACAAATATGGCCTCCCCATGGGATTTTGAATACTCTCTCATTTATACATCGTAGGTGTCTTCTGAGTTGAAAACTCAGATGTGAGAACTGAGAAAATAATAAGAAAATACTCTGAAAATGAGTAATTATTGGGAGGGCAAAAATAATTGATTTTTTTAATTAAAGTGCAAGTGAAGAGCAAATACTTCTCCCATAAAGATTACATAAGCTCTTAAGTATCCCCAGTGGAGCTTTAAAGAAAAATATCTTGGAAACTTCTCCCTAATGCCACTTAAAGAATATATTTCTGGCCAGGCGCAGTGGCTCACGCCTGTAATCCTAGCACTCTGGGAGGCCGAGGTGGGTGGATTGCTCAAGGTCAGGAGTTCGAGACCAGCCTGAGCAAGAGCGAGACCCTGTCTCTACTATAAATAGAAAGAAATTAATTGGCTAACTAAAAATATATATATAAAAAAATTAGCTAGGCATGGTGGCGCATGCCTGTAGTCCCAGCTACTTGGGAGGCTGAGGCAGAAGGATCACTTAAGCCCAGAGGTTGCTGTGAGCTAGGCTGACGCCACGGCACTCTAGCCCAGGCAACAGAAGTGAGACTCTGTCTCAAAAAAAAAAGAATATATTTCTCAATTTGTCTCTGATTCACCAATAAAAGAAAGAGACAAAGCATACAGACATAAGTACCAACTATGAAGCCACCACATTGTCACCTGAATGAAAGCATACTTACTTTTCAAACGTGACTTTCTCCTGAAATTCCTATCAGTAGAGAGAATCCCTTAGAAGAGACAGAACTAAGAACTCCAGATAAGGAAGGAGCGATAACACTACTCTATCTTCAACAGAGGAAATTAAGAGGCATAGCATATATTAATAAATATTGGAAGTGCTCTCTAAGGACTGCCAAAAACATCTATGAGATCAAACACAGACGCACATGCATGCACACATGGTGCACTCGAGAAGGCAGGAAAATGGATGCCAGTGAAATAAATTAAACGAATGACAGAATAATGACAGATTTCTGCCTTATGCACGCTGCCTGTCTGGAAAAAGATGTCGAAAACGTAATCTTTTAAAACTTAAATATATAAAGACAGCCAAAATGATCTTAGAAAAGCAAGAAAAAATTTTTCACAAAATAAAAAACTGAAGTTAAAGGATATATTTGCCCTTATATTTTAAAAAACCAATAAAGTGCTAATAACTAGGATCTACAAAGAGCTCAAGTGAATCAGCAAGAAAACATCAAAAACCCCATTAAAAAGTGGGCAAAAGACATGAACAGAAGCTTTTCAAAAGAAGATAGACTAATGGCCAAGAAGTATATGAAAAAATGCTCACGTCTCTTAATCATAAGAGAAATGCGAATCAAAACCACAATGAGATATCACCTAACTCCAGTGAGAATGGCTTTTATCAAAAAGTCCCAAAACAACAGATGCTGATGCAGATGTGGAGAGAAAGGAACACTTATACAATGTTGGTGGGACTGCAAACTAGTACAAGCTCTATGGAAAGTAGTATGGAAATATCTCAAAGAACTAAAAGTAGACCTACCATTTGATCTAGCAATCCCACTACTGGGTATCTACCCAAGGAAAAAAAAGACATTTTATAAAAAAGACACTTGCACTACAATGTTTATAGCAGCACAATGCACAATCACAAAGTTGTGGAAATAACCCAAGTGCCCATCAATACATGAATGGATCAATAAAATGTGGTATATGTATA
>VBSM01002121.1:9756144-9792705 GCA_008086735.1 Cheirogaleus medius | reverse complement strand
AAAAAAAAAAAAAAAAAGTTAAACATGGCTTCCCTGTCAGAAACCAAGAATTAAAAATCTCTTTGTATGTTGAAAGTGGTTGGGCCTTTTGAAACACATGAGGAAATGGGGATTGTTTGGGACAATGACATGGGATTATACAGCCTCAACACTCAACACTTGTGCCCACAGAAAGATATCAATAGGACCAGTCAGGTCAAAAATTCAAGTTCTCCAGATCAGGGACACTGGCATTTCTTTTTCTCTTGCAGAAGAGCAATAAGCTAACCCAGAGTCATCCTAGGAGCATCAGAGCAAATTCACCATATTCCTGTCTCTGCTCAGCACCATGGCGAGCAGTCAGTGGTTTCCCATGTCCCACTAGCTGGAAGGCCAAGGTACCGACTTCCAAATATTAAGGGAGAAGGTGTGGGGGTGGGAGGGAGGATTGAAAGACTTAATCACAAGGTCTGAGAAATCTGTTTTTGTACTCCTATCGCCCACATTTTCTTAGAAACCTAGTACCTGAATATACAGATTTTTCTCAATACTAAATTGTTAAAGCAATAACCTTCCATTCTACAGTATTATTGTCACAACTTTACAGCACATCTTCCACGGGAGTGTACGAAAGAATAAAAATAAGTTTGATTTATTCAGAGTAAATAGATATCCTCAGTTGGATTTCTAATATACAGAAAGTAGGACTTCTTTAAGTAAGAAATATTAGTATTAAAATTTTTTAAAGACAGCTAACTCAAATAAAAAATTCCAAGTATGTTTTCAAGAGTAATCATAAATTTTGAGTTGGTATTTTGGAGCAGATGAAGACATCAATATTCAACAAGAGAAGAAACTCAACCTATACAGAGATCATGTCCAAAAATTAGTTTATACAGTTATAAATAAATAAATGTGTGTATAAAATCTGCCATTATCCTATTTTGAATAAAAAATTAGATGATTTTTGTCATGTTTGTATTTCAAAGATGCTGAATACAGCCCTAGTAGAGTTATGCCTGAGATGAGTATGATGCATTTTTTTATCATTCTGAAAACATCTATTCCTCAAAAAAAAAAATCATACATAGAAGTAAAATGTATCCAGCAATGTGAAAAAATAAACCATTATCCCTTCAAAAATCAAACTGCATTTTTGCTGACAAGACAAAAGACTTACTGAAATATGCACATGGTGGCAGGCACTTACAGAAGGAGGCTTTCTTCAGTGACTAAGAAATGTAAAACGCACCAAAACTTCTTCCCCTCTACCAATTCACATCACTCAGGCAGGTGTTCCAGAGACAGAGCATATGTGTCTTCAGAGCCAGCTGGCAAACTTGTCAGAAGCAGATCCTATGTTGTGTGTTCCCAAAATTATATGTTTAAGTCCTAACCAGCAGTACCTGTGAGTGTGACCTTATATGGAAATAGGATCTTAGACTATGTAATCAGGTGAAGATAGGTAATTTGGATGGGTCCTAATCCCATGACCAATATCCTTATAAAATGAGGGAGCCAAGTACAGTGGCTCACGCCTATAATCCCAGCACTTTGGGAGGCCAAGGCAGGAGGATCACCTGAGGCCAAAGTTTGAGATCAGCCTGGGCAACATAGCAAGACCCCATCTCTACAAAAAATAGAAAAATTAGCCAGGCATGGTGGCATGTACCTGTAGCCCCAGCTACTTGGGAAACTAAGGCAGGAGAATTATATCAGCCAGGGAGTTCAAGGCTGCAGTGAACTATGATTATGCCACTGCACTCCAGCCTAGGCAACAAAGCAAACAAGACCTTGTCTCTAAAAAAAAATTGTTTTAATTAACAAAATAGTAAAACAAGGGAATTTTGGGCACAGAGACACAGAGGGCCATGTGAAAAGATTGGAGTTATGCTACCACAAGCCAAGGAACATCTGGGGCTATGAGAAGCTGGAAGTAGCAAGGGAGGATCCTACTCCAGAGGCTTTGGAGGGAGCACGGCCCTACCTACACCTTGATTTCAGACTTCTCAGCTCCAGAACTGCATGTGAATGAATTTCTGTTGTTTTAAGCCAATCAGTTTGTGGTACTGCATTATGGCAGCCCTAAAACACTAATACACCCTCTTAGTCATCATGTTGTAGAGATGTAAAGGGAGGAAGAAGACAGGGTACAAGTAGATATAATTTTTAGACTGATTTGGGCTGTTAGTTATCCCTTAAAGAATAAATAGGACAGTGGATTCAGAAATTTCCACAAAGGTTCACTCTCTTGGGTGTCTGGTGTCTAACAAAGGCATGTCCTTTCCATATCCCATTGAGAAAAATACCTCATTGGAGAAATGCCCCTGTCCTCTAGGGGGAAGGAAGATATTAAAATAACAAACACATCTCAGAGATTAAAACTTGAAAGGCAGATAATTTGATATATCTAATACACTGTTCTAGATCAGAATAAATTATCTCCCTCTGGGTGTAATTCTATGGTAGAATTAAAATGTTTCACCAAGTCAAAGCCTCAAGCTGCACATATATTCCTGGGCAAGGTGGGAAAATACACATTGAAAATGGAGCCCTCTAATACATCCAAGAGTCTAGTAGGTTTACCTGTTTAAGCAAGTGTAGTCAATTTAGCTTTCAGAGAATATATGCAGCAGCATAAAACTAACTGTGACATTATTAATATATACTAATTAAATATAAGCTGCATTCCTTGATATTCAGGAGAAATGTATGCTAATTCTAAATCTTATCTTAAACTCAGCAATATAACAGAAAGAATATCTTTTAACCAAGAATGTCTTTTGTAAATCTTGACAAGGATCATAATTTAGACCAAAAACTAACAAAATATATTATCAAAAAAGTAGTTAAAATCGAATTGTGTAGAAGAAAAGAGCTAAAACTCCAGGACATCTTAGGCATGTCAGGAAAATTCTAACATATTTCAATACAACTGCCATCACCTACTAAATTTAGAAAATTATTGCAGTTTCACAAGTATGGATTATTCACAAATACAATTTTTTTTCTCTGATTTAATGAGCCCTGCTGGGTAAAGCTGTCATCTCCAACTCAGGTTAATTTGAGGAAACCTGCTTTTTCCAGATGGCATCTAAAAGAGCAGACAGTTAATATGAGACACTGAACTCAAAGTCACCTGGTGTTTACCTTCATGTGGAGTGCAAGAGCTCTTAGCCTCTGAGCCCACTTTGATCTGTTTCTTAAACCAGGATTCCCCCGTGGAATTCTCCACACTACTCCTGAACTGTCATGTTTCTCTGTCAGCAGACCACCAGCATTACCCTGAAAGTCTACGGTAGAGTCTGCTGTAAATCTAGCTGAACTATCTTCCCTGCTGTAGACCTGTAGAAAATAACAGCGCATCCTATGTCTTTACGGCATCAAACACATGGCTACTTTAGTGCCCAAAGCTTACCCGCGTTGCAGATTAGTTTAAGAAACTCTGCATTACAAATCTCTGGACATCTTGCACCTCCAGCCAGGCACTGTTTACCTGCTAAAATGCTGATTACTTGATTAATTATGGGTCAGATTTCTAGTCTTATTTATTAATGTACAGCCGTGCCCCCAAGTTTCTTCCTCATGCTCAAAGCCAGTGTCTTGGGAAGTACAATTTGGCATGAATTTCTCACAGTCTTAGTAAATAAAGAGACTGCCTATCTCCACACAGTGAAACATTCTAACCCAGAGATGTTACTAAGGGAGAATAATCTAGCATTAACAACCAGAGCAATGTTATTAAAATACAAACAACATTAAAACATCCATACAAGAAAATCTGGTGGGGAAACTCAACTTCTCCATTTAAACCTAGTATTCTCAATCCAGCCTGAATACTGAAGTCCCCTAAGGCACTCTTAAAATGTTGATTCTAGATCCCACCTCCCATGTTGTCTTAATCTCAATCACTGGGAGAGGAACGCAGGCACTGGAGTTTTTTAAAAGCTCTCCAAGGTAGTTCTAATGTCCAACTGTAGTTGAGAACCATTGACATATACTAGGGGCCAGCAAACTTGTTCTATAAAGGACCACATCATAGATATTTTAGACTTTGTGGGCCATTTAGTCTCTGTCACAACTCTCAATTCTGCTGCTGTGGCACTAAAGTAGCCATAGACAATATGCAAATGAGTAAGTAAGGCTCTGTTTCAACACAGCCTTATTTATGAACACGGAAATTTTTTATATAACTTTTACATGTCACAAAATATTCCTCTTATTTTGATTTTTCTCCATCATTTAAAAATGTAAAAACTCAAAAAAAGTAAAATTAAAAATTGTTTTAATGTAAAAACTATTGTTAGCTTACAGGCCATGCAAAAATAGGTGGCAGGCCAGATTTAGCTGGGCCATAGTCTACTGACCGCTGATCTACACTGCAGACTGAACACGCTTCTACTTAATCTTTTCTCAAAGACATGTGCTCAGTGACTCACTCCATCAGTCCTAGAAAAGATCCCCTTCACAGCATGGATACCTTCGGATTCGAGTTGGTCCAGGCCATACGAGGCAGCTGTATAAGCTCGGCTAATGGACGGAGCAGTAGTTCTTCTCTCAGAGGATGCCTCAGAAGCAGGAAGTGTGGGGGAAAGGCTGGGTGTCTCCACCATTATTCCTGGAGGTGTCACTGGAGAACCCAGAACTGGTGTGAACTCCTCATCTGGCCCCGTGACTGTGTCCATCAGGTCTGCCAAACACAAGAGACAGGACTTGACCCACACGATGATCATTATGGGAAACGTAAACACATGCTTTCACAAGAAATGATTGATGAAACTAATATCTCACGTACAGCAAGTCTGGCCCTCAGGTCAGCTCTCTTTTCCCATCTTGCATCAATCCACCTCCCCAAAGCAAACACTTTACCTTCCAGGAAAATAAACTGTCACAAATCAGAACTTGGTTTTTAAATTTTAATCCCCCACTTATTCTATTGACAATGTTACGGATATAGCAGGGTTTTATATATTATGTATTACCAAAAGCAAAAGATTTGACAAAAATGTATTAAAATATGTGCCAAAGACTACTTTGAAAGACTGAGCGTCTTTCTCAAAATGAAGTCAGAATAAGAGCCCAGATCTGTGTCTGGAATGTGCTCAATTTCAAAGCAGCCAAATATAGCTATTTATTTCCTAAAGACTCTAGAATAGTAGTAGCTTGAACGCGGTAGTAACTTGAACACAGATTTGAAAACATCACTGTCCTTAAGAGGTCAAAGCATTTATATAGAAAGCATTTTGTAGACATTATTTCAAATCCTTAAAATAACCTATAAGACGGGTAAGTGTTATTTAGCGAGAAACACACCAAGCCTTACAGAAGTTAAGAAACTTGCTTGAGGCCATAGTACTAGTGAGACCAAACCTGGGATTCACATCCAGGGCCTTGCTGTTGTCACCTCACCCTGCTGGCTCCTAGCAGCACAGTTACCAAACAAGGTGAGCATCCTCAGGAGGTCTGGCCTTTGTGAACCTATAGATGAGCCACCAGATTTTACTTGGGAACTAAGCCCTCATCCTTTTGGGCTGCGCCACACCTCTCCAAACAAGAGAGAGCTCACCTGCCTTTCCAGGCAGGGTGTGTGTGTACACTGAGGGCAGGACCCCCTGCCTCACTCATTCTATTCCTTATCAACTTATAGAAGAGAACAACTCCCAAAACAATGAGAACAACTCCCTCCCTTACAGACCTTCAGCAGCGAGAGTAATTTCCAAAGACAAAGGGACGGCTGTAGTTGACACTGTAGTGGCCAGAGGCTCCCATTTTCTTGACAGCTGAGTAACACCAGGAACGTCAGACATAGGAGTAGGCGACTCCTTTCCTTCCTCCGTCTTGCCAGTGTCTCTGGTAACCACGAGGGTAGCAACCTGCTCTTGTGTCACCAAGGATAAAGTGGCGTCCGGTTCTTGAACGGCTGTTGTCATCTCTTGAGTGATGATGTCTTAAAAGGGGGGAAACATTTTAAAATAGAACAAATCCCTATAATGTTTTTAAAAATCATTATATAATTAATAAATTGGGGGGGGAGGCAGATAGCTATTTCAGGAATTGAGAAAGCAAAGGGAGAAGTCAGACATAAAATGCCAGTAAATAAATGCTTTCCCTGTTGCTGCTTTCAGGAGTCAGGAATCAATCTAAGACAGAGATAAAGAAGTTTATAAAAAAAAAAAAAACTAGAATAAAATCCAAAACAAAGTAGGAAGATCAACAGCTGAGCTCCCTTTCAGACACTAAGAAACAAATTATACAGAACTGAGTTGCATTCAAAAATTTTCAGAAACATTTGTATACAGTATATTAAGAAGAGTCAAGGAAGTTAGCATTTTAAAACACAGGAATAATAATTCCAATAACTAATGTTTACCAAGTGTCTACCATGTGTCATACGCACACCATGCTAAGTATATGTTGTACATGATCTTATTTTATCCTCCCATGTGTACTAAGGGGAAGTAGGTATCATCCCCTGGAAACTGTATATCATAGTTGCCAAGAATGCAGGCTTTAGAGCCAATTTGCCTGAGTCTCAATTCTCATTCAGTCACTTTCTAGATTGTGTGTGATCTTAAACAAATTATTTCACATCTCTGGGCCTTGAGGTACCTCAGCTATAAAATGAAGATAATAATAGTTTTTATCTCACAGAGTTGTTACAAAAATTAAATTATAACAGATAATACATGTAAAACACTTAGTACACACCTGGTACTTGGTAAGTATTCAGTAAACCTCAGCTATTGTCAGTCCATTTCACAGCACAACTTAGGTTTAGAGAAGCTAAGGAAACTGCCTAAGGTCACAGAGCCAGTGTACTATGTCCAAGGAACACTTGGAGTGGCCTCTGTAGAAGCTTTGCATTTACTTTTTGATCAGAAAAGAAAATGAAATAGACCTGCGGGGTATGATGTATCTCTCATAGGTCCACTGTCTTGACAACATTACAATCCCCTCAAATATATTATTAAAGACTATTTCTAAGTCAAAAGGTGTTCTCTTCTTATGAAGGGGCTATGCTGGAAGTTTCAAATCCTGTACTGAGCGACTACTAAAAACTTAATTTCTAGAAGATCTTCTTACCTCTGTTTTTGTATATACTAGCTGTAGATACAAAGCATTTTAACAAGGCCAGTGAGTTATACAATGAAAAATAACATTCTAGGGATAGCTGAAAAAAAATGTCTCTAAGTTTTTGTTAATGATGTCACAATATATCCTATCACTTAAAAACATTTTTCCTTGAAAATAATTTATTTGTTTAAAATAGTATGTTTTTGCTTATTTTTCAGTATAAACAATTCCTTTTCTTGATATCCATCCAGTTTAGACTATTTTTCTTTTGAATTGAAGAGATTTTTTTTTGACATGAGCTCCATATTTGTATTTTATACCATTAAGTTTTTTCTTTCTTTTTTCTTTCTCCAAAAAGATTGTAAATCTCTTGAGAGCCAGGATTCACTGCCTTTCCATATCTCCAGCAGCAAGGACAATGCTCTATTTGCCAAAAGAAGAGAATAACATATAGTTTTGTCATTTTAAGCAGTATGTATTCTCCACATTGCCTTCGTTTTTGAAAGCATAATGAATACTTCTGAGAAAAAGTATGTAACAATAAATGCACCCTCTATGGTCATGGTTTTATGAAATGTCAAGAAATTTTTAAATGCATAACGCTTTGAATAAGTGACCGCTATTACAGAAATAAGAGTGAGAGCTAGAAGCAGTAATGGGAATTTTTTAAATAACCTCAAAAATTTCCCAACATCTCTCATTCTTTCTACTTCCTGTAGGAAAAAATAATATAATAATAATTATAGATTATTTTTAAAACCTGATCTTCAGCTGAACCAGTTGAAGAACTAGCTGACTCAGAAGACTGACTATAATTTCAAGGTAACTTATCTCTTAATAATATCCAAAAACATCATGAAATCATTGCATATTCTGAAGAAGATAAAGTCCTAATTGGTCCCTGGGCCCTAAAATGATTGGTATTTGAGTTGTTTACTTTAAAAAAATATTTATAATCACCTGAAATGATTAGTAATACTTTTGGGCTATTCTATAACTACTCTTGCCAATAATTGCAAGCTTTCACATTCTTTTTAACTCTATAGGACAAAAAAATAAAACAAAAGGAATTGGTTGTCTATTCTTCTCTCTACAAAGAACATTTGACTTAATGCTCCAGAAATACAAGTGCTACAAAGAATTGAAGTAAACTTCTTGTTCAGTCATGTCTAATATCTTCCCGGCCATGTGGACCCTCTATTTCCATGTAAAAACCAACTTACAAAACATTTTCTGGAAGCTTTTATGAAAACATAACACATGAGGTCTTTTGGTCTTTAAAAAATTAATTAGACATGTAAAATTCAATCTTTCTTTTATCATTCATCGATCAATGATGTCTTATCGGTTTAATTCAATCTCAATAACACTTTATAAAACATATTACTAATTTAATATTTTCCATTAATTGGGCTACTTGGCTGAAGTAACACATTGTACATGTTCTAAAACAATTTGAAATGAGCATGGACATGTTATACTGAGCGTTTCCTTCCTGCTGTTGTTATCTGACCAACTAAACATAATAAAAGAAAAACATTTTCCAGCAGCAACAAATATAAGGCTTGCCAGCTTATAATATTCACAGGCATAAAGACCAAGAGAAAGTAGGAAATTAAAAATGCAGAACCAAGCCAGCAGATAATTTATCTTTCCCCCCTTATCTCTAGATGTTTTCTTTTGGGGAAAGCAAAGTCAGAGAACTCATACGGTTAATACTATGTGATAAATACAGTATTCACCTAAAGCTTTTTTGTAAGAAATATAAGGGATGTGAGTATGTTTTACAACAATGTGAATACAAGTATCCGACATTGTTTATTATACCATTTAAACATATAGCTAATTATTCATATTTTTTGTATATTTATACATTTTCATAATAAAACATTAGACAAATATTAGTCTATATCAGAGTTTCTCAACCTCAATGACATTAACATGTTGGCTTGAATAATTCTTTTGTGTGGGGGGCTGTCCTATGTATTCTAAGATGTTTAGCAACATCCCTGGCCTTTACCTACTAGATGCCAGTAACATCCCTTGATTGTAACAACTAAAAATGTCTCCAAACATTGCTTCCTGTGCCCTGGGGGAGGGGGAAAGCAGAACCATCCCCAGCTGAAGACTACTGGTCTATATGCAGGGTTCATATTTGGGTGTAATTTTTATATAAAATACATGATTTGTTTGTACACTTTTGCCTTTCATTAAAACATTAACCTATTTCTAAATTGCCAATTAAAAAAGAAACCATAAGACCAAATTAAACAAAGCCTGTTTTGGTTTTCTTTTTTTTTTTTCTTTCTTTCTTTCGTTTACCTTTCAATGTATTTCCCAACAGCTGATATGCCTCAGACTCATATTCAGAGATGGAAACAGTGGTCTCTAAGAAAAACATGGCATCTCTTTCCTTGGTGGATTCTGTGAAGTCTCCTGTACTGTGGAACAGGTTTACAACGGAAACTTTTGCATCTTCCATCAGACTTGTGGGGGTAAAGGAACTTTGATCGGTGAAGGCAGGTGATCGCTCATCCCCTTGCGCTATGAGAAGAGCTGTCCCCATGTGTGTTTCCCCTTCAGGCAGCCCCAGAGCCACCTCTGAAGCCTCTGTCAAAGCCTGGCCCCCTTCCACACCCTCATGGCTTGCTTGTGCTGTCTGAGACATTTCCATTCTCACCTGAGCCTCTGCACTGTCTCCAGACTTTGGGGTCTTTATCTGGCTTACACTGTCTAATTTGGTGTCATCCCACTCATCACTTAAGACAGAGGCAGCTGGGACAGCTGTGCTGACACTCACTGTGACTTCTGGGGCTCCCAGCAGACTGTCAGTTTCTGGCTCAACACTGAGCGTGTACTCGGAAGTCATGAATGATTGCTTGGTGGCAGTAGCCTGGGTATCATCAGTTGTCATCTGCAAAGATCTCTGCCTATCAGGTGTGAGGCTTTCAGGATCAGTGTCTGCTGTGGACGCAGCACCAGGAAAAGAAGTTGTCCTATGGTCTGTGTCTGCTTCAAAATTCTCAGTCCTTGGATTGGTGGTTAGCATTTCTTTAGTATTCACATAGGATGAAGATGAATGTCCCAAAGTAACTCCTTCCTGACTTTCAGCTGCAAATAATTGATTATCCACATAGTTCAGAAAACCTTGCGTTGCTTCTGTGGTCTCTTCTACAATGGGCTGAATATTGGTACTCCTGAGGGGTTCCTCCTTTTCATCAATATTCAGAGAAGCAGTAGCAGTGATAGCAATGGTTAACATGGCCTTGGAAAGTCTGCTTTCAGGAGACATTCCCTCTGGCTGGCTGGAACCAAACACTTCTTCACCTGCTGGGACCGCTGGCTCAGTAGCAGTATAAACACCAGGGTTATTAGGCTGCAGGAGCCCAGCTCCTACAGGATGGGTTTCTTTGTTAAGCAAGAATACTTTATTTAATGACACGGCTGTTGGTCCTGCTGACGCTATCAGTGGATCTTCAGAGACCACCATTTGAGGAGTCTGCTTTGAGATAACAGAGCTATTTTCTAGGTCATCTGTATTTGTCTTCTCAAACTGCCCTTTTTCTGCAGGAACATGTGCTATCTCACGCCTTTCCATTTTGGGAAAGGCCAGACATTGTGTGGCAAAGTTGAGAAGTAGAAGGCTACAGAAAGCCAGACAAATGTGCAGTATGATTGGTCTGCTCATAGTGGAAGAGAAATGTGCACATAAATTGGCAGAGTTGACAATTCCAGTAATTGAGTCCTGCAGAAAAATAAAGCACACCAAACTGTCATAGAAATATATTTTGTAAATAAGTCCCTTTAAATTAAACCGTAAGTAAAATAATCTCCTTGACTTCACACACAAAGATGGTAGGTAAGAGAGGGCTGTTCTATTTCTTTGTACCTTTGAGACATGGATAACCCAGTTCATTTTTCCCTGATGAATATTTCTGATTTAACTTGAAGCTCCCTAGAAAAAGGTACACGCAGTTCAACTACTAGGTTCATTGTTTCTTAAATACCTACTTGAAATAAACTACCCTTGAAGTCACATTTGCAAAATTCTCTCCAAATTCCTCTATTAATCACGTAGTTAAATGACTACAGAAATAGCAACATGTCAAGATATAAAAAGTAAATCTTACACATTCATTCAAAGAACTTTTTCAGTGTTGCCATGGTCTAAATGTTTGCATCCACAAAATTCACATGTTGAAACCTAATCACTAATGTGATGGTAATACAAAGTGGGGCCTTTGGGAAGTGATTACATGGGAATGGGATTAATGCCCTTATAAAAGAGACCCCAGAGAGCTCCCTCACCCCTTCCACCATGTAAGGAAGCAAAAAGAGGCCATCTATGAAACAGAAAGTGGACTCCCTAACCAGACACCAAATCTGCTGGTGATCTTGGCCTTTCCAGCCTGCAGAACTGTGAGATATAAATTTCTGTTGTTTAAAAGCTACCCCATTTATGGTATTTTGTTATAGCAGCCCAAATGGACTAAGACAAGTATGTTTTAAAACTCATTTAACATCATTATTAAATACTGAATGCCAGCCAGGCATGGTGGCTTACGCCTGTAATCCTGGCACTCCGGGAGGCTGAGGTGGGAGGATCGCTTGAGCTCAGGAGTTCAACACCAGCCTGAGCATGAATGAGACCCCATCTCTACCAAAAAGAAAAAGAAAAAAGGACAAAAATTAAATAAATAAATACTGAATGCCAGTTACTTTCAAGTTTAAAGTATATAAATAATTTTTAATTAAAATATATTTTTTATCTTTTAAATGCCTAAATCATTTCTTATTCTCTGCAACAACTATAAAAATTGTAGGCAAAACCTTCATGTTTCAAAACTTAAGGATTAGACATCGCTTCTCGGCCTTTTGGCTAAGATCAAGTGTAGTATCAAAACTTAAGGATTAGAAAAGGTATAAGTATTAGGCAATGTAAATAAATGGTTTTAGAATAATACAAAACATTTTAAATTAGCAATCTTTACTGAATACCAATTACTATAAGATTTAGATATATTCTTTAAAATAAACTATTTATGCTCTCATTACAACTAAAACTATATTAAAATTGCCAATTTTCCCCAAAATCTAAAGGTTTTAGTTCTTTTATAACTATTTTGCTGAGTAGGGCTCCTTCTTTTTCCATCATCAGAAATTTCTCAGATGCTACAGGTTTTCTAGAAAATTAAACTAGAAATGAAAATTCTAAAATAGAAACCTTGTCTTTATAAAAGTTATGCTTTTCTTTCTTTCTCATCTAATCATCCAACTATCTAACTTAAGCACACGATGTACACATGTGAAATAGAGAAATTTACATTTTTATGGAACGTTCTCACCTTAGGGATTTCAAAACTTCTACATATTATCCCATTTAGTCTTATAGGTCCTTTTAAGAAAGAAAAAAGGTCAAGTCCTCAGAGCATGATCTATATGGCCAAACATAAAGAGAAGGCTGAATTTTTCCTTTGAGGAAAGAGGACTCCATGGATTCAGAGCTAAGGCCTCAGGCCAACTACAGCATCACATGACTGTGCCATCTCGGAGTCCAGCCTTCAGAAGACCACAGACCAGGCTGACATCTTGACTGCATCTTCTTAAGAGACCTGAGCCAGAACCACCCAGCTAAGCTACTCTCAGATTCCTGATGCACAGACATGGTATCAAATAACAAACATTTATTGTTGTTTTAAGTCATGAAGTTTTGGGGTAATTTGGTACACAGAAGTCTTGAGTCCCCAGTACTATGGGGAAATACAGGAATGGAATGGTGTTATAAGGTGTCATGGTGCCATGTGCAGAAAAGGAATGGCAGCACAGCAGGGATCATAAATTTAGCAGTAGAAGAAAATTGGAGCTAGAGATTACCAGGATAAACATAAGCCCCCCCAAGAATCCTCAGACATAGTGAAAGGGATGCTAAGTTTTCCATATGTTTGATGGAGGTTTGAAACAATGTTATTTAAGTATTAAATTACATATAGGTAGTTAGCATTGTTTTTTAAAAAGAGAATATAGGAAAGATATTCGATAAAGAGAGAATAGCATGTCAACATCCTGGACATCAGTTATCACTTTACTTTAGATGAGCCAGAAAGCATCCCAGTTCATAGCAGGGAACAGATCTCTGTATTTGGCCTGCTGCCTCTGTTTACCTTCCTGAAAACAAAAGCATATGAGGGCTGTGAAGCAGGAGTATTCACAATCAATGAAATGACACCTTTGGATTTCTGTAGACAAACTGAGTTTTAAACTCTAACTATAGAGTCAAAGAGATGTAAAAGCTATAGAACTCTTTGGTTCATTTCTGATCTGTTCAGATAGCTGTCCCTTTCTAAACAAATACTTTTCCCATTCAGTGAAAACTTACTCAGCATCCCAGAAGATGGAAGGTGTGGCCTAAAAGCTTGGTCTACATAACCCCAAATTGCTGGATAAAGACCTGAAAGCCCCAGGCCATCATGAATGGTAATAGAGATTGGAGGGATGTGGATTTGCATCAGAAAAATGATTCCTGAATCCTAGCTTTATTTGGCTTTTTTCTTTCTTTCTTTCTTTTTTTTTTTTTTTTTTTTTTTTTTTTTTTTTTTTTTTTTTTTTTTTTTGTAGAGATGGGGTCTTACTATGTTGCTCAGGCTGGTCTCAAACTCATAGCCTCAAGCAATCTTCCTGCCTTGGCCTGTCAAAGTGCTGGCATGAGCCACCACACCTGGCCAAATTCTAGCTTTACTGTTGTTAAAACTTACTATGTGATACTGGGCAAGCAGCCTCAGTTTCTCCTTTGACAAAATAAGAAGTTAAAATAATCTTTGAAATCCCTTCTACCTCCAAGATTTTATTTTCATATCTCATCTATATGACATAAAATAAAAATACAAATATTTCCATATTCTTATAATTTTGCCATCCAGTAGAAAAGGCACCCAGATGGTGGAATGGATGTTTCACATTTTATTTATATGTTCTGGAGTCATGTGGACCAAAAGGAAAATTTTATGAACAAATTAGATTGGGGAGAGAGGAAGCAAAACACAAAGATTTAATATAGCCTCAATTGCCTTTCCAAAACATAATTTTCCTTCAAGGTTTTATTTTCATCTATATCTTGAGTTTTAGAATTTTTGTGTGAAGGGAATTCTGCCATTGCCCTAAAAGACTTTCCTTCTGTGATTAAGTGTCAGCCACCTGCTTTCTAAATCCAATTACAACAGAAAAAGTGGGGGTGAACCACAAGCCTTTTCTATGTCTGCGAATTGAGGCCATATGTTCCTTCTCCCCACTATTCAAAGCAATGTCTGAAATTTAAAAGAAGGAGAAAAAGACAGCCTGCAGGAACAGCAGCAGGGAACACATCTGCAACTCAGACAAACTGGTAGATGACCTTCAAATTCCAGGTCTTTCTCCATCTTTCAAAGCCAGGTACAAGTTCACAAAGCCACTCCCACGAGTATGATGTCCCACAATGGGAGTTTTGTGATGTTAGGGAATAAATAAGAAAAGACTGACTGCTGTCAATTCATTGACAATATTTCTTAACCTAAATAATCATCCGCAACCATATTTTGAAGGCTATGGGGCTTTTCTTTTTTCCTCAATACTGTATCCCCTACCTGGCAAAGTGCCTGGCACAGAGGAAATGCTCAGTAAATATTGGCTGAACAAACATATGACTGTCTACAACCCGCTTTGCTGGGAGAGGTGGAAGGAGGGAGGATTTCTTTGCTTGTTAGAATTCTTAGTTATCTTAAATTAACTCAATCACAAGAATATTTAACAAACAAACAAAAAGAACATTTACTTTTTCTTCATGCTGTGTCTTCGGATGCTGCTTTCTTTTCACAATATGTCACTGCAAATTAATCCAGATAAATAAACCCTAACCAAATTACTGATATTGGATATTAGCTTCAAATAGCTTAAAGCATCTCCTTCAGAGCAAGTCAGTAGCACTTTGTCCATCATTCGCTATCAAGGTATCTATCCTAATGACTTGGCAGTCCTCTGGACAATTTACCGCGTTTCTGCCCCCAGTAGGCAGATAAGCTGTTCTGTCACGCATTATCTTTGACAATCTTAAATAGATACAGTCCAGAATCTTTCTTTGTCAAGTCTAGGCCTACTCAAGCTTCAAAGACAAATGAAAGGCAACATTAAAAAATACAGGCTTAGCCATCTTGTTAGACTTAATCAGATTTAACACTTGGTCAATATTTTTCCAATTAAAATGAATACTGATATTTCAGTACTTTACCAAAATGAAGACACAGAAGCAAAATCAGCATGTTAAAGCATTCTCATCAGTGACAAGGCTACTATCTCCAAAATATTTTGAGTTTTGTGTATACCATACAAGGAACGTGAGTATTGCCCCCAAGAGTACTCAAGACACAGGAGGGCTTAAAGCATACCAATAAACTGGTGACAATTTGCCTTTATTTTCCTTTTCTCATGATAAACACAAATACTGTACATAGCTGGTATGGGATGGGATGGAAGAAAGTTACCTAATCTTAGTTTTTCATTGTCTATAGGAAGTTACTTTGACGCCACCTCAAACACAACCATCTTCTTTGCCTAAATTTTGGTGTCACCTTGAACTCTTCTCTCCTTTCCATTCTAGATTCACAACTTCTGTGAATCCTTCCCTCATAATCTCTCTTGGAATTGTCCCTTCTGGTCACCTCACTGGATTGTTATTATTTTAATTGCCTCTCAATTGATGACCCTGTCTAGACTCTCTCCTTTCCAATCCAGTTTTTACAATCCAGATAGTTTATTTTTAAGAATAAAAATAGCAGTAATCAGTCAAAAATGGCTACCATTTGGGAGATGCTATGTGCCAAGTGTTCTAAGAGCCTTATGGAAATTATCTTAGTTAATCCTTACAACAACCTAATGAGGTAGATACTATCATTATCCCCATTTTTTTAGATGAGAAAATGACAGGCTTATGGAGGATAATTAACTTGCCCAAGTGATAGTGTCTGGTTTTGATCTTCTGGATTCTGTCAGACTTCGAGGTCCCCACCTTTGTCATACAACTCTCTGCTTTCTCAAAACACATCATATAATGTCCCCAAATATACAATTGCCAAACTCCGTATCTATTATGCAACTCCACACCACCAGTGCCCAGTACAAACACCATCACCAGTCACATATTTTGCCCTCTTATGTGCCATACTCATTTCAAGCTCCTAAGTTTTGCTCGTGCCACTGCAGGAGCTGTGAGACTCCCTACTTCCTCCCTACCCAAGTGTCCAAACCCTAGCCCCCCAGGTCACATCCATTTACTAATTGCTGTCATCACAAAAATGCCTGGCCCATTCTCTTCCCACTCTTCTCCAAGCTTCTCTAAGACAAATCGTCATGTCTGTAAGTTTTGTCACCTCGAATGGGATTATGTTCCTTGCACACAAACGCTGTCTTTAAGCTTCCTTTGTTTGCCATGTAATGGCAGGTAGTGGGCACACAGAGGAGGTGTTCAATAAATATTTGCTGGTGTAAAACGAATATAAATAAACATTTAAGAATGGGAAGGAGGCCAGGTGCGGTGGCTCACACCTGTAATCCCAGCACTTTGGAAGGCCGAGGTGGGAAGATTGCTTGAGGCCAGGCGTTCAAGACCAACCTGGGCAACATAGTGAGAACATGTCTCAAAAAGTTTAAAAATTAGCCAGCCATGGCAGTATCCACCTGTAGTCTCAGCTACTCTGGAGGCTGAGGCAGGAGGATTGCTTGAGGCCAGGAGTTCAAGGCTATAATGAGCTGACTGTGCCATTGTACTCCAGCCTGGGCAACAGAGTGAGACTGTCTCTAAAATTAAATTAAAATTAATTTAATTTTAGAAGAATATGAAAAACAATAATCAGAGTCTTCAATTTGTATTGTAAGATTTTTCAATGATACTTTGTGGTCTATCTATATTTAATCACGTGATTTGTTCAGTACCTAGTTAATTTTGGCTACTTATTCAGCGTATCATTTTAATAATAACTTCCGTATTCTTATTTATGCTATATGTTAGGGTTTCAGAGTTTATTTCACACACACTAAAAAAAATAGATAAACAGTTACAAGTAACAAGTCTCAGAGCTTCAGGTCAACTTGCTCCCCAAATACCATCTCACCGTTTAAAATACAATTAGTGGGCCCAGAGTGGTGGCTCACGCCTATAATCCTAGCACTCTGGGAGGCTGAGGCAGGTGGATCGTTTGAGCTCAGGAGTTTGAGACCAGACTGAGCAAGAGCAAGACACCGTCTCTACTAAAAAAATAAAAAGAAATTAGCCGGATAACTAAAAATATATAAAAAAATTTAGCTGGGCATGGTGGCACATGCCTGTAGTACCAGCTATTCGGAAGGCTGAGGCAGGACGATCGCTTCAGCCCAGGAGTTGGAGGTTGCTGTGAGCTAGGCTGATGCCACAGCACTCTAGCCCGGGCAACAGATTGAGACTCTGTCCCCTCACCCCAAAAAAAAAAATACAATTAGTGATTCTTTGACTGATGAGGGAAAAAGGATATTCTTCTCCTTCTTTATTTGTCTTAATAATCTCCATTTTGTGCTTTTCAAGCCCCTCCCTCAATGATTAATTTGTCATTGTCTTACTTTTCCTTTTTTTAATCTTTAAGGCTCTCACTGCCAATACTATTTCACATGTCTAAAGCTGAGCTTACCAAGACTCTGACTCTGTATAACCCAGCTGTGGCACAAAGCATTAAGGTAACACATTTCTGACTCACTGTGCTTCTGACAACTGTCACTGGTCTGTCATACTGGCCTTAAGATCTGGGCCGTAGCTATCCATCACTGTAAATTAAATAGCTGGAATGACAGATGATCCTTTTAGCAGCATGTTCCATCACAGTGGAAGGAGGGAGAATGGAGTCATCACGAAGAAAAGCATGGTCCCCCAGGAGGAAAGGAGAACCAGAGCTGACAGTAAAGAGGGTGAGTGGGCTGGGTCAAGATGGTTACTCTGGAAACTACCAGCAAAGTGCTTTACTATCCCTGCAGACTACAGCTAAGTTCTTCATACTGCGCCCACAAGCTTTAGTCTCTACAATGTAGTGATATAGACAAATGAAGATGTCTGCACTTATCATCCCTCCATATCATCCTATACCTGGGAAAAGAAGATGGACTTGAAAATTTTAAAATGGCTTTAAGTTCCAGCATTCCCCCTCAAACTACAGAAATATGAACAATTTGAAGCATCTCTAACATCAGTCACAAATGGAATGTCATTTTTTCCTCTAGATATTTCCATGGAGCTGCATTTTTCAGCTTTTCATGTAGACAAAGTGACCTAGGAGTCTTCTGCTGTCTGCAGAATCCTGTCCTGATCAATCTTGATCAACAAACTCTTGTCCAACCATTAGTTTTTTTCATTACCCAACTGGACACTTTATTTCTGTTTTTTTGTGGTTCACAAATCTCATTTGCTTGGTAAGATCTCTAAATAACAGTTGGCATTTAAAGGGAAACTGGAACTAGATTCAAATAATTTTCTTATACTTTACCAAGTAAACACAATATAGAAAAATAAGATTGACCACTCATCTTAATTAGGAAATGAGTTTTCATTTTACAGAAAATAAAGCCAGTTTCCCTCTGAACAGAGAGCTTCCCTATATGAGAACAAACAAAATTCAATTAACAAAAAATACAATTCCATACACAACTTTTCAGTCAAACATCTACTGAATAAAGAGTAAAGTACACCTGTAGTTGAAGAGCAGAAATTTTCCATAACAGATAAGCCCATCTTCCTATTTTGGATTCTATACTTATATTTAGCATCGAACCATTTCTGTAATACCAAATTATGATATTGCAAAAGTCTAGCAGAAAATGCCTAGAATATAGGGTGAAAAACCTTCCATGAAAACAAAGACAAATTCACATCTCTCTAATTGGCTCTGTTGCTGTAGCTACCTTAGGCTTGGTGAGCCTTGGGAGTTCTGTGAATAAATGCAATCAATATCAAGTCGGCTGCGTAAGTGCTTGGTTCATTATTATGACAAATATAACAAACACCACTTTATTCATAAGAGCAAGTCAGATTACCTTTAAATCTCTACTGTGCGTAAAAGCAGCAGTGGTTCTGATACTGTGAAACCTTACCCAGTTTTGAGTGTCTTTCAATAGATGCTATAGTGGGGTTCTGCTGGCAAGTGGCAGAAATCAGTCAGTGACTCTGTAGATGCTTGGCTGAAAGGACACTCCTTGGAGCACAACAGCAGCACTCGTGATCAAGGAAGCACACAAAAAGGAGGGGGAAGCATGCAAATTCTGACCATGTATTTTGCTTCTTGGAGAAGAGATCTTTCAGAACTTTAGGGATGGTTTTGTAAACCATTCCTCACTCCCTCTTAAGTTTCAAACTAAAACTTCCAAATAAAGAAGACAGACACTTTAAAGCAGCCTCCGCTCCTCTATTTCACTCAGTTCTGCACTGGAATTAGGTGCCAAAAGCAAGGCATATCCTAGGAATCAGCTCGGAACGGTAGGGATTCCTCCTATCTGAGAACCCGAAACTCTTGAGGGTCTAATGCTTTGTTAGCCCCGGCTGCCTCCTCGCCAGCCAGGGCTCTACATGTTTGTAACCTACGGAGGTTGGGTTCTGTGAGGGACCACTACGCACATGCGACATCTGGGCACCTCCGGCAGCACCTCCCAACCATGCCCGAGTCCTATTCTCGCTTCCTCAAGTCTAACCCGCAGGCCGTTTTTCTACTAAGTGACCTTTCCAAGGAGCATCCTCCAGCCGTGTCCTGAGGGGCCGGTCAGGGGCAGAGCAAGGAGGCTCCACATCTCTGCGCTAAACACTCAACTGTTTGTTTTCTGCAAAGTGGCAGAACACATTTCGGTGGCCGCCGCAGCCTGTATTCGCACCTCAATTGCTGGGTTCTGAGAGGCACTGGGGACACTGCGATCGAGGGTGGGAAAGGAGTAAACCGTTGTCTTCCGGGAACTTCTCTCTTCCTGCTGCGGGATCGCGAGGGGAGGGAAAGAAAGAAAAGCCCACACAAAAGCAGCCAGCCCTGCAAGCTCCGCCAGCACAAAGGCCCGCTCGCTGGTGCGGCGCCGGGAGGCTGGGCTGGAGCAAGGGGTGCGCTGCGTCCTCCGAGGCCTGCGCGTAGCGCCCAGCGCTCCCGGAGCTGCCCCCGCGCGCCCCGCGCCTGGGCACCGCGTTCCGGCGGACGCTCGGGGCGCTCGCCTGGCGCACCCGGAGCTGCACCGCTCCCTGGGCTGCACCGCTCCCGGGGCGACCCCGCGCCACCCGGGGCTCCGGCTCCGTCCCCGCCCCGGCGCCACGTCTGCAGCCGCGGCCGCCCGAGTGGCAGGAGCCGGGACCGTCCTCACCTGTGCGCCTTCAGCCGAGCAGCGCGCGGAGCACAGCGGCGGCGCCGACGCTCCGCATCTCCGCGGCGGGCCCTGCAGCGGCGGCGACTCCCTCCGCTGTCTGGGACGCCAGGGGGAGGGCGCTTCGCTTTGTTGCTTATTCATAAGGCCGCGGCTACGGCTAGGGATTGGGCGGCGGGTAGGTGTGCCCGCCCCGGCTCCGCTGGCACTGACGGACGATGCTGTCGCCCCACGCCCCTCGGCGCCCACTTCCCCGCCTCCGCTTCCACGCCCGGGCGGCTTCTCGGGTCTCGGCGCCTGGGACCCCTCCGGAGATCGCCTGCCCTGCTGCCCCTCTTCGCAGTCTGGGCTTCAACGGCAGTTCCCCCTCCGTACCTATGGATTAGAAACCTGGGCACCCAAGAAAAGCCCGAATTTCTCTGGTTCTTAAGGCAAGGAGCACGAATCGGAGACTGCAGGGTGTTCCTTGTGGAAAGTGTGTACGGCTTGCCCGTGTCCTAAGTAGGAACCTTAAAATAGCTCTACACGAAATATTCCTTTCGCAGTCTCTCAGAGAAGTTGAAAACTAGTGCCAATACCGGTAGTAAGGATGGCTTGTTGAGTCCTTACTCCTGCCAGGCACAAGACTAGGCTCTTCGCTCTTGACCTGCTTCTTCTGCACGATAGAAAGGTAGATACTGTAATCCCCACCTAAAAGGGGAGGAAATTGAGGGCGAGGGCTGTGTGACTTGTCCAAGGTCTTAGGGCTAGTGCGGCCACCGGGAATTCATGACCTCCGTTCTTACGTCTTTGAAGAATTCAGTTTACTTTTTCTGTTAACTCCTGATTTGGGGTGGAAAGAAGTGTCAGGAATCTAAAGGCCCATTCTAGAACAACCTCCACAGCACTTTACATTTGCAAAGCACTTTTCATGTAGCTATCTCTTATCCTTATTAACCCCCTTCTCTCGTTTTATAATTACTTGTAAATGCCTTGGGGTCGGAGGAAGGTCTTGTTCACCACTGACCCCACACCTATCTAACCGAGCACAGGTATGCACTGTTATCTTATCCATTCCACCTCCCTTTAGAAGATATTATCTATGCATGATCATGCATCAGTTACTAGGGAATTGATTCCTTCCTGGAAATGAGTCCTTGGGAGATTTCCCAGTTGTGCCAACATCACTGAGTGCACTTACACAAACCTACACGGAATAGCCTACTACACTTCTAGGCTATATGGTACTACAGCCTATTTCTCCTAGGCAACAAACCTGTACAGCATGTTAACTATACTGTACCGAATACTGTAGGCAATTGTGACACAATGGTATTTGTGTATCTAAACATAGAAAAGGTACAGTAAAAATACCATAAAAAAGACTCAAAAATGGTGTACCTCTAGGACACTTATACAGGTATGCTATATACCTGTATAGGGCCTGTATAGGGTACTTAACCATGAATGGCTCCCAGCTAGCTGTAAAATTAAGTCTACTTGACTCAAATGCAGGTAAATAATAGTACTAAAAAAAACAACCTGATTTCTGGGTACTGCAACCAGAGGACCAAGCAGAATAGAAGAAACAGCAGGAGGAAGGGATTCCAGCTCTCCTCACATTTAGGGCCAGCCCTACACACAAATATGAAATGTTCAAAGTTTCTTTGACATCTTCCCATCTCCTCTTCTGCATCCTTCTCTAAAATGCTAGTCTTCTCCTTAGAGACCCAGTACACATGATGTTCTAAGTGCCGAGTACAGAACTCCACTCCCCAGACCTGCCTTAGACTCAAAGTTTTCCATTCTCCAAAATTATCCTTCTCCCATGGTAGAATTTCTGTCTTCCATTTCCTCAACACAAATTATTTCAGCTATACAATAAAAGTAAAATGATCTTATTGGATCGTTTGTGCTAGTCCTTTATCTTTTCCAAACTGGTTTGTACTGCTTTAAAGAACTTTGGTTAATACAATTTATCTCAACAACAGCTGTCTGTGCATGGCAGTGACAATAAGATTTAGTCTTCTCCCACCCCCCTCAACACACACACACGCACACAAACTGTGGATCAAGGAAAGCTGTATTCTGAAGGTCAACTCCACACACAATGAATGTTATTAATCTTTATGGATAAGCAAGAAACTGTATTTGTGTATGTGTCAAGAGCTTGGGAACACCCAAAACTCCAATCAAGATAACAGGCAAGGAAGCTCAGGAAGGCAGTTTTTGGGTTGCCAGAGTTAGCAAATAAAAATAGAGGATTCTCAGATAATTTGAATTTCAGATGGGCCACACAGAATTTTAGCGTATGTCCCAAATATTGAATGAATGGGACATATAGTACTTATACTAAAAAATTATTTGTGGCTTATCTAAAATTCAAATTTAATTGGCTAACCTGCATTTTAACTGGTTGGCCTTTTCAGGATGAAGCAGTTAGTTGGTCCTGGTTGGTAAAAGTCTTTGTGTCCAAAAGGAATTGGTCAGATGTAGCAAAGAAAGGATAACCAACTCCAAGAGCCAGGAGTGGACAATCCCCTTCAAATACCACCCAGATGGAAGAGTCTCAGCAATGCAGCTTTAAGCATTATGGTGTCCTTGGTGAGGCTATCACTAAATTGTACAGAAATGCTACACTACCAGTATGTCAACTAATTTCCTTTAATTTGAGTCCCATGTACCAAGTAACTATCTAACTGCTTGACTCCCAGTTTATATGGTCCTTGGGGCTCTACTGAAATGAGCAACCCTGTCTGTTTGATCTCAACATCTACAAAACTGTTATTCTGTATTATGTGAGCTGGATTATGTGAGTCTGTTCCTAACAAATCTAATTCTGATGCTCACAAAAATTGGGTTTCTGGTCTTGAAAACTTAAGAACAAGACTTGAGTGGAGCTGACTTCAAGATAAGTGCTACTTTATAAGGGTTCTTGAAAGTTAGCTAGCAGGACCCCCCCAGACTCAGCACTACTATTTGCAGAGGTACACTGTTTTTTGTTTTAGTTTACTTTGTTTCATTTTTATTTGAAATTACACCAGTGACAAGGACTGGTAATGACGTTAGACAAAAATGGTCTTATTAATTCTGATAGTTTTTTTAATTGCATACAAACCCTTAGAACACTTGACATAACCTATGTTGAACTATTTCAGTGCCAATGAGCTTAGATGTTCATTTCCTACTAAATTGTCTTTAGTATACAGTTCATTGTGAAGACAAGTAGGTGGAATAAATCTCTAATAAAATGATTTTCCTTAAACAAGGCATTGGAACAGCAAATTTTTATGCACTCTAGTTGCTTTCAACTGTTTATACAAGAGTCCACTATATTTATCTATCTTGATTATTTAACACTTATTATGCAAACATCCAGATGAATCTTCTTGCTTCTCTGCTCTTTCCAAGAAACCTATTATAATTGTAGAAGCAGAATATTATATGCCTTACATTACCTTCTTTAAACTCTATTATTTTCGGCCGGGCATGGTGGCTCACGCCTGTAATCCTAACACTGTGGGAGGCCGAGGCGGGCGGATTGCTCAAGGTCAGGAGTTCGAGACCAGCCTGAGCAAGAGCGAGACCCCGTCTCTACTAAAAATAGAAAGAAATTAATTGGACAACTACAAATATATAAAAAAGAAAAAATTAGCCGGGCATGGTGGCACATGCCTGTAGTCCCAGCTACTCAGGAGGCTGAGGCAGGAGGATCACTTGAGCCCAGAAGTTAGAGGTTGCTGTGAGCTAGGCTGACGCCACGGCACTCTAGCCCGGGCGACAGAGACTCTGTCTCAAAAAAAAGGAAAAAAATAAAATAAATAAACTCTATTATTTTCAATATTCTCTATATTTTCAATATTAGATTTCTCTAGGCCCTTAACTTTCTGATTCAGTTCTAATAAATGGAATTTCATCTGTTGCCTTGGAAAAGCAAGATAGGAGAGGAAAGGACCATTTAATGCAGGTACAGAAAGAAAGAAAATTTCTAAAACAGTATAGCCATCTAAAAAGAAGCTTTTTTAGATAAAGTCAGAGGATGAAAACATTTACAAAAAGGAAATTTTGCCCTTTATTTTATAGCTATGAATATGTTCTTGTGAGACAGTCTGTAAAATCTTTTTTAAGAGATGTGAACATCAAAAGTCTAATGTTTCCCATAGAATATACCCTTTAATTCTAAATGAATTGGTCACCAGGAATAACTACTGTATATCCAAAATGGCATCCATCTATGACTCTGAAAAATATATGAATTGCCTTTTACTTTGTCAAACAAAAGAGTCTTCTCTCCATCTTGTCTTTTTCCCCCCCCAAATAAATCAACAACTCTCATAGATTCCTTATCTTAAACAGCGGGTATGAGATATTTATTACTGATATAATGGTTTGCATAACCACTAGCTATGTTGCAAAGTAAGATTATTTGCTCTTCTCTCCTTCTATTAAGGGTAGGATTAAAGAAAATGGATTTACAAGGAGAAGCAAGGCTCAGGCCCAAGGAAGCACTCTTGTCAGAGAAAGTTCTTAGACACTGGAATAGATTAGCAAGAGAGGTTATATATTCCCTTTTGTTGTAGATTTCTAAAAAAAGATGAATTTAAGTCTGGCTAGGTTGTGGATTTCTAATGAAACACCATTAGTTCACTCAATAAGGAAATTATGGAGATAGTTGTAGATGTGGGAAAACCACCAACTATATTTACTGAGACGAACTATATTATCTACTTTCCAACAAATATTGCTTGCTCATGTTACTTTTTTAAAAATGCAATTCAGGTATTAACATCAAGCTTAGAATACACAAGGGTATATTCAATGTACAGTGCAGTGACAACAAAAGCAAACAACACGATACTATCGATGGAGATTTTCTCCATCACAATATAATCAGAATAGTACCAACAATTTGAACATTGGTGTAGCAGGTTTAAATATGGTATGGACATCAGAGCCAAAAGAAAAAAAAAAAAACTTTCTTTCAGTGCAACCCTCAACCTCATGCTAAATTCCTTATTCCTATAAATTTTGGTCAATTCTGAGAGCCAAACTGTCTTAGATGAGGTCATGTTTCATAGCCATTAGCAGTGCATTACATAATGTTGGTTATGCATGTAATTTTAGCATTGAGCTTAGATCCATGATTACCCAATCAATCAATAAGTGTTTTTATTTCGTGGAAGGTATGTGAAGTATGCAAAGATAAATAATCAAACTCAACTTTCCTCAGAAATCTTAAATTTAGTTGAGAGGAAAAGGTTATATACTCAAATACATTACCCATAACAAACAATGGAACATTTCCTCATATGTTTCTTCCAGGAAACATATCTAAAAGTGGTACTAATTTTCATCATCTTTTTTCATGATACTATTACAGAGAAGAAATATCTGAATAAGTCTACATGGAAAGTCAATGTTTTAATATTATTAGTACATGTATATGTAACTGTCTTTCCACAAAAAACTATGAGCTCTTTGAATTAAGACCGTGTGTTTTAAATAGTCTCACATCTCCCACAACACCTACAACAGTGCCTTCAAATAGCAGCTGTTCAAAAAGTATTTGTTGACTAATTATGGCCATAAGCTTATACCAAAATAAATATGTAACACTGTAATGCTCACCATTTTACAACTATGAAGCATGAACTGAATACTACTGACATATAAAGGAAGTTTGGGCAGCTTCAGAATGAAATATATTAATCTCATACAAATTAAGAAGATATATCTCAATGTAAGCAGCTCTGAGACTTAGTATTTAATTATTTTTTACATCCTGTGAGAAGGGGTTAGTGCATGCATGCACGTGTCCTGTCTGAAACCAGAGAACTGAGCCAATCGATGTTTCAAATCCCTTTCTAACCACAAGTCTGTGATCTTTTGTTACTGCTGAAGTTCACTGAAAGAGGAGTTGTACGTGAACAAGAAATACCCTGAATGTAAGATTAAAAAAAAACAAAACTCTGCTTCAAGCTGAATTCAGAACTCAAATTTCATCCAACCCAAATCCTTTGAAATAGCCAGAGCAATATGTTTTGTTTTATTTATTCTTTCTCAAGACCTACAATGTAAAGTAGACATAAAAGATGCACTTTGCCAAATCACTTCAAAACAATTCCTCCCTAACTTGTTTACAAAAGTAGCCAAAGGGGGAAAAAGCTTCCTTCAGAATCAGGGTGATTGAAAGCATGTCTCATACGAGAAAATTATTTACTTTTGAACTTGTCTAAAGTGTGAGGCATCATCACCACAAAAGAACAAATGAATTTGTCTCCAAAAGATTCCCTGTAAAGATAAATGGAATGGTCATGTGAGGTTCTTCCTTTTCTCTTTTTGCTTTTAGCAGCTTTCTATAAGTGGTTTTCAGGCATAGTGACATGTTTTGTTTTCCTTCTACTTTTCTCTTTGCAAAAGGCACTTTAAGGCACTCACCATTGCAAGCTAATGTTCATTTTATGACATTGTTCCCAGCAATCAATTTTACATGGATGAGCACTTTTCACTCAGATCATATCCCATTTGGTTCATCCAAAAAAACAAAACTTTTATCCTTGTTAGTCTTCATTTTTTCTTTAAATTCTACTTCCCTGATTTTCTTTTCTCATACCTCTACTTACTTCCTAGATTTCATACTGCTGCTTTTAAAATTTAATGTCTTCTCCAGTGTATACAATGTTCCTTGTTTCAAAGATGCAAGCCTGAGCACCTTGGCCCTTTTTTATTTCAGAGCCTTTCATTCCAGTGCGTTGCAGTGTTTGAGGTAGCCTTGAGGACTATAACAAAATCCCACATGGTGCAATGCATTGTTCATTCATAAGTGGTTTTACAGGCTCATTCTTTTGCCCAAGGCACAAACATAAGCAATTTGTATCACCTCCTGTCCCTTTCTCTTTACCTGGAAGGAAGAGATGTGGCAGACATGAAGGACATCTAAAGCAGATGATAAAGATTTGGAAGAAATTATCTGTTATCCTAAGTATTACTCCAAAACCACCCGATACCCTACCCTTCTCATCCTCAACTCCTCCACTCCCTCCCCACCATCCCAAAGGAGAGTTATAACTGTGTTATGGACTGAGTCGTATCTGCCCAAATTCATATGTTGAAGCTTCCCATAATTCAGAATGTGACTATATTTGGAAAGAGGGTCTTTAAAGAGGTAATTAAGTTAAAGTCTAATCCCATACAACTTGTGTCTTTTTTTTTTTTTTTGAGACAGAGTCTTGCTGTGTTGCCCGGGCTAGAGTGTCCCGTTGTGTCAGCCTAGCTCACAGCAACCTCAAACTCCTGAGCTCAAGCGAACTTCCCACCTCAGCCTCCCACAGTGCTAGGATTACTGGTGTGAGCCACCGTACCCGGCCCTACTTGTGTCCTTATAAAAAGAGGAAATTTAGACACAGATAGGCATAAAGGGAAGACCATATGAAGACACAGAGAGAAAGCAGCCACCTACAAGCCAAGAAGAGAGGCCTCAGAAGAAACCAACCCTGCCACCATCCTGATATTGGACTTCTAGACTCCAGAACTGTGAGAATATTAATTTCTTTCGTTTAAGCCACTCAATCTATGGTACTTTGTTAGGCAGCCCTAACAAACTAATTCAACCTAGCATAGTCGGGGTCTCTTCTGATTGGTTAGTTTTAATAGCCTCCCTGGTTGAAGCAAAACAGTTACATATTTAGAGGCAGAGCATAGGAAAGTACTTCTCCCCAGAAAAGCACATTTTCAGAGCAGAGAGTTCACAGGTGGCATCCTTTTTACATAGTGGCTCTCCCTAATGGAGTCTTTGAGCCATGCCTTATAAAAGGACTTTGAACCTGCTATACAGGCCACCTGGAGGTTCTTGGCCTTCATTAGAATAAGAGAGGAAACAAATGTTCCAGAATCTAAGCAAAAGTATTGTGTAGGAACCAGGAGTGTACATTTAGCTTCAAAATAGAATAATAATAGTTTCGATATTCTAGGATCATTGGGAGAATTAAATGAGATAATGTGTAATGTACTAAACACAGTGTCTTTAATACCCATTACACTTTTAGTAAATACTATTATGTGAAATAGAGCACAGATCCAGTTAATGAAGTATTGATTTTGAGCTATAGAAGCAGGTATTTCCTGAGTTGATGACTAATGGATTTTTTCTTTCTTGAGGAACTTTCTGACAACAAAAATGGACCTATTGGTATTTAAATTTCAGGTTATGATGAAAAGAATGATTTCTGGGGATAGATTTTATTGTGGTAGTTTTGGTATAATTCTGTAGCATTTTCTTGTAATTTCACTAAAGAAATTTAATCAATAAGACTCTCTCAAATTTATGTAATTTGGACTAAGTCCATCCACCAGGTTCCTATTAACACTAAAATTTTTTCCCCAAGCAGAAATATCCTTAACCACTTCGGCACCAGCGTCGACTATAGTCGACAGCCAAAAGCTTTTACTTTTACAGCTTTTATCTCTGCAGTTGCAGTGTGTATGTTCAGCTAATAAGTTACTACGAATCTATGACCTTTTAACAAGTCCTTAGTAGGAGTTATTATAGTTATTTTCCTAAAGCTGCCTGTAAAGTAAAACAAGCTTTCAGTGCTTTAAAGCTTTCCTCATCACACAAGAGCAAAACGGATGCATCGTCAACGCACAGCACAAATTATCATGCGGACTATGAGTGCTGGCTGTGGGCAAGGTTTCGCGGACGGTGAGCGCCGTACCAAAGTGGTTAAATAGGCAGAAAACAATTTTTAAATTTACTGAGATTGTTCTATTATTTAAATGATTTTGCATTTTATGAAAATGCACTTAACTAGAACCAATTATATCACTTACATAGCTGAAAATAAGTTAGAATTGTAATAGTGTCTGGCCTTTCACATTCAATAGAGTTAGCTCATTTAAGGATTTCAAAACACATAATTATGGAGGTGTGTTGCTCATCTGCTCCAATTTCCTTATTTATCAAATGAGACACTAAAACAATGAGAGAATGGTCAATGCCAGGGCAAAGCACACACAGGGACCCATATCTCTGGATGTGTAATCCAGGGCTCTTCCTCTCCTATACAGGTCTGTCTTCAGTGAATTTTACTGTTTCAAAGGGACAGAAACACATTTAATAGTTTAGCCAAAGATTTAGCTTCACAACTAAGCATTATAATCTGTACTGACACCCCTGTGCCTGGGCTGGGCTCGCGGTCTTTCACCTGACTTGAACATGTGTCTCACCTATCTTCTTTGGCCATCTTCTCCAGGAAACTGTCCCTGATTACCTAGGCTGGGCTGAGTGCCCCCATCATACCTGGGCTCACCTTTCTGCCTTAGCACTCAGGTTCAGATTAGTCATGTGTCAGGCACGCCGGCTCCATGTGGTGCCTCCTCCTGCATCCCATTCCAGCCTAGATTGTTTTCCAGCCTGTATCATTCATTCCTCAGCGTGTATCCTCCCCACACTCTAGTCTCCCCAGCCTCTAGTCTCCCCAGCCTCTACCCTCCCTTAGTCTGTACCCCGACTTTTATCCTCCCCTCAGCCTGCATCATGCCCCAGCCTGTAGCTCCCTCAGTTTGATCCACTCCCCAATCTGTACCCGCCTGTCAACCCAAATAAATGACTGAGGCAAAGCTCTCAATCAATGGAGATTTATTAAGCCAAGATTTTGAGGATGTGCCCAGGGAAAACATGAACCGCAGACAAGCTGTGGTTGTTTTTCTGAATGGGAGGTTGAAACCTTCAGCATTTTAAAGGCATACAGACAGAAGGATAAAGGCATGGGAGAAGGGCTGATGAGGCAGTGGCTACATTCTCATGAGGCCCAAGAAATCCATATTTTACTTAAAATAAGGGAATGAAGGAAGCATCAATTGTGTAGATGTCCCTAGGTAGGTGGAAGAATGTCCGATTGTGTCTTGTTTCCGATTTTGGTGCCTGTAAGATAAACTTGTAATTCAAATATGAGTGTGGCATGGATAAACTTTAGTTTTAGGCATTAGACAGAGGTACAGTTTGCATGTCCTTGCTTATGGAAGGTTAGCAGGAAATTTCCTTAATGAATGATCTGTGGGGCAGATCAGAGGTGCCCGACTCTGTGATTTTCTTTTTATACGGCTCAGCTTGTATCCTCCCCAACCTCTTCTCCCTCCAGCCTGTATCACTCCCCACCTAGGGGGTCCCCCAGCCTGTATCTCTTTGTCAAAGGCAGAATTCCAAGATGTCCCCAAAGACTCCTGGCCCCCCATGTGCATACACCTTCTCCCAGGAATTCAGTCCAACACGAATCTAGGTGCTGCTGGGAAGGGACTTTGCAGATGTTATTTAGGTCCCAAATCAGTTGAATTTAAGTTAGAGAGATTATCTGGTAGATCTGGCCTATCACGTGAGCCCTTTAAATCTGGGTCTAGAAGCTAGAAACAAAGACTCAACGCGTGACAGGAGGTACGGAGCGGGCACGTGGCAAGGAACTACAGCGCCCTCTAGTGGCTCAGAGTGCCCTGGCCAATGGGGGGATTCCCTCTGCAATCACAGGGACTGAATTCTCCCCACAACCCTGTGAGTTTAAGAGGACCCTGAGCTCCAGAAAGGAACACAGCCCAGCTGACACCTTGATTTTAGCCTTGTGATATACTGAGTGGAGAACTCAGCCACCACGTCTGGACTTCTGCCCTACATCACTGCGAATAATAACTGGTGGTGTTTTAAGTTGTGTAATTTGTTACATAATAATAGAAAATTAATGCAACGCCTTCCGCAGCCTGTGCTCCCGAGTCCACAGCCCCTCAGTCTATATCCTGCAGCCTGTATCACCCCCAGTCTGAATTCCCCGGGGATATATCTCCGGGGCTTGAGTCCTCTCCCAGCCTGCACCCCCCTTCCCAGCATGTGTCCCCGCGGCCTATGTTCCTTCCAGCTTGTACCATCCCCCAGCCTGAATGCCCCCCACTTACCCACAGTTTATCACATACGCCCCCCCCATCAGTCCTGTCTGTCTCTCCCGCACACGCATCCCTAGCATCGCTACCACCGCCACCCACCACCTGCACAGCGCAGCACCCTGAGGGATTCTGCCCAGGGAGCGCACCAGTCAAGTTCGCGGTCTGCAGTACCAGATGGAAATCCTGTCTCCCTTCCAAGACTGGTGAGCAGGACTGGGCGACCCAAAAGGAAAACGTAGTCTCTTCTCCTTTGCTCCCTTGAGCCTCAAGCCAAGCGATGAGGTGCCCGTCGGCCCTGCTTCCTATGCTCTGAGCTCCGCACTCGTTTCCCTGGCACTCTAGGATCAGCCGCCACCCCCAGCCGGCCAAGGCACTCCCTTTTGAAGGGAAATTAAATAGGCCCCAAATCAACTGGCCAAATACTTTCATCTCGCCTCTCTGAGGACCTAAAAGTCCCTTTTCTGCGTGAGTATTGCTGACATCCTCCCATCCATTCTCCACCCCGAGTCTAGCGCTAATCACTCTTTTCTCTCCTTCGGGATGTTTTCCATCTGTGCTATCCCACAACTTACATTTGCAAAATGATGCTTTTCTCAGTTATGTATTCCTCCATAATTATCCTTGTGTCTGAACCAGAACTTTCTCTGAGGTGGTTGGGATGAGTGGCATAAGTAGCCAATTACCTACTGTAGCAAACATTAGGTGAAGATAGAACATCTGCATAAAAAGATACATAACTTTCCATATAAATATTAATATATGTATACAGCATGTATATAATAAAACAACAGCCCTATGAGGCACAGTTATTACTCCTATTTCATAGATGGGGAAATTGAGGTTCAGAGAGGTTAAGCAAGTTGTCTAAAGGCACACAGCAAACAAGCAGCAGAGCTGGGATACCAACTCAGGCAGTCTGGCTCCACAGCCCATCCTCTTATCCACTCTTCTGAACACATAAAAGGTGTCAGGATCACTGTGCTAATTAGGGCGTATGCATAATTTATGATGAGAGAGGAACAGGAGAGAACGTGGAGAAAACTGTGCGCTAAAATGATCAGGACAATTTGCACAGAGAAAGTGGGGCTTGAGCTAGCAAAATAGGAAAATTAGGACTCAGACTAACAAGGGCGTTCAGGTTGGGGAATGGAATGAACTAGGCACAGGAGTTGGGCATTCATGGTCTGGTATGTAATTTGTATAGGGGAGTTATGAGAAATAAGGCTGGGGAGAGAAGTGGAGACCAGATTGTAGCTGCTTGAATGCCAGACCACGTCATTAGCCTTAATTACAAGGCAATAGGGACACTTAGTAAGGTTTTTGAGCAAGTGGGTGGAGAGAGGAGAGAGACAGCTGAATATGATGACCAACTAGACTTGGGAGATAAAAAGAAGAAATAAAAAAGTAATCCAAGGTTTAGTGCTTGGGTGACTAGAATAACTTTAGTTTTAATAATAGAAATTGATTATATTTGGAACTAACATTTGTCTCCATGCAACAGTTACACATTTAATTGATATTTAAACTCTGCTGGGATGGAAATTGCATTTTGACTTCTCCATAAAGCAATATAGGAAAAATTTGATTAGGGCCAGGCAAGTATGAAGAGTTAATAGAATCATCAGAATCCTACAGATTCTCTTTTCCCTATAGGAAAATTTTAAAAGTTTAGCTGTACTAGGGCATCTGAGCATCAAGCCAGTTGCCCTCTGGGGTAGCACTCCTCCTAAATAGAATGTTGTGTAGCTTTGAAATGATTTCAGACGTTTACATAGTTCGCTACAGGAATGACATGCTTTGCTGTGGTAGGAACATGGAGTGCAATTCCCCTCCCCGCAAGAATGTTATGTCACACGTCATCTGACCACATATGTAAATTATTGGCCTCAACTACTGGACCCCAAAACATATATAAACCTAAGATTTGGACAAATCGAGAGCTCAGGCTGCGGCAGGGCTACTCTCTGTCTGCCTCAGAGCTATTCTCCAACGCGTCGGTGCTTCTTGCTAGCTTCGATGAACCTGGCCTGCTGCAGATCTCTGCTGTGTTAGTCAAACTATCTCTGCTGAGAACCTCTTGTAGAAAGGTACACGTCAAGCTTTGATTAGACTTTACATCCACAGAGGCCTGCCTCCAACTAGACTTTAATAATGGACCCTAAACAAAGTTAGAACTCACTGGCTAGTGGCTGATGTACCTTGTCTATCAAGTGCACTCCCTGTGGGACTTGTTCTTGTTACTCGCCCCCTCTTTCAGCATTGTGGAAAAGGAAACAAAAACTCTTGTGTGGCAATAAACTGTGTGATTCATGAAATCATACTTCAATCATCCCCTTATTTTAACCATGCAAAACACAGGACAACTGAGGAATTCCATTCCGGGAGCTCCTTTCTTGCCCTATATTTATACTGAGCAGGTGAAAAGTAGGTTTCTGCTGACAATGGGATCAGAGCAGGTCGGATGTGTTAAGGGTGTAGGAAATATTGTTGCTAAATAGTTACATATCATAGGTCATCACTATATAACCTCCAGCTCTTTTAGCTATTTCATGGTTTTAAAGTGCTGTTAGGAGTTTAGTTGCTATGACTATGCAATCTGTAAGACATACTTTAACCTTTCTTCCTCCACAGAGGGACTTAACAATAAATGAAAAATACGGCACGCCAGCACTGGCACACCTTGCAAATACTCAAACAAAGCAGCAGCGGTGTCTGGTGTCCTCCAGCACTGCCTGGCGTGGGAGAGTTGAATGGAAGAGGGACATGGCAGAAAGGAAGCAGTGGAGCCTGAAACCTGCCACGCAGCTCCGACCTCCACAACCACAGGACAGTCCAGACCTGCATGATAAAGCCACAAAGCAGAAACTTTAGAGCCGGTTCAATATACACCATAGTCTTGCAATACACCTTGAGCAAGTTGCTTTACCCCTCTATGTCATATCCTTATTTTTAAAAAAAAGTTAAAAATAATCTCTTATGTTAAGTGCCATCTGCTAAACACCTAGCACAGCGCCGGAAACATTAAGGAGACCCATAACAGCTAGTTCTTCTCCCTCGCCCTCAGTGGGCAGCAGAAAGCAGGAAACAGCAGGGATAAGTGGGTATTTTGACAGGTATCCAGGCAGAGCCCAGAACCAAGGAATCTACAAGGCAAATAAATAATGGAGTATCCAGCTGGGGCCAGGTGCCTCCACAGCTGGCCTGCAGCCTGCCGGGATAGACCCGCAGGGTGGAGTGTTCGTGGAAAGGTAAGTGGAGTCAGAAGTGGGGGCCCAGAGGAAGCATCAAACCCCTGGAGATCCCATGTGGAGAAGAAAGGCAATTTAAATGGCAGGTGTGTATAATAAGGAAAGATATGGGAATGGAGAGAGATTGGGGAATAGAGTGGTCTTGAGGTGAGTGCTTTCAGTGAAAAATACTGAGCCAAGACAGAAAAACCTTTGTCCTGAGAGCAAGATTCAGATCCAGACTCCCCTGAGAAAACTGGCGAGAAAAGAAAAGGGGTTTGGTGGCAAAGCAAAGACACAATTATCAAAACTGGGATAGAAAATGGGAGCAAGGTCAGAGCTGGGTGACAAGATCAGATGGGGAGGAACAGCTGCGACTTGGTGCTGAGTCACTGCGACCTGATGCTGAGTCATCAAAAGATTGACCCTCTGATTGGTCCCCACGCCTGCGGCAGGGCTAAGTGTGCAGATGGAGGAAGTCTGGAGCCCTCAGCTGTGAGCCGGGAGAGACCGTGAGAGCAGGAATCTAGCTTGGTCTTACAAGGGCAAAGATTCCACAGAATCTTGCAGTTAGGAGCTCTCTAGCTAATAGCAGGAGACAAATTCTTTTCACTGTTTTCAGAGAATATGAACAAATACCTAATAATAATACTTCTGTTCTTTTACTTCACACTCACCCTGGAACTTATTAAAAATAGTGTTTTGGGCCCACCTCAGACTTAGCAAATTAGAATCTTTATGGGTGGGGACAAATCAGTTGGATTAGGTGAATCTGATGCAAACTAAAATTACAGTGTTAGATTCTAAACTTCAGAGGATACTCTTCCTCACCTGGATTCTGATTTTACATACTGGGGCCTGCCTTAATTGGCAGTCTCTCCTCTCACTCTTTCTAGAAAGTAACTAGCCTCTAATAACCATGTGGGTCTCAGACTTTGACATAGGTCTGTGTGTGTGTGTGCGCAGTTGCTAAAATATACATAACATAAAATACGCCATTTTAACCAGTTTTAAGTGTGAAATTCAGTGGCATTAATTATTTTGTGCAACCATCACCACTCTGTATTTTCTTTTTCATCACCTCTAGCAGAAACTCTGTACCCACTAAACAAGAACTCCCCATTTCCCCTACCTCTAAGCCTTGGTAACCTTTAAACTACTTTCTGCCTGTATGAACTTGCCTATTCTAGATATTTCATAAAAGTCGAATCATTTGTTCTTTTGTGTCTAGCTTATGTCACTTAGCATAATGTTTTCAAGGTCTATCCACATTTTAGCATGTATCACAATTTCATTCCTTTTTATAGCTAACTAATATTCCATGGTAGGTATATACCACATTTTATCCGTTCATCTTTTGATGGACATCTGGGCGTTTCCACCTTTTGGCTATTATAAATAATGCTGCTATGTGCATTGGTGTGTAAGTATCTGCTTGAGCCATTGTTTTCAATTATTTTGAGAACATAGACAGGAGTGGTCACATGGTAATTCTATATCTACCTTTTTGAGGAACTGCCAAACTGTTTCTCACAGCAGCTGCACCATTTTGTATTCCTGTACCTAATGTATGAGGGCTTCAATTCTCTATGTCCTCAACAACACTTGTTATTTTTCTTTTTTTTCCTCTTCTCACTGTTTGGAGATCAAAGGGACTAAGCGCATACATCCAGAGTTAAACTATCATTTAAACACTAACACTCTGCCTTATTAAATGTGTGAGTTACTTAACCACTGTAGGCCTCAATTGCTCCATCTGTGAAATAGGGATAATGATGGGACCTACTTCATTGGTTGTTTTGGTAACTCATGAATTCTTATATTTAAAGCCCTTATTAGCAATGTATTCTATCAATTTCCCTCTGTTCTGACTCTGGGAAAGATACTAGATGTCCTAGATAATTACGCTACCTAATTGTGTAGAGCTTTTCTTTCTTTTTTTTAATTTTTTTAATTTTTTTTTTATTTCAGCATATTATGGGGGTACAAATATTATGGT
>VBSM01002121.1:9742766-9756044 GCA_008086735.1 Cheirogaleus medius | reverse complement strand
GATCAACACCTAAGTGGACATATAGGAATAACATCTATCGGGTGTTGGGCAGGTTGAGGGGGAGGGAAATGGTTTATACATACATAATGAGTGTAATGCTCACCAACTGGGGGATGGACATGCTCAAAGCTTTGACTCAAAGGGGGAGGGGAGCCAAGGGAAATATACATAACCTTAACAGTTGTACCCCCATAATATGCTGGAAAAAATAAAAAATAAATAAAATATAAAAAAATTAAAAAAATAAAATTCTCTTCATAAAAATTGAAAAAAAAAGAATCCATAGACAAATCCAGTGATAATCATAATAATTTACCCCTATGTTTTCTTCTAAGAGTTTTATGGGTTTATCCCTTTTAGTTTGGTTGTTGATCCACTTTGAATTAACTTTTTGTATATGGTGTGAAGTAGGGGCCCAACCTCATTCTTTCACATGTGGAAATCCAGTTGTTTCAGATCCATTTGTTGAAGACACTATCTTTCCCCATTGAATGGACTTGGCACCTTTGTCAAAAATCACTTGGCTATCTTACCATTTAATGGGTACAGAATTTCAGATTTGCAAGATGAGAAACTTATGGACATGAATGGTGGTTGTGGTTTCCCAACAACGTGAATGTACATAATGCCACTCTACTATACATTTTAAAAGATGGTAAATTTTATGTTATATGTATTTTATTAAAATTTTTAAAACTCAGTTGACCACAGATGTATGTGTTTATTTCTGGACACTCAATTGTATCCCACTGGTCTGTGTGTCTATTCTTATGCCAATACCACATTATTTTGGTTACTGTGCTTTTGTAGTAAGTTTTGAAATCAGAAAGTGTGAATATTCCAACCTTGTTCTTCTTTTTCAGGATTGTTTTGGCCTTTAGGAGCTCTTTGCAACTCCATATGAATTTGGGGATCATCTTTCCATTTCTGTGGAAAAAAAGATGTTGGAATTTTTATAGGAATTGTGCTAAATCTGTAAAAAATCTTTGGATAATATTGCCATCTTAACAATATTAAGTCTTCCAGTCCATGAACACAGATTATCTTTTCATTTATTTAAGTCTTCTTTCTTTGATCTATGTTGGTATTTTTCAGCTCAGGTAGGTTCTTAAGCTATAGTGCTTTTCTCCCCTTGTTTCAGTATGACACATTTAGATCAAATAAGAAATAAATGTAACTTACAAGAAGGCAATCAGTATTTTATTCATTTTGTTGGCATCCACACATGAGAAGAAAAGACTAATAAACCGCTCAGTATTAAACCAGCATTTATAGACAATTCTTTCTACTCTGAGCCCTGGGCTAGGTATTGGAAGTTCCTTGCTTTCCATAAGCTTATAATAGTATAACCATCAGGTAGAAATCTCAACAGTGATAGTATAATTGGAAATGTTATAAAGCAGCCTTGTACAGAAAGTTGAGGGAACACAAACAAAGCAGAACTAAGTGCCCATGACGGAGGTTGGGCTGGGAAAGGTGCCAAACAGGAGACTTTGAAAGCTGAGTGGGGTTTTGCCAGTCAGAAAAGGGAAAGAAGGGAAGGGCATTTGGGAAGAGGATGTAAACAAAAGCACGAGGTAAGGCATGCTGAGGAAATGCTAAGGGTGGCCACTAGGGGGTGTATGTGTTCGTGTACAGTGTGCGTCTGTATGTCTATATCCGTATGTCTGTGTGTCCATATATGTCTGTGTGTGAGATAGAGGGTAGGAGGTTGGGAGAAACATGGAGATAATGGGGAGGCAGAAGTGCCTAAATAATCTATGGTTAGTCAACCACAGCCCATTCATTCAAACAGTTGTAAAAAAAATGTTAAGACACCTATCTATTGACACATTCCTTTTAATAAATGATGATACAATTAAAAAGTATTGCTGTTTTGGAAAAATAGTATCAACTCTGTAGAGTAGTTAATAGTATTGTATCAATGTTAATTCCCTGATTTTGACACTTGTATTATACTTTGGTTGTAAGAGAAAATGTCAGTCTTAGGAAATACACACTGAGGTATTTGGAGAAAGGAGGCATTATGAGTACAACTTACTTTCAAATCGTTTAGAAAAAATAATATTATTTATAAAGAAATAGAGCTGGGAATGGTGGCACACACCTATAATCCAAGCACTTTGGGTGGCTGAGGCCAGGAGTTTGAGACCAGTCTGGGCAACATAGCAAGACCCCATCTCTCCAAAAAGTAATTTTTAAAAAATTTAGCCAGGCATGGCAGCACATGCCTATAGTCCTATCTACTCAGGAGGCTGAGGTGAGAAGATTGCTTGAGCCCAGGAGTTCAAGGTTGCAATAAGCTATGATTACACCACTTCATTCCAAACTGGGCCATAGAGCGAAAGAGACCTTGTCTCTAAAAAAAGAGAAAAAGAAAAGAAAAAAAAAAAAAGAAACTGAGACAATCATAAAATAAATGTGGTAAAAATGTTAACAGTTGGAGAATCTGAGCAAAGGGTATATAGGAGTTTTTGTACTATTCTTGTAATTTTCTTATAAGTCTGGAATTAATTCAAAATAAAAATCACCAAAAAAAGTAGCACTGTCTCTTCTCTACAATACAGAATTCTAAAAAAAAGAAAAGAATATTTCTTCTTTAAAATGTTTTTATACACATAAAAAAATGTCTGAAAGGACACAAAACTACTTATCAGTGACTACTTCTAAGGAAAAGAACTAGGGGGAGAAAAGGAGGATTTAAAATTTTACTTTTTATACTTCTGTATTGTTTGAATATTTTATCAAGAACATATATTAATTTTGTAATTAAAAATAAAACCAGAAAAGGCATTTAAAAAAAACCTGGAGTGATCATTGCTAATAAGAAACCACTTTTCTATCATATTTTAATGGGGATGGAGTATTAATACAATATATTTTTTAGATAAAGAACAATGCATATTTTATATACATAGATAAATACCAACAACTATATGTCAACATAGAAACAATGGTTGCCATTTGATGAGAATTATGTTTTATGTCCCTGAGAAGCTTTTTTCAGAAACTGAGAATTTGAAAATCTTTTTTTTTTTTTTTTTGACATAGAGTCTCACTCTGTTGCCGTGCTAGAGTGCCGTGGCATCAGCCTAGCTCACAGCAACCTCAAACTCCTGGGCTCAAGCAATCCTTCTGCCTCAGCCTCCCGAGTAGCTGGGACTGCAGGCATGCACCATCAAGCCCGGCTCATTTTTTCTATATATTTGTAGCTGGCCAATTAATTTCTTTCTATTTTTAGTAGAGATGGGGGTCTCACTCTTGCTCAGGCTGGTTTCGAACTCCTGACCTTGAGCCATCCGCCCGCCTCGGCCTCCCAGAGCGCTAGGATTACAGGCGTGAGCCACCGCGCCCGGCCTGAGAATTTGAAAATCTTACCACAGTGCTCCATTGGTAAGGCAAATCAAAGAAACTTTCTTAATAATTAAGAAAAAAGCCCACATCTTCACCTTAATTACAGCCTACATTTTGCTGAAGCTCAGGTTGTTTTTGTTCAGAATTACTTCTGTGGGCTGACAAACAATTATAGCCTGTTGTCACTTCCCTGCCTACCGGCGTGATCAGACTGAATTAAGCACTCATTAAAATCATGCACTTAAAGCAGAGAGGGAGGGAGAGAAAATAAGTATCAAGTATTCTGTGGGTAGATGAAAAGAAAAGTATAAAACGACACCAACTAACCAGTCCTCAATTTCCTGACCCTGGCCCCAGAATAGAAGACCACCAAGTCATGCTTTCTCCAGGGTTCATGTGGCTTAAAACAGAAGTGATGCTAATGAAGCATCCTAAACCAAGACCATGGATTCATCTCATCTTTCCAGTTTGGGAGAGGACCAGAGGAGTCAGGTAAAGTTGGGCATCATCTGATGGAAAAGATCTAATGCCAAGCTCAGAAGCTTCAGGTGGTCCCTCTGTCTCAAGGATGTAGGTGCAGAAGCTGAGCCTTATCTGTTAATGCCCTGGGTTGTTAACTCCTAAGACTGCAGAAAAGAAGGCTGGTTTGACTCTACCATCTTACTTGTGCTTTATTTACATTTAATAAATGAGAACATTCTTCGGGCTGGATCCTTTTGTATTCAAGTACAATATTATCCTTTGACTTGATATAGTTTGGGACTAAAATATGCTCATTCTTTAAACTCTGGACATGAATATGACCTAGGTTTTTTCCTTCTTCTTCTTTAATAAAAGGGAAAAAAACACTATAGAAGAAAACCCCCAATAATAGGTTAAAATTTACTTTAATGTTTAAAAATTTCAAATCTCAAATTTTAATAATCACAAATATACATTTTAAGATACATAGTCTCTAGCTTAAAATACATCTATTTATTCAAAAATTATTTAGTGTCACTATGATGTTGAATAAAACATATTCCCTGTCTTTAAGAACCTTATATTCTAATAAGCCACTATAACTATTTTCCTGATTGTTAAAAAGAGGGCAATAAGAAACCACCTAAATATATCATATCATGCTATCAATTAGATAATAGTTTCTTTGGAGTAAGTTTGCTGAATGACACATAAAAAAATAGTAGAAACTCATTCTGTTGGTCCATTCAGGCTGCTATATAATAAAATACCATAGAGACTGGGTGGCTTATAAACAACACAAATTTATTTTTCATAGTTCTAGGGGCTAGAAAAATCCAGATCAAGGCATCAGTAGATCTGGTGAGCATCTTTTTTATAGACATCCATCTTTTCACTGTGGCTTCACATGGCAGAAGAGGCAAGCTAGCTCTCTGGGGTCCCTTTTATTAAGGCTCTAATCCCAACCACCTCCCAAAGACCTCACTTCCTAAAACCTTGGGGATTAGGATTTCAACATATGAACTCTGGGGGGAACATAAACATTCAGTCTATTGCACTTACTCTCAAATTGTCTTGTGACAATAAATTTATTGTGTCAAGTTATTGTGACAATAAATTCAACTTCATGTTAAACTACACTGTCTATAAGTAATCATTTTTTGTTTTGTTCTCCTCTGATGTCACTGTAACAGCACTTAATTTGTGCTAGGGTGTATTCTGAACCTATAATAAATAATTGGAAAATATTGGAAAAAGAATATCTTCATTAAAATATTTCAAAGCAACAAAAACAAATTTTGAGTAATTACAACAAAAGGAAGCTCATTTGTTTATTTTCCTCTAGTTAGATCTTGATAGAATTTTAGAGTAACATTTTTAAAAATTTTAATTATATCCCACAACCAGCTAGCCATATTTTTAAAAAGCTGGATTTCTGTATTTTTTCTTGCCAAAAATATAACCTAAGTGTGGTGATATGGTATATATATATATATATATATATATTGATTTTCATCCACAGTTCGTGGATTATAACTCCCATAGTCCCTGTTGTAATGTTGGATGCTTTAGGCCTCAGGAGCAGGCTTCAGAAGATAGACTTTCTCTCTCCAAACTTCTGTCCTCCTTTCACCTGACCAAGGCAAGGACTCTAATCTGATTGTGGGTCAAAAGACGCTCATTCCAGAGAGGGTCCTGCCCCATACCCTGGAGGAGGGAATGCTGCACAGAGAGGCCTTGCTAGGTTTAGATCATGCACTTTCTGTCCAATCACATTTCTACATGGTTATCAAGCATGCCTGTGTAATGAAGCTTCCATAAAAACCCAAAGGACAGTGTTCTAAGAGCTTCTTAACACGAGGACATTCCTGGAGGGTGGCGTGCCCTGGGAGGGCATGAAAGCTCTGCGCTCCTTTCCCATACCTTGTCCTACATGTCTCTTCATCTGTATCCTTTGCAATATCCTTATAATAAACCTGTAGGTGTAAGTGTTTCCCTAAGTGCTATGAGCTGCTCCAGAAAGTTAATAGAACCCAAAGGCAGGAGGGGTGTGGGAACCCCAATTTGAAGCTGGTTAGTCAGAAGTTCTGGAGGCCTGGACTTGCAACTGGTAGGAAGGAGAAGACAGTCTTGGGGACTGAGCCCTCAACCTGTGAGACCTGATGCTATCTCCAGGTAGATAGTGTTGGAATTGAATTAAAGGATGTCCAGCTGGTGTCTGCTGCTTGGTGTTTGGGGAAAAACCCACATTTGGTCATGGAAGTCATCTTTTACAATATGTTGACAGTTGTGGAGTTTAGAGGAAACTATGGCTTGAGGGTTTTCTTAAAGCATCTGATTCTGATCAGGTGAATCAGATATTTTAACATAAATATATGACACTATAAATGTACCAGAAAAAATGTGTAACTTTTTTAAAGTCCTGCATTGTAGAAGTACTTTCTAAATATGACGGTTATTCCAGAAGCCATAAGAAGAATGATAAACTAATTCATACAAAAATTTAAATTCTAAGGGGTAAAAATTAAATAGAGTTGAAAGAAGAACCACAGAAAATATTTGCTACAAACATAACATTAAAAAGTATGATTTATTCAATAAACAAAGAGCTCTTAGAAATCAAATAAAAGCAATGGTGAAATCAAAGTGGGACCTGAGAATGGGGAGGCTATTTTCCTGCCCTTCATTCTTTGGTAAGAACGATAGACTTTCTTTCAATCTTTTGTAAAGTATTGTGCAAGAACAATTTCAAGGCAAGGTCTTTAGCTTTAACTTTTCCAACAAAGTTGCTTATCTTAAGCTCTTCCTATGTAGAGATTCTGGTGGTTGCCACTAATAAGACAATCAACTCAATACAATAATGGGCAAAGAACATAAATAGGCAATATAAAATAACCATATGAAAAGATATTCCACTCCAGTTATAATGACAAGAAGTTACATTAAAATAACAATGTGATATCATTTCCCACCTATCAAATGAGTAAAGATTTAAAAGACATGTTATCCTGTGTTAGAGAAAGTCAAGGAAATGGGACTCTACTATTGGGCTACATTATCTATATACGCATATATTAATATGTATAAAGTAAGTTGACCATTGTTAGGGGTACCAAACCCCAAGGCAGCTGAGAATCCATACATAACTTTTGACTCCCTCAAACCTTAACTCCTAATAGCCTACTGTTAACCAGAAATCTCACTGATAACCTAAAGAGTCAATTAACATAATTTTGCATATTAAATGTATTTTATACTGTATTCTTACAATTAAGTAAGCAAGAGAAAAGAAAATGTTGTTAAAATCATAGCAAGAGAAATATATTTACTATTTATTAAGTGGGAGAGGATCATCATAAAGGTCTTCATCCTCATCATCTTCACATTGAGTAGGCTGAGGGGGACGAGGAAGAGGGGTGGTTGGTCTTGCTGTCTCATGGGTGGCAGAGGCAAAAGAAAATCTACATATAAGTAGACCCACCAGTTAAAACCTGTGTTATTCAAGGGTTAACTGTACGTGTGTATCTCCTTTAACCCAGCAATTTCACTTCCAGAAATTTACCCTATAGATATACTTACCAACTACATAAAGATTATATATATGTTTTTTAAAAAGAATGTTCATTGTAGCTTTTGATAATAGAGAAAAACTAAAAAAAATATCTAAGTCACTAAAACGGCTCTGAAAAAACAAAGATACATCCTTGAAAAATAATCAAAACTGTAGCTATTAAAAAAGCAGAGGTGGCTGGACCTGGTGGCTCATGCCTCTACTCCTTGCACTTTGGGAGGCCAAGGTAGGAGAATCACTTGAGGTCAGGAATTCAAGACCAGCCTGAGCAACATAGACATCCCCTACCGTCATCGCTACCAAAAAAAAGAAAAATTAACCAGGCATGGTGGCACGCACCTATAGTCCCAGCTACTTGGGAGGCTGAGGCAGGCAGATCACTTGAGTCCAGGAGTTTGAGGTTGCAGTGAGCTATGATGACGCCACTGCACTCTACCCAGAGCAACACAGTGAGACTGTGTCTCAAAAAATAAAAAATAAAAAAAAAGGGAAAAGTGATAGAGTATGTAAAGACTTAAATAGAATTCTAAGATATAAGTGAAAAAGATAAGTTTTAGAACCACTTATCACATTTGTGTAAAATAACATGTATGTGGGCATGTGCACATAGAAAATATCCAAACTATTAGAGTGATTAACTATGAGCGGTGGTATTAAAGGAGCTGAGTACCATTTTGGGGAAAGGGCACATTTTACTTGATATATTTCTCTGTACAATATTAATGTTTTCCCAAAGGAAAAAAGTTAATAAGATGTGTTTTCATCCTATGTACTTAAAATTCTTGAATATTGTCAAAAACCACAAAGTATGCTTGAACTTTTCCAGAAAAATTAAATTACCCTTGGGGGGAAAATGGTTGTTTATGAGTTAAAAGCAAAACATCTACCAATTTTATTTAGTTTGACTTTTTTTATGTTCTGTTTACTGAACTAGAAATAAATACTGAATCATAATTAAGAGATAAAATTAGAAAGAAATGCTACCCTAGGATGATATATTTCCTGATATATCTGCACAGTGATATATGTTGATGGTTAAGTACAAAAGAAAATATAGCTGGAAAGAAGCATTAATCAACATGATACCCATTGAAATAATTCACTTCTTGTCAGTTTTCTTCCTGGTTGCCTTTTCTCATAGGCAAGAGGGAGTAATAACCCCCAAAAATCAAAGTATTTTTCTTTGGGTAGTTTGAAACTAGATGTTGTTTTTTTACAAGCCAGCTGACAACAGTCATGTTAAAGGTCAGACCAAAGAAAGGATCAAGGGAACTTGCTCCCTCAGAGTTTACTAAGATAAACCTCAATGTCTTCTTTGTAGGCATTTTACTGTGCAGTAGTAGTTTAGGGCAACAAGTCTGGACCTCTCCTCTGAAAGTAAGTTGGCTTGTCTCCTTGAACTATTATAAACAAGGGGGAGGTGGGGAAATTACAGGCTCTCATTTATTCATTCATTATATCCTTCCGTCTCTCACTGTTCTATGCATCATTGATTCATTTTTTTTTTTTTAATTTATTGAATATGTTGTATGTTCAGCTCTGGGAATACAAAGTTAAAATGCCATCCCTAGACTCAAAGATTTTCCAGTCCAAGGGGAGATAAACAAAAAAAAAAGGGAAAATTACAAGACAAAGTAATAAAAGAGTTGTACTGAAGATATAGGGAACCCAAAGAGAAGCATCTAGCACAAATTAGAGGACGAGGGAAAACTTCCTAGCAAAGGGCATGTCTGGACTGAGTCCTAAAGAATGAAGGCATCCCACATACAGAGGGAGAGCAGTGTGCTAAGTCATGGTTGCGAACTAAAAAGCACAGTACCTTTAGGGAACTGCTCATAGTTGAGTATAGTGTTAGCAGAGTGCTAAGAGGGGAACGGTAAGGCCAGGGAGAGATGTGCAGGGATCATATGATGAGGGACTTTGTTTGCCATGCTAAGACATCTGGAATTCATCTGGAATTCATCCTGATGGTTATGGGTTTTAAGTAGGAAGATGACATGATTAGGGTTGGGTTTTAGAAAGATGTCTTGGGTGGTAATGTGAAGAAATAAAACTAGGTGAGAGATGTAAAAAGGCAGGATAATACTTAAGGTAGAAAACTTAGTGAGGAAGCAGTTGCAGTAACATAGGAAGGAGATGATGAGGGCTTTTGCTTTTTAGAGGACATTACAAAAAGCTGATGAAGATGCTGGTCCTTTGATTGGACACTGATGCCCTGGGAAGGACTATGGAGTCAGGAACTGAGGCATTTTACAGAAGCCATTGGCAGTGATGGTCAGGGTCTTGGAAGCAAGGCGTAGGACAAGGAGTGGTTCTTGTGCACAAGCTGGGCTGCCTGCTCAAGGCCGTGGAGGTTACTTCCTTGGAGGAGATCTCTTCCTGCCCATCAAGGAGTCTGAGATTTTTTTTATTCCCTCCTAGGGCAATTCTATGACAAGAAGAAGGCCCTACAGACATGTCTAAAAGACATCCCCATGCATCAACAATTTTTGATTCAAAACTTTTTGTTACTGGAGTTTCAAAGCAGATGGAGAGTAGGCATATGGAACATTGTAAGATGTGACAAGCAAATCTTCTCCCTGGGCTAAGCCATTCCACTAGCTTTGACAACTGCCACATCTCACACACTCAACAATATCAAAAGAAAAGTGAAGAGCAAGTCTTTAGAGCTGCTTTGATAAAAAGAAAAAAACCCAACTTTGTTGACATATGATTTAGATACCATAAAATTTACTGGTTTTAAGTATATGATTGAATAATTTTTAATAAATTTACTGAGTCATGCAACCATCACCATAATTCAGTTTTAGAACATTTCTATTGCCCTACTAAGATCCCTAATGTCCACTTAAAGTTCATCTTCATTCTCACCCCAGCCCCAGGACACTACTAATCCACTTTTTGTCTCTATATATCTGCCTTTTGTAGATGTCTCCTCTAAATCAAATCATACAACATCTGATCTTTTGTGTCTGGCATCTCTCACTCAGGATAATAATTTTGAGTTTATCTATGTCTTAGCACATATCAGCAATTCATTCCTTTTTATTGTTGAACAGTATTCCATTGTATAGCTGTCCCACCTTTTGTTTATCCATTCTTTACCAGGTGATGAACATAGGCTGCTTTGCTTTTGTTTCCACCTTTGTCCCTGGATTACAGGGCTTAGACTGACAGTTTTCTCTTTCCTTCTCACTGTGCCTGCTGACAACATTAGATAGAATAGCACATCATTTTCCCTTCTGACAATTTTTAATAATTAGTGAGAATAAAGGCTAATGCCTTTATTGATTGATTAGACCCAATCAATAGAACAGGGCCTTTCAAATATTTCCAAACCACAGACAACTTTGGCAGAACACCACACCCTATAGGTGTTTCTGTTGTTTCAATGTTACTTAAAGAAATAAACCCTGATGGTGAAACAATCTCTGTATGATAAGGACTTTGAGGAGAGGAGGCTCCACACATATCCTGATAGAATATACATGGTAACACTTCTTCACATCCCCAAGCTATCTTTTGGGGCTGGGATTTAAAGGACTGAAGGGAATGCAAAAATAAGCATGGAAAACGTATGCCATATGGACACTAAAGGATTACTCTCCTCTTTCTGGCTATGAAATGACTAATTAACTATTTGAAGCTGAAATGTGTGGGATCATTTTCAGAAAATGGAATATCTTTCCCTCACTGAGCATATTGATTAGAGACGTAATCTAGACTGTCTGGGAATAGTTTTCTGTAGCAGAATGAATCACACCCTTCTATGCACTGTTTAATTTTAGATATATCTTGTCACATCTATTTAAGTGGTTTGGCTCCAGATTTTTTCCCTTTAGTAGTGCCTGATGTCCACATTTATAATTTAGCTGTCATTTTCTCAAAAGGCAATGTGGGGTAATAAGAAGAGCAATTCCAAATTTTGTCGCACACTAGTCATGTAACCTTATACAAGTTAACCTCTAAGAGCAGGAGATTTTTTTCATCTGTTGACTAATGAGGATTTGTGAGGATTAAATGAGACACGGAATTTAGCATGCTGTCTGCACATACTAGACAATCAAGAAATCATTGCTATTGCTAACAAAAAAGGAATTTTCTATAATTAATATAAATACATATCAAAAATTTCCTAATGATAGATTTGCTTGAGCAGTATGTCCTACTGATGCCTCAACAAGATCATAATGTTACTACGCAGGGATCAGATCGCTAAGGAATAATATTCCTTCCATCACCACCCTGAATGTAAATAGAGCTTAGAGTAACAGAACTATAACTGATAGACAATCTTAAATCATTCTATTTTGAATCATTATTTAAAAATCAGGTCAACCCAACCATTTTTTTTATTCTATCTTCTCAGAATAAAATATAAAACTTTTCTGGTTGAGACTAACAGAAGAAAATGATGTGAAAAACAAAAAAAAAAAGCCTCATTCTCTCATCTTAGTAACAATAATTAAAAAGAAAAAGAAAAATACAAATCCTTAGGGTCTGTTCCAAACCTGACCCAGGCCTGAGGTATGAATGTGGGGAAACAAGGAAACTTCCATTTTTGTCCATCATTTGCAAGCACAGCATGAAAATCATTTATAGTAGAATATTAGTAGAATAGAAGCTAGTTCATCAAACACATACTTCTCTGCTCAATAAACAGTTTGTTAAAATCTTTATTAAGTATTTTGGCCAATTTTCTCTTTCTTTACAAGTATAAATATGTGTGGGTAACTGATTCTGTGATCCTTGGTTTAGGATCTTGCCATACCTCATAGTTAGCAATAATTTTTCATTATCTAGTTCTACAGTAATGAAAAGTATGATAAATCAGCTCGAATGCATCATGACCTTAACATAGTTTCTGGTTCTTTTCTCTGGTGAATTACTTATCTTTCCTAAAAGAGGACACACAGCCATAATTCCTGCTGGTTGTGGGCTCTAGTTCATTATTCGAAGTTTTATTACAATGTGTCATGAGCATTCATGAAATGTGGCAGGAAATATTCTTTAAGAGGTTAGCTTCAAGAGCACTATTGTGGTCAATCAGGAAGATGGATAGCTACATGCTCAGACTCCAAAGCGCTTTCTTCCTATCCCTTGCCAGCTGGCTTCAAGATGAGCTGGAAGCAGTTCAGCTTACCGCTTTTTCAGCCACGGTTATCTATTGAAAAAAACTACTAAGTGCCTGCTCCACACTCAGTCCTCTGCCAGGTGCTGGTCTACAAAATCTCCGCTCTCAGAGTGAAGACACAGTAAATAAGGGATCGCGTTACTGTAACAGGTGTTAGTCATTTGTCCAGAACCTGCTACATGCCAGGTGTTGTTAGGCACCGGGATGAGGACAGCAAAGAAAACAGACAAAAATCCCTGCCCTTGTGGACCTTGTATTTTAGTGTACTGTAAAATGCACAGGTTGCCATGAAAGCCCAGATAAGGAAGATCTAAAATAAATTCAAACAGACCAGGGGTTAGGGAAGCCTTTTCAAAGGAGGTGATACTTCAGAGTTTGAAAAGACAAAAAGGAAAAAAGCTAGATAAGGAAGGCATTCTAGGCACAATATGGGAGGTGTGAAGTAGCAGGATACATTTGGGAAACTACTGGCAGGCTGCTATAGATGCTGCTTTATCTGAAAACTGCAGCATGCCATTGAAATATTTTAAGCGAAGAGTGTCATGATCATATTTGCATTTTAGAGTGCTCACTCTGCCTGCAGTACAAACAATGGACTGTGGAGAGGCCAGAGAGACCAATTAACCAGCTGGTGACACATTACTGATTGCAGAGAGTCAGAATCTACAGGACTTGGCAACTCATTACAACAGGAAAATACTCACCTGTAATCCTAGCTCTCTGGGAGGCAGAGGCGGGAGGATCACTCAAGGTCAGG
>VBSM01002121.1:9700132-9742666 GCA_008086735.1 Cheirogaleus medius | reverse complement strand
AAAAAAAAAAACAGGAAAATACTGAATGGGCAGAGGTGGGGCCTAGGTGACTCTGGCTATAAATGCAACTACTTGAGTCATTGGTGGTGATGAAAACTTCTTCATCAACCAAAAACTGGAGAGATTTTATATTGCATTCAGAAAGCCTAAGATTAGGTTACCTTTCCAGCCACTCTGGACCAAGCATCGGTTTCTGAGTTAAAGATGAATTATTCCTGGAAACGGTAAGTGTCAGCTCTGAGAAGAATTTTGGTGACTAAAATGATCAGTTTATCAACATGGGTTCCAAGAGCTAGTTAATTATCTTCATTTTGGCTACATAACCTGCAGAGACAGCACAGTGGGAAGGGGTGAAATAGGCTGTGTGTGAGAGAAATGGAGAGAGGCAGTCTAGGGCTTCCATTGCTTTAGACTGTCCACCACCTCTTCCCTCGGCTTCTGGGAGAAAATACCTTAGTTTTCTGTTGAGAAACCACACTTCTCCCACGTTCAGCCATTTAGTTCTTGTGAGGCTGAGCCCACCCACCAACGGGCCGAAGACTTGGCCAATAAGAGTAGCTCATTTCCCTGCTCATGGTTCAAGGATGAGCATGGACAGAAGTAAGGCCAGTTAGCACCAGACTTGCTGACATTTAAAAAAGAGAGGCTGTCTCTCTTGGGTATGGCTAAACTGGTAGGTATATATTTGGAATTTCTGGGAGCCACATTGCCCTCACAAGGAGAGAGTCTTCCTGAGAATGAAACCAACCTAGAAGAAAACAGAGTGCAAAGATGGAAATATTCTGATCCAGCCATGCCTGATGCCCCATCCTATTTCTGGATTTCCAGTTAAGTGAGCCAGTTTTGAGCTAGGCTTCTGTTACATGCAACAGAAAGAGTTCTTTTTGCCTCACAGATGGCAAGAAGATAATTCTTTTTCCTATATTTTCTGTAGTACTGGGTTTTTTTTTTTCATTTTTTCTCCACCTTTTTCTCTTTTCTCTCTCTACACACAAACACACAGCCTCTTGGAAGGGCCAGAGGGGATATCAACATTTATCTCATAGCCACTTACAGCCCCAGAGTTTCTCTAGTCCACATCCTGATACCTCATAGCTCAGGGAAACGCCCTAAAGGGTTAGCTTTCAATAAAAAGGATTTTGAGCCAAAACAAACTAGTCCTTTCCATATAATAGGCTGTTCTCTAACTCTTTTTCCAAACAAAAGGTATCATTAAATACAGGTTTTGTGGACTGGCATTGTAGATTGTTACTGTGACAGACCCCAAAGATTACAGTTCCCTGTGCCCATGCTTCTTCACTGTGTGACTTTGCTGCTCTTCTCAACAATTAGGTAGAGTCTGTTTCCCTGCTCTGAGAACCTGAGCTGGTCTTGTAATTTGCTTTAACTAATAGGATGAGACAGAAGTGATGTGTGACTCCCAAGGCTAGGCCTTAAGCAAACTTGCAACTTCAGCTTTCAGATTTTGGTGTGCTCTGTCATCAAGTAAACATGTCATCTTTACTTGATGACAGAGCACACCAGAGTAAAGATGATTTAAAATTTCAGAGAGTAGGAAGTCACAAGGAGAGAGGGGCTCTGCTGAAAACCACAACCATCCACCAGACATGTAACTGAGGCCTTTTTGGACCAACCAGTCCCCAGCTGACTTGTCAATGGACCTGAGTGAGCCCAGCTGACACCCCATGGAGCATAAGAACTGCACAGTTTAGTGTAGCCCAAATTGTTAACACAAAATCATGAGCAAATAAATGGTGATTGTTTTAAGCCACTAAATTTTGGGGAGAGTCATTAGGCAGCAGTAGATTACTGATGCAACTATTTATACAGAATGTTGGCTTCAAAATCAGTTTTGAAGACTAAAAAACAGGACATAAAATGTATATGAAACATATATATGTCTGTTTTCCAGATATTGGACAATACACAGTGTAGGACAATGATCCCTGACAGAAGGAAAGCAGGTGAGGTAAGCCCTATGATTGCCCCAACTTGTCTTGGTGTCTCACTAGGAGGGAGAATCCAAACAACTCCCAGTGGGGGCAGAATTGCAAATTTAGGAAGGTTAAGGCAGATCAAATTCAGAGTACAGTACCAAAGAGGAGAAAGCTGCACGGAGAGGAGAGATATGCACAAAAAGAGGGCAGACTTTGGCAATCTGCTCAGGGTTCCCCTTGAATTTTTAGCTACAAGGATGTGAGGAAACTACTCAAGGCTGGGGAAAGAACCACCAGAAAAGACAAGGCAGGATAATTCCCTGAAGCTCACATATAGCCGGAAAGAGTTTGTGTTCCCACCAACCAGAGTGACAGAGGAAGAAATATTTGAAAGTTAGAAAGGCTCCAAAAAATTGGACTTTTGCAAGGGGAAAGAATTCCTAAGCAGGATGCGGTGGCACATGCCTATAATCCCAGCTATTCAGGAGGCTGAGGTGGGAGGATCCTTTTTGCCCAGGAGTTTGAGATCAGCTTGGGCAACAAAGTGAGACCCCTGTCTTAAAGAAAACAATTCCTTCACAGCTAAGTTTCAAACTTGTTGTTGCAAATGTTTGCATTTTTATGGTTATGTAAAAAAGAGCCCCCTTTTAAAGTGCATATTTATTCATAATTATATAGGGATGAAATTACATGATATCTATGATATCTATAGTTTGCTTAAAAGTACTCCAACAAAAAATAAAAAGAGGGAGGAAGAAAAATAGACTTTAAAAACTATGGAGAAATGCTGATATTGAAGCTGGTCAGTAGGGGTTTGTTGCATTGTCTAATTTTGACTATGATTGTAAATTTTTATGAGGCTTAGTCAATATAGATATTTAAGTAGTTTTTATCAACCACTGATATTTACTATGTCTACTCTTCCTTCAGTCCATTTTTCTGTCATATCCTTTTCTAGTTGTATGAATTTCTTCAGTTGTTATTGGAGAGATATATATAGACCCAATCTATGGCTGAACACTGCCATCCGTTTTAGTCTATTAGTCATATAAGTTGCAAAATAAAGTTACAGAATGCAATTTACAATTCTAATTAAATCCTGTACTTTAGAAAGGATTAATTAGGAATCACTAATACAACTGGAACTATTAAGCCTCTAAGACCAAGTAACTTCAGTTAATTAAATCAGAATATTTGTTAATTTTTTTCTAACACAGTTCTTGAGAAAAAATCTCTAAATTGCTTTATTGTGATGTTATTGTTATTAAATATAAAAATTATGTCTTCTCCCATATGGATAACATTTTAAGGGTAATTTGTCACATAAATATTATTCCCTAATTAATCCTATCTCCACTTCAAAATGAAACTCAAACAAAAATTCCTTGACTACATATTTAAACATTGAATGTATAAACGATTTCATGGAGTGCTTCAAATTTAAATATTTTCTATTTTCTGATACAAATCCTGAAGGTGTTTTTTTCAATTCAGGTTGAGAATTTGGGATAAACTCTAAATGAACAGACATTATATTTCAAAGTATGACCCTATTCAATATTGAAATTGTGTCCTAGTGTCCCTGTCCCTATGGATCCTCCTTGCCATGCTCTACTTTTTGAAAAACAAAAACAAACAAAAAAAATGTTTTCACCTTCTAACACCGCATCACTTATATATTATGTATGTATTTATTGTCTATCTCCCTCTACTGGAATGTAAGTTCTCTAAGGACAAGAATCTTTGTATATTTTGTTGAACTGATTGATGCCAAGCACCTAGAACAATTCCTAGCACATAGTAGGTAGGATGCTCAATCATTTCCCTTCTGTCTATGAAGCTCCTTTAACATTTCTCATAGGGCAGATCTACTGGTGTGGAGGATTTTTTTGTTTATGTTTTTATTTTCAGCTTTTGTATGTCAGAAAAGTCTTTATATTACCCTCATTAGGCAGACCTCTTTCAAATTTCTCTAAAATCCTTTCCTCTCCCAGTCATGCTATTGCCTTCATTTAGGTGGTCATCATTTCTCTCATGGACTCTTGCAATGCTTGCACATTGGTTTATACTACCATTCTCAGTCCCCTCCATTTCATCCTGGTCTAGCCCACTTCAAAAGAAATGAATGCAAACTAATCAAACTAAACACAAATATGGCATTGTCTCTCTCTTACATAAAATGTTTTGAATGGTTACTAATACCTGTGGGCCAAAGTCCAAACTCCCCACCATTGAGGAAACTGAGACCCAGAGAATTTAACAGACTTGCCTGAGGTCAGTAAGTTAACATGGTTAGGACTTCAAATTTGAATTCAGGTCCATTATACTAAGCTGCTGGAAGAGTGGGGCTTCTTTCAAATGATTCTTATCCTTATAGCATTTTGGGGTTTTGGTTTGTTTTTACTCCTAATTGTATTAGTAAGCACATTTTTATTCTTGTAGATCCCAACTATTCATGAGCCCTCTGTTCATCACTGGAACCGTTTTGGGAGATAATTCTCAACAGGAAAGGAAACTCTTGTAATAAGTGGGAGTTTAGACTTGAAAACCTCTTAGGTCACTTCATATTCTAAGATGATGCAATTCTATAAAATTTAATCATCCGAATTAATGCATAGTTACTTTATAATTACACAATGTAGTTTGGGCTCTGGAGTCAAACTACCAGACTCTCTGGGTTCCAATTCCTTCTCTGCCACTTACCAGCTGAAAGGCCTTGGGCATATTATTTAACCTCTCTTGGTCTCAATATCCTCAATATCCTAAAATGGAGATAATAATCTTAACTCATAAAGTTGTTGTGAGGAGTAAATGGGACTACATATAGCAAACAGAGCTAGCAAATAGAACTCAACAAATATTATCTCTAGCAGTATGTATGGGAGTACAAGAGATTGTTTAAAGATAGTGTATAATAAGAAGAGCAGAACCATGGAGAATAAAAACATTCAGCTGATGTACTGGGTTGAACAGTGTCCTCCCCAACATTCTTGTCCACTAGGAACCTCAGAATGTGACCATATTTGGAATTAGGGTCTTTGCAGTTGTAATCAAGTTAAGATGAGGTCATACTGGGTTAAGATGGTCCCTAATCCTATACTGATGTTCTTATAAGAAGAGGGAAATTTGGACACAGAGACATGCAGAGAAGGAAGGAGGAGATCTTGTGAAATGCAGAGATACAGGGAAGAAGGCCAGGTGATGACAGAGGCAGAGATTGGAGTGATTGAAACCAAGGAACACCAAAGATTGCTGGCAACCACCAGAAGCTAGGAAAAGACAAGAAAGGATCCTGTTTTAGGGCCTTCAGAGAGCATGACCTTGCTGACACCTTGATTTCTGACTTCTCATCTCTAGAAGTGTAAGAGAACAAATTTCTGTTGCTTTAAGCCATTCAGTTTGTGGTACTTTGTTATGGCACCCCCGAGGAAACAAATACAGTTGGTGAACAGTCATGGAAAACACAGAATGGGCAATAATAACACTTTATGGTTTCAATAGTTTCAGAAACATAATTTCAATTGATCTTCACAGACAAGTTGTGAAGTAGCAGGACAGTTTAAAAATAAGAAAATGGATGATCACAGGTATTAGAAAGTGGCAGAAGCAGAATTTGAACTCAAATAAGGGGTCCTACTCAAACACTCTGGCCCTATTAAGCAAAATGTTTCATCCCTTCTCATTCTCCCTTAAGTTTCCGTCTCCATCACAACTCCAACTTCACCTTCCTACCTCAAGCAATTTACTTTCAGAAGGATCACTGATCACTAATTTATCCCTAAACATGAACTTTGCTAATATCACACTGTCCAAATTTCAAATTGTACAGCTTTAACTCTTTGTAAAGAGCTACCGTTTGTAAGGAGGCTCAGGTATCTACAGGAGGTCAGAAAAATACATTGGGGAAAAACAGGTCATTTCTCTCCTACAGTCATAGGGACAAGGCTGCAACCCCACTAACTCTAGTTACCAGAGTAGGGCCCATTTAAATCCAGTATAACCTCATCCCAACTTAATTACATCTGCAAAGACTCTAGTTCTAAAGAGGTCACATTCTGAGGCTCCCGGTGGGCAAGAATTTTGGGGGACAGCATTCAACCCAGTACACCAGCTAAATGCTGTTCTCCACCGGTTCTACCCTTGAACCTCTTCTCTTACCATACACCCTCTTCTTTGACAACATTCTCACTCCCATATATACAGTTAAAGCTGACATTTACAGAAAGAAAATATTTTCACAGAAAGCTGTGAAACCATAAAGATGTGAACAGTCCACTTTCACCACAGCATTCCTATTGTATTCTGGCACAGAGACATTTGGTAACTTTCCTTGGGTTGCATAGCTCCTCGGTTTCAGAGTAAACAAGGACCTTTGGTTCAGTGTCCCTGCCACTACAGTGACTAAACTACCTTCCTGCTCCTCCATAGGTAAGATTCATAGATGCTACTTTAGCTGCTTTTGTGGATTAAAATAAAAACTTTCAACATAATGACTATGCCAAATAAAGCGCTGTCTGTACGTTATTATTCTCTAAAGCATCAGCAGGCTATGCCTTGCAATCAGGAAGCCCTAGGGTCCGTTCCCGGCATTGGGAGCTTCGGTTCCTACAAATAAGAAAACACCTATCCTCGGCGTTTCAAACGCTAGGCAAAACGCCTGGCACACAATAGGGGCTCAACATTACTCGCCCCTAAGGTGCGCGAGTCAAAACTTCCGGGTTCCAGCTTCCCTCACAGACCCGGCGGCAGACGCGCGGGGGCGCCGCTGGAGGGCGTGCCGGGAGGAAGGACCCGGAGGCCGGCTCCGCCCCATTCGGGGCGCCGGACGCGCCTGGTTTCCTCGGCCTTCCGCGTCCCCTCACTCAGACCCGCGGCGCCCTTCCCTCTTCCTTCCTAGTCCTCCAGAGACGGGAGTATCTGCAAGGACTTGGGTCAACGCGGAATAAGGCACGGCCTGGGACAGCCCGGGGTGGTGCGCCGCGGCCGCGCGAGGCCCCCGTCGTCGCCGCCGCCGCCGCTCGAGCCCCAGCCCCGCCCCCCGCGAACAGAGCCCTGTCGGCCGCGGCGTCCGCGCCCCCTGGTCTCGGGCTCCGTTGTCGCCATGCCGCTCTACGAGGGCCTGGGGAGTAGCGGGGAGAAAACGGCGGTGGTGATAGACCTGGGAGAGGCCTTTACCAAGTGAGTGGCCGTGGCGCCGGCTGCGGTCGGCCCGAGGGGAGGGTGGATGGCTGAGCCCCAGGCAGGGCCCGGGTCCTCATCGCAGGCTCACAGGCAGCTCCGGGCCTCTTCCTTTCTTGGCCCCAGCTCTCTTTGCAAATGATGGCCCTTATTACCACCTTTGGCGATGCGAATCTTGAGGACGACTGGTGGGGGTGATCGGGCTGTGACTCCCAGAGAGGCCCCAGGAAGGTTCGGGAGAATAGCCCTCACTGGCACCTCGGATCGTCACTCCAAACCGAACGGGCCTTTTGGGATGGATCATCTATGCAGGGGATGACAGCGATGATCTAGGCCCTGCTTGCACTTGGGCTCAGCTGGTTAGGAAAGCAGCATCCGAATTGGAATGCTTGATGATGTTCCATCATGAAACATTTATTGAATGGAGCTTCTGTTGGTGCTAAAAATACAAATAGGTTTAAGACAGGCCTGTTGCTCCTCAAGTATAAGGAATCAAACTAGGGAGACTGGGCACATAAACAAAGAGGTGAAGCTCTATAGATAAGACTCTGGAAATCTTTTGTTGCCCCCCCCAAACTCTTATGTTACATTTAACATGTTTTAAAAGACAACTTGTAAACACGAGAATAGTGGTTCAGTCAACCTTTTGGATGGCATGATCCCTTTAAGGACCATACGAAAACCACAAATGCACAAATCTTAAGGTATTTGCACACAGTTTCAAGGGATTGGCAGGGTCTTTGCACCCCTAATTAAGACTCCTTGCACTGGGCTCCAGAGAGAAGAAAGTGACAGGCAGTACACCAAATATATATGTGTGTATACACACACACGCACATTTCTGAAATGGAAACCTTTGAAAAATCTTTGTGACCTCTAAGCATTTTCTAACATAGAGTAAATATTTTAATAACTATTTTTTGAATAAGTGGCCAAAAGAACCTGATTAAAAATTGGAGCTCAGGAGCTCCAGAATTGGATTAAACATAGCCCTTGATTATGACATTCTCTTACTGTTCTATGCAAGCCTTTCCCTTATTAATTTATATTTTCTTGTTTATTTAAAAATTTATCTGAATAGCATGATAAATTCCTTGAGGCCACTACTCGAAGGTGTTTTGGCTGTACATTGAAGAAGCAGCAAAAAGAAATAGACAGGAAGACGATTATTGGAAATGAAAGCAGGAAGGCGATAAGATGAATATATGAAGTAAAAGAAAGGAATTGAAGTTAATTAATGGGTTGCATGCTGGGGAATTTGAGGAGCACTAGTGCAAGTGAGCATGGAGATGAGAATAGTAGAAGATGGAGAGAGCTATTTGGGGATAGGAAGAGAGCAGTACCAAAAACTAGACAAGACAGGAAGAGGCGATATTAAGACTATAACTAGCATGATGATCATTTTTAGCAAGTTTTTAAGCAAAGTTTCGTTTTACTAATATAAACTATGGAAGTAGCTAAATATTCAAGAAAAAATATTTTTTAAGGAATGAAATATACAGTTTTAAAAATGATACCAATGAAGACTATTAGTATGGACGGCTTATTGTATGAGTTCACTATGTATGAAGTATGATTATAACTGTCAAATATGCATAGTTAAAAAAATAGACTGGAAGCAAACACACCAATATGGAAGCTAATAATATTAGAATGAAGGAATTATGAGTGATTCATCTGAATTATATTAATGAAGTCACATAATGTAGTACAGATCCAGGATCATAGAAATGTCTTGCCTAAAATTCAGCTAAAATTAAAAACGGGGGAAAAAGGAAATATTGCCCTAAAATAATATAGTTGACCCTTGAACAACACAGTTTCGGACTGTACAGATCCACTTTTATATGGATTTTTTTCTAGTAAATACAGTTGAGCCCCAGTATCCTGGGGTTTGCATCCATAATGAAACGCAGATTAAGAATACAGTAGTCACAGGATGGATGTGAAACCTGCAGATATGGAGGGCTGACTGTGGAAATTGAATATGTGCAGATTTTCGCATCTGTGGGGTGTGGGGGGACCTAGAGCTAATCCCCTGTAGATACAGAGGGATGACTGTACACTGGTTTATTTCAGTATCACTAATTTTAAATAATTTGATTTTTTCCTTTAATACACAATTATTAATAGATGGCATTAACTTCTTAGTTTTTTGAGGGAGAGGGTGGTCCCTTTGCATCAGTTATTTCCAGATGTTTCTGTGACCATTGTTTTGAAACAAATACAGTAATATTTGGAATTATTAAACACTAGAATGACAAATACTGAGAATTCTGTAAGTTGAATGTTTCAATTTTCTATTTATTTACAGGTGTGGATTTGCTGGAGAAACTGGTCCAAGATGTATAATTCCTAGTGTGATAAAAAGAGCTGGCCTGCCTAAGGTATTTTTTAAAACAAATGAGCAAAATAAATACTGTACTATAAAATATTTTAAAATATGATTTCAAATAAGATTGGTTAAAATAGTGCTAAATATGTAACTTACAGCTATATTTCCAAGAGACCTTTTTAAAATCAGCTTTATTTATAGAGGTCTAATTTGCATATCATAAAGTTATGATATATAGCCACCACTACAATCCAATTTTAGAATATTTTTATCACCTCAATAAGATCCCTATTGCCATTTACAGTTAATCCTCATTCCTGCCCCTAGCCCACCACTGATATGTTTTCTGTTTCTATAGATTTGCCTTTTCTGTGCATTTTATATAAATGGAATCATATAATATCAAGAGAAAATTTATAACCTTAGTAAAATACTTTCATAAGCCTAGTGTAACATAATATACTGAATAATTTTTTTTTACCTTATTTAAAATATGACAGGCCTTTATTTCCTTATCTGTAGTTGTAAAATCCAAAGAATTTTGAAAAGCAAACTTTTTTTTTGACATGGTGTTCTCGCTATGTTGCCCAGGCTAGTCTTAAACTTCTGGGCTCAAGCAATCCTCCTGCCTTAGCCAACAAGTAGCTAGGATTATAGGTGCAGCCACCATGCACAGCTCAAAAAACATTTTAGTAAGTTTCTTGCTAAAGCTTATTTGGCAAATTAGGAATTACAGCCAATAGAAAGAATAATTTTGCATGCCATAAAATTCATCTGTTAAAAAATAAGATACAGGTCTTTCTGTGGTAACATTTTATATTCATTTCTGAAAAACTTCTGTTCTGCAATATGATACATTTAAAAAAAAAAAAAAAGCAGGCTTATGGGAAAAATGAGGTTGGGGTAGACCAACCACAAAAGCTTGTAATCAGAGGACTAGCAAAAACAATGACTGATACCTTAGGGGAAAATCTGAATAGTATTGGTTGGCTGCTGAGTGTGAATATTAAAATAAAATCATAGATTGAAACTACTGGCCAGTGGGTGCTGAGACAAAACAGATGGAAACAAATTCTGAGCCAGTGGGGCTGTTGTTAAGTAGAAACTAGGAGGAAATACAGCCAGTAGAGTCATGACAGGATACACTCTGAAGAGGGACCCCTGGTATAGGAAGTTATTTAAGTTTTCTTAAATATCTGAAAGGAAGCCGAGCGTGGTGGCTCACGCCTGTAATCCTAGCACTTTGGGAGGCTGAGGCGGGAGGATCTCTCAAGGCCAGGAGTTCGAAACCAGCCTGAGCAAGAGCGACACCCCATCTCTACTAAAAAATAGAAAGAAATTAATTGGTCAACTAAAAATATATAGAAAAAATTAGCCGGGCATGGTGGCGCATGCCTGTAGTCCCAGCTACTTGGGAGGCTGAGGCAGAAGGATTGCTCGAGCCTAGGAATTTGAGGTTGCTGTGAGCTAGGCTGATGCCATGGCACTCTAGCCCGGGCAACAGAGTGAGACTTTTTCATAAATAAATAAATAAATAAATAATATCTGAAAGGATAGCTACCTGTGTGACCACGGAGTTGATGACTTTCTTTTTCTTGAGGAAGGTTATAATTCTGCTATCATAATTTTAGCTTCTCTTGTATAACGTGAACTAATACAACTTTAACATTATACTAACATTACTTACTTATTTAGCAATTGCATATGTGTTTTATAAAAACATGTTGTATCAGAATAGAGTAGATCATCGATTTATATTTGGCATTGGAATACATCAGAAATCTTTTTAATTACACTTGATTAGGAAATCATTTCATTGATTTTAAAATTTTCTGCAAATCATTGGTCAAGCCAGAAATATAGTAGATATTTGTGGTATGATATTCAAAAATGTGATGGAAGTTTCTGTTTATTAATTTTTCATGTAATTTTGCTTTGTAATAATTGGCATTACTGTGTTACTAGATATTTTACTTTTACATTCTCATTGGCACTTTTCTTAGTGCTTTGAACTCTGTCTTCATTTGAAAAGACAAATGTATATAAAGATTACTTATATTTGACTATATATGGTTTGGAACCTTCTTTAAGCTACATAAAATGAAGAAATTAGCCAAGCTGATGATGGTCTTTCTTTTGAAAGAGTAAGTGAAGAGAGGTTTGCCAATGATGCATCAGTGTGCTTAGAGCTTTCTGAGGATCATAAATGAAGCCCTTGTTATATATTAGTGTTGACTTAGTACTTGTGGTTTGGTAGTGTTTGCTATGCTGCTTTAGTGCTAATGGTATTTGTTCTCATTTTTACAACATATGATTATGAACAACCTACTACGTTCAGGGCAATGTATCATTTGAAGAACAATGTATCAGACGCAAGCCAAAAACAGTTCTTGCCCCATGGAACTTACAGTCTAACAGAAAGTTGAACATTTTATAAGTAATTAAGCATGATGATGTTGCAAAAGGGAAGGTATGAGTGCCTTGAGAGTGACTAACAGGAACTGAACCAAGTCTGGAGTATTTCAGGAAGCCTGTAATGTTTTTTGGTGAATGCTGATTTTTATCATCAGTGATGCTAAAATGATAAGTCAGATGGAGGGAAGATGCATATGAGTACAGCTTTTACCTATGAACACATGCTTCTATTACCACAAGCCAAAAAATTCCATAATCTTAGATATGCCATTTCTTGAGGATTTCTAATTTAAAATATTAATCTGTATTTAATTTTTGTATCCTTAGTACAAATTGCTATTTATTGCCAGAAAATGCATTGGTAAAATAAAACATTTTAGTTTTAATCTGAGATTATTTTATTTATATAAATTAATCATTTTAATTTTTTACAGCCTGTCAAAGTTGTTCAGTATAATATCAATACAGAAGAACTATATTCCTACCTAAAGGAATTCATCCACATCCTGTATTTTAGGTAAGATGCAATTGCTTTTTGGGTTTTTTTTGCCTACATTGGTGTTTTGTTTGTGTGTGTGTGATTAGATACAATTTCCTAATGCCAGTCATAGTAATATTTGGTTGATACAAAGAAAAAAAAACTGACTTTCACTGCAATTTTTACTTGCTTATTTTCAACTTTTTCAAAAATATGTTTGAAGACTAGAAAACTAACAAACATAAGGAAATATTGAAAATCAAATCTCCATTAATAAAGAGGATTGATAATTAAATTACTATATATCCATACAGTGAAACACTGTGCGTTCATTAAAAAAGAGTTCTGTATCTAAATGTAGTACAGAAAGGTGTTTTAGATATACTGATAAGTGAAAAAAAGCAAGTTGAAGAACAACATCTATGGAATGAATATTTCTGTTAAAATATATGCATACACATTCATAAGAATGAAAAATACACCAACTGCTCTCAGTGGTAGTTTCTGGGTAATAGAAGTATAAAGTTCTTGCACTTTCCAAGTTGAAAATGTCTATAGTGTTTGGAGTTTTGTGAGCATATATTACTTTTGTAACCTAATAAAAGAAAATAATTTTAATGGCTCAAGTTAGTAATCATAGTAGGCTATAGTTTTAGTTTTCTGAAATAAATGAGTTAATAAAGTTCTGGCACAGTGCATGGCACATAGTAAGAGGTCAGAAACATTATCTTTCAGGGGTAATAAAATGAAGATGTCTTTTCGTCTTAAAGCTTCTTAAGGTAGTATAATTTCTCTATTCGTATCAAATTGCATTACTTAACCAAAATAAATACAAACTTTTATTTACTTTTAAAAAACAAAACTATCGCTTTTCAGGCATCTATTGGTGAATCCCAGAGACCGCCGAGTTGTGGTTATCGAGTCGGTATTATGTCCTTCCCACTTCAGAGAGACACTCACTCGTGTTCTTTTCAAATATTTTGAGGTACCTGTTTTTAAATCAAATGAGTAAATTGCTTTTGAAGTTGAAAGAAAAGTGATAAAATTCTTATTTGTCAGGGAATCTTTCTTCCCTTTTTTTGGTAGGTACTCAAAACTTAAACTAAAAAAGGTTCTCATTTTATCTCTTATTGTAGATACTACACAGTTGAGGAACCAGATGATAGAAACCTCTTCAAGTTGGCCATTTATTTTTTTCCTTAGTATGGTTATTTCATGCTTAATTAGCATTTCATACAACCCTTAGATAAATGGAGATTTTTTTAAAATTAGTGTTTGTTATTTATTTTAATGTAGATTTTTTATTTGGGGACTTTTTCTCAGAATTAAAAGGTGTATTGTGTGCCATCAAGTTTGTGATGCGTTTCTTCCAGATCTTTCTAACTTCCACTATTTAGTTATACTATTCAGAATTCTTTAATTTTTTCATTTTAGGCTTTAAATTCCTTTTAAATAGAGTATTCAAACAGTCTCCCCCTCAGTGTAAGTGGGCATTGCCAAGAATGAGACTTACCTCTTTTTTTTTTTTTTTTTTGAGACAGAGTCTCACTCTTCTGCCTGGGCTAGAGTGCCGTGGCATCAGCCTCGCTCACAGCAACCTCAAACTCCTGGGCTCAAGCAATCCTCCTGCCTCAGTCTTCTCCCGAGTAGCTGGGACTACAGGCATGCGCCACCATGCCCGGCCAATTTTTTCAATATATATTTTTAGCTGGCCAATTAATTTCTTTCTATTTTTAGTAGAGATGGGGTCTTGCTCTTGCTCGGGCTGGTTTCGAACTCCTGACCTTGAGCAATCTGCCCGCCTCAGCCTTCCAGAGTGCTAGGATTACAGGCGTGAGCCACCACGCCCGGCAGAGACTTACTTCTTAATATTAGTAATATGACTTATAGCTTTCATTTTATAGGAGTCAAAATTATTTTAAGACCAAGAATATATCTTAAGATTAATACATTTCAGAGTAGACCAGAATCCTTATTATTTAAATTTTTTAAAATCTCTGCCTTGAAATTTAGGTTTTTTTAGCAACGGAAAATGGAAGAGTGTATGAAATGTATACAGTATGTAAGAAATAAAGCACATACAAATGTATTTTCTTACGTACTGCTGAACTCAAAATATACCTAATATCAAAAATCACAGTGTTTCTATGGGGTAAGGGCAGTTAATATTTCTAAGTTATATTTTGGTAAGGCAGACACAGAGAAACAGGTCACATAGCCTCCTGTACTTACTGACATCAGGAATTTTGTCTGCAGTAGGGAGAACACAAAACAAAACAAGAAAAAGTCACCTTAGCTTTCATCTCAATAACATAGGAGATTCTTAGAGTTTTAGTTGTGTTTGTGTTAGTGTCCTTGTCTTGTATATAACTAGAATAGCTGCTGTGTCTATTTAGATAAGGGAAATATAGCCATTATTTGTCTGCCACTTGATTATGGTGCACTTTCATATTTTGATTGAATTTCTGGTATTTGAGATGTCATCAGATCTGCAAATTCTCACTGAAAAAACTGTTAAACAGAACTAACTATTTTGTAGTTTTGTTCTTTGGTTTAATTTTATTTATTTATTTATTTATTTTAATTTGTTTTTTATTTCTTTTTATATATTTTTTTCCTTTATTTCTTACAACCATCAAGGGGCTACACTTTGGTTTAATTTTAACTGCTATATTACAGTGTTTTAAAAATACAGTTTATATTATAAGCTTTGCAAATAAAGATAATCAAGAAAATTTTTTCTATATTTTCATCTTGCTGGTAAAGGCATCTCTTTTCTTTTTTTAATTTAGCATCTTCCTCTGAATTTATATTTTTTGAACCTCTTCTTTTATCTCTTTCAGTTTTCTCTTCTAAAAGAGATAGAACAGAATTAATAAAAATGCCTCATAATTGTCATTTTAGAATGAAACAACTTAGTTTAAAGTATCTTTGTTTATTATAGTATATTTTTGATTATTGACTAAATGATTATATTAATATGATTTATGTGAATAAATCAAACTAGTTCTTAATTTAGTGCCATAAAATGGTTCAATAGGTATCATGATATAATTTAATACAATTTTCCTGTGAATTTTTTCAAATATATTTTAATATAGGGCAGATACCTTCAGATACGACACTTATTCTGGTTTTGTTGTTGTTGTTTTTGATTGTGTTGTTTTCCAGGTTCCATCTGTCTTGCTTGCTCCAAGTCATCTAATGGCTCTTCTGACGCTTGGAATTAACTCTGCCATGGTCCTGGATTGTGGATATAGGGAAAGCCTCGTGTTACCTGTATCTTTTTTGTCAGTCAGCCAGTTTTGCAGTTTTTACTCTACTTTATAATAATTAGACTTATTACAAATGATTTTTATTGTACTGAACTATTTTGGGTTACCATATACAAATACAAATTACCATGTGGAAAAAGTTCACAGGATTGTAAGACTTAAGTTTACTTTTTATAAAAGTTGTCAAAAAAAAAAAAAGGAAGTTGTCATTATGATTTGGTCCCAGTATATACTCCAGGAGCAGACCTTATGAATATTAAGTTTTCAAAAGGAACATCAGCTAATTAGGATGTGTCAAAGAAATTTACTAGGATAGGTTCTAGGAAAAAAATCATATGAAGAGTAATTGGAGAATCTGAAATGAGAAAGTTCAATGAAGAAAAATTAAAATTTAATGGGCCGGGCAAGGTGGCTCACACCTGTAATCCTGGCACTCTGGGAGGCCGAGGCAAGAGGATCAGTTGAGGTCAGGAGTTCAAGACCAGACTGAATAAGAACAAGACCATGTCTCTACTGAAAATGGAAAAAATTAGCTGGGTGTGGTGGTGCGCACCTGTAGTCCCAGCTACTCTGGAGGCTGAGGTAGAAAGATTGCTTGAGCCCAGGAGTTTGAGGTTGCTGTGAGGTAGGCTGACATCACAGCACTTTAGCCTGGGCTACAGTGCAAGACTGTTTCAAAAAAAAAATTTTTTTTTGTCACCAAAGCTGATTTAGAACAACACTGCAGAAGGTGGGGAAAATATCAAGAAAATCACACTTTATCTCCTAATATAGTAATATCCTTGACTACTCTGTAGATATATGAAGGAATTCCAGTACTAAATTGTTGGGGAGCACTCCCCTTAGGAGGAAAAGCTCTTCACAGGTAAGTTTCTTGGCATTTAGCACATTATCTTCACATGTGCCACAAAAACAGATGCTAGGGCCGGGCGTGGTGGCTCACACCTGTAATCCTAGCACTCTGGGAGGCCGAGGCGAGGCGGATTGTTTGAGCTCAGGAGTTCAAGACCAACCTGAGCAAGAGTGAGACCCTATCTCTACTAAAAATAGAAAGAAATTAATTGGCAAACTAAAAATATATATAGAAAAAAAAAATTAGCCGGGCATGGTGGCGCATGCCTGTAGTCCCAGCTACTCAGGAGGCTGAGGCAGAAGGATTGCTTGAGCCCAGGAGTTTGAGGTTGCTGTGAGCTAGGCTGATGCCATGGCACTCTAGCCCGGGCAACAGAGTGACACTCTGTCTCAAAAAAAAACAAAAAACCAGATGCCAATCAGTTTATTGATCAGTGATCAATAGAGGGCTTGTGATGTGGACATTTAATTTTATTCTATTTTCTATTTGCTTTGAGTATTCATCTTTTAAGAATACAACCATTTTTATTTACAGCATTATAATCTATTGTGTAGTAAAAGTATCAAATAAGAAAAGGATATCACTTGCAATATTTTAATTTCAGTAACTTTTTTTTTTTTTTAATTCAGGGAGTTGGAAACTCAACTGTTGGAACAATGTACTGTTGACACGGGTGCTGCTAAAGAACAGAGCCTTCCTTCAGTGATGGGTAAATTCATTTTAAGCTGTTTAAGAGCATTTTACATTTTCTTTTCATTTCTTTAACTTATAGTTTAGTTTTCGCCCCATTGCATAGTTATTCTCTTTTCCCTCCTACCACTCTGATAACATTGCTTCAGTTGTAAGGTCATGATTGAGCTCTTAATCACCAAATCCAGTAGTTTTGTGCTAGTCATCTTTTTGACATGGTGGCTTATTATGTACTCTTGAAATTCTTTCTTCCCTAAGCTTTCAGGATTCTTTTCCTTTATGGTTTTCTATTATTTCTCTGAGTATTCTGTCGGGTTTCCTTTGCTTTTGCTGTCTCTACTGTTATTTCCTTAGGGATCAGTTTTTTGTTTCTTCTTTCTTCATACTGGCTTTTTAAAGGTGATCTCATCTTCTCCCATATATTACTGAGCCAGATCCTTCTTCTAAACTTCATATCTATATATTTCCCCATATCTATATATTTCCAACTGATTATTAGATATAAACTATGCATCTTACTAGGCACCTCAAACTTAAGACTTCCAAAAGTGAACACATTATCTCTTCCCTGTTTGTTTGTTTGTTTGTTTATGTATTTATTTATTTTTTGAGACAGAGTCTTGCACTGTTGCCTGGGCTAGAGTGCCATTGGCGTCAGCCTACCTCACAGCAACTTCAAATTCCTGGACTCAAGTGATCTTCCCACCCCAGCCTCCCAGAGTGCTAGGATTAACAGGCATGAGCCACCGTGCCCAGCCAGTCTCTTCCTTCTTTATCTTTATTAGATAAAGACAATGACATCTTCCTTATTTCCTATTTTAGAAACCTGGGAGTTATCTTATTCTTTGAACTTTCCCTCAGAAATCTCTTTCAAATTTTACCTCTTTTTTCCATCTTCCACACCACTGAACATCTAAAAACAAAGACATTGTTTTAATCTAGGCCCGCATTTCTTGCTTAGATTATTACAGGAGCCTACTCTGTGGACCGATTTAGTCTGTGTCACACTGTTGCCAGAAATAACTTTCCACAAAATAAATCTGATTATGTTGCTCTTTGGTTTGAGAATTTTTGTTAGCTTCTACAGGTTAAAATCTAAAATATCTGTTTGATATACAAGTTTCTTCACAACTTAACTTTGTTTTCCTTCTTAGCCTTACTCTATTCTTGTTCTTTATTTCAGCTACGGTAAATTTCTTATAGTCTTCTAGGCACTGTAAGTCCTTGCACAACACTGTGCCTTCATTTATTTTCTTTTTTCACTTGGGATGTTTTTCTTTGCCTACTTAGGTTTTTGATCCCTCTATGTGACCCAGCTGGAATGTCATCTTAAATGTAAAGCCTTTCTCATCTTCCCTAAGCAGAAAAATTGTTCCTCTCTCTGTTAAGCCCTTCACAGTATTTTTTATAGCACATATGACACATTCTCATTTTCCTGTTAACTTACTTGTTTCTCCCAGTAGAATTTGATGATGCCTGTATTATTTATATTTCAATCTGCAGCACCTAGTGTAGTACTTGGGCACTGAATAAATGTTAGAAAAGAAAGGCAGGTTTTCAGGAGACTAAGTCCTGCGTATCATGTTTTTCTGTTGTTCCTTATTGATAGTTAAAATAATAGCAATTTTCATTATGAAGATTTGATTATAATTTTCCTATTCCAGATAAACTTTGTTACCATTTTAGTATATTATGATGACAGTTAATTTATAAAAGGTCTCTAAGGATGATAAGTTCAGTGTAGTCTCCCAGGTGTTTTTAGTAAATAAAATGTCTTTAAAACTGATTAGGGGAAGGAGGAGGAGGGGATGGGCAAAAACCTACCTAACGGGTACAGTGAACACTATCTGGGTGATGGGCATGCTTATAACCCTGACTCAAGCATAACAAAAGTGATCCATGTAACCAAAAACATTTGTACTCCCATGATATTTTGAAATAAAAAGAAAAACTAATTACAACATTTCTTTAAAATTCTAAACCATACCTTCTTGGGTACTCTTTCTTCAGTCTGATTTCTTAGACTGATTCTAATCTTTCCTTCCTGTACTTCTCAAAGTCTGAGTCTGTGATAGTTAGCCATGCAGTCCTACTAAGTACGCTGATTTGAAAGGTGTACAATTTTAAATTATATGCCAAAATGTTACGGTTTTTATTCTCATAAATGAACTAATTTAAACTGTAATTTAAATGATTTTTCAGAGCCAGAGCCAGTGAATGCCTCATTTGTGTACCTCACTTACAAAATTTAAATAGTTGTGATTGTTTGCTAAGATTAAGGTACCCTTTCCCAAAGCAGAATCTACTCCTAGCTAAATTAAACCCTTTATTTTCAAGGCTGTCTTACATTTGCTAAAGAAAACTCTTACTCATATTACCAAGTTTCTTTGACACATGTTAGAATTTATTTGAATATTCCTAGAGAGAGTATTTAAGTTGTGGAATGCTGTGATTTTTAGCACTTACTCTTAAATTGTAGGTTCTTATAATCAAGTTATATTTCTCACATCTATTTATGGCCAAGGGTATCTTTTGATATATCTTTACCCTCTTGTGAGATAAATTTTAACATTTGAGGATAGGAATCTTCAAACTTTTTTGATCACATTCTGGCCCCAGAGGTAAAATAAAACTTTGAACATGTACCTTTAATCTGTATGTTTATTTATAAAACTATATCTGTACTATTACTACCATATTATGAAATATACAAAAATAAGAACTTGGAAAGGATGAGATATTAAAATAATAAATAATTCTAAATTCATACTTACTAATGGTAAAACATTTTTTACTCCCTCTCAAAAGTAGTGTAAATATCCTTTTTTTTAAAAAAATTGTGGCTTACCATTTTGAATGTATGTTTTATAAGTTTAACTGATTTTAATACTTAGTTTCAGTGCTCAGAACCAAAAGATATAGCTGACAAGATATGTAGATCAAGGTAGAAGGGCATAATTATGCTTACTATGGTTCATTTTTCAGCTATAAATTTCTGTCTTCCCTGATGTCAATAATTTGTTATTATAAATCAAAATATTTTTACATATTTAACAATGGATTAAAAATTCATAGTTTAGAAGACTTTAAATTTAGTTAAGAAAATTTTGTTTCTGAGTCTAACTCAGAAAACAAGAGATTTTTGCCAAGAAAATCACATAACAATGGTAATATATCCAAATATACATTTTCCAAATGGTCTCTGTATTGCATAGCTTTCTATAAATAGGTACTTTCTCATTTTTAAAAATGTCACCTTTACCTTAAAGGACAAGATTAGAAGACTGTGTGTGATTCTTTTTAAAAATGTGTATTAATTAGGTTAGCCTATTACTGAGAGCGCTTTATTATCATAGGAAAGATAAGCAAACCTGGAACTTCACTTTTTTGCTTCCACTTCTGTGCTTTGTCTTGGCTTTGAATGATGAAATTTCTTCCCTAAAAATAAAGTAAATTTTTCTATTAGGCTTTAAAAAAAATTGATTGTTACATTTTTTAAAATTTTGCTGAAATGGGAAATGGAAATGTGAATGCAAGTTAATAAACTGTTTTTAATTATTATTAAAGTTCTATAATTCTAAATAAAATTTTTGTTTTAGGTTCAGTACCAGAAGGTATCTTAGAGGACATTAAAGGTAAACTAAGTTCTCATTTTTGTCCCTTTCATCCTTAAGTGTTAGTTCGGAGGGTGTATGTTTCTAAATATTTACACAGATAGAAAATATACTTGTAATAGCCTAAAAATATGTAATATATAGGCTATGAGATAATGAAAATACAAATTCTAATTTTTTTCAGACTTATGGAAGTTCTGACATTCTTAATATGTTATTGAAGCAGCTTCTCAATTATATATAGAGTATATAGGGTTATTAAGAAACTAGTAATTTGTACAGTTGGAAATCACAGTTAAATTGCTTAAGAAAGCCACTTGTTTAATGTTGTATAATGTTTTTTAGTCTAGTTTTCTTCATACGTTTTTATTAGCTTAGTTATTCTACAGACTATTCAAAAATTCTAAAATTAAGACCAAAGTACCACAGTATATTGAATTCGTTTTAATAACATATTGCTTCTACTTTGCTACACTGAATTTTTATAATAAATGTTCATATTGGGTCTTCTGGCATTTTTATTCATTAAAGTAGGAAATGCATTTAAGATATAATTTAATGTTCTTTAGTACTTAAAATGTCATTAATATCAATAATTCAGATTATTTAATAAAAAATTAGACAATAATGGATTTTAGAGTTAAATGGGACCTGGAAATAATTGAGTACTATTGGGCTCTGAAATATTAGATGATTTGTTCCTTGTCACATAAGTAGATAGGGTTAGAACTAGTGCTGTAAAACAGATCTTGCTCTTCATTATATTGATTTCATATGTGCACTTAGTAAGGACTGCAAACTGATCTTTTTAGAGAGCAATCTAGTATATTTATTAAAATTGAAAGTGTGCATCCCATTTAAAAGGGAGACGTTGAATGAAGTTTGATAACTTCACAGTAAGGGATACCATGTAGCTATTAAAAAGAAGGAGCTAGATGTATTGATTTGGAAGAACGTCTATAGGTTAAGGAGAAAAGCACGTTGATGAATAATATGTACAGTAGGAACCTATTTTTGTTAAAAACAAATACACAACGCACACACAAATTTATTATATTACTTATCTAGTTTAGTTACCAAAATTTTTTTTAATTATTTAAAAATTCTTAAGTGTAATTTATCTGTTCTTGGATTTTTAATTCAGTATAGTTTGATTGCTGTAACAAAGGGCACCTGCCTCTGCCAAGTATATATATAAGATCTTGATGGCCAGGTATTTACCTTGCTTAGATAGTTATGAGAACTTCAATAAAATATAAAATGTGTAAGTAGCTTTAGCACCTAGTATACTGTTTAGCATATAGTATATTGTGGATTTTGAGTAAGTGTTTTGAATTAGTAAATGAAATTCACTACATAATATATTATGAAAAGAATTTATATCATGACTGACATGTTTTACAAGTAATTCAACCAAGTTGTCAGATTTCTTGCGTTCAACATCAATTTTATCTCTACTTTCAAAAATTGATTTATTCCTTAACTATTTCTGAAATAGTTTGTCAAGTAGCTTATTATAAAAGGTACTTTGCAATGGAAAGAATCTTTAAGAGAGTTAAGTGTTCAAAAATGCAAAAATACAAAATAATATAGTGGTAGTGATAGTGGTTGTATTGGGGTGTGCTAAGTTGGAGAAAACAATCTTAACGAAAATACCTTAAACTAAGGAGTGTTACATTGCAACAAAGAACAAAATTTAGGTTTGTGTTCTGACCAACCAAGATTTTTTAAAAAGGAATCAGATATAGAGAGAAAAAACCTAGTTTAAAGAAACATTCTCTTCAATTAGAATAGCTACATTTTATGATGCTAAATTTTATTTTCATTTGGTATTCTTTGTACATGAGATATCAAACAACATGCTAGTTTCCCGCAAAGGTGATTTTTTTTAAATGAGGTTTTATAGAAGATGAATATGCCCATCTTTTGACTACTCAGTCAATGAAAATTTTTTTTATTTATGAATAAATTGTCATAAGCTTACTAAAGACAGGAATAGAGTTTATAAAAGCCAAAGGGGTGGATGATTATTAGCATGTTCACTTGGATAGAAATGTTTTAGCTGGGGTGTGGGTTCACTGCATTGCATTCAGTTAATCACTAGCCATAACAAGGACTTCTTTTCTTCTTTTCTTGAAGTGCGTACTTGTTTTGTTAGTGATCTGAAGCGTGGACTGAAAATCCAAGCAGCAAAATTTAATATTGATGGGAATGATGAGGTAAGTTAAAAATAAATGTATTCTCTTTTTTCAGAGGTTACAACATGTGTGGACTTATGCTTATGATATTTATATTTCAGCGTCCATCACCGCCCCCAAATGTTGACTATCCGTTAGATGGAGAGAAGATTTTACATGTTCTTGGATCAATCAGGTTAGACCTTAATTTTTATAAGCAAAAAAGTAAACTAAAATATAAAAGAAATTTTCAGCTTTTAAAAATATTTATATATAGACCCAGAAAAGGATTAAAAAAAAAATAAGACTAAGAAGAAAAATAGAATACAAAATTAAAAAAATAAAAAAGAAAAAAAATATTTGTATAAGCCTTTCTTTCGGTATTGCCACTTAACAATTGTTTTTCATTAAGCCTCATCATTCATGATTAATTTTATTCAGCTTTTAAGCTTTTTAAAACTTTAAAAAATATTCTTTCCTATTCATCATAGCCATTCAGAATGATGAAACTAACCATTCTTTGAGGTGGAGTAGGAAGTATGATACTTTAAAACAGACATAGTTTGTTTAAGATATGTACATTTAAACAAACCAAAAAAAAACAAAAGAGGCATTAGGAAACTTTTGCTGTTTAGGACCAGAGAGTAAGTACCCCAGGCTTTGTGGTCCATATGGTCTCTTTTGCAGCTACTCAGCTCTACAGTTGGAGTACAAAATCAGCCATAGACAATATGTAAATGAATGCACATGGCTGCTGTGTTCCAGTAAAAATTTATTTGCAAAAATATGTGGTGGGCTAGACTTAATTGCAGGTTTTAGTTTGCTAACTCGGGCTTCAAAATTTTGTTTTGTTAGAAAGAATGCAGTATTCCAAATATACTCAGTCCTTAAGATCCATTCGTAATTTACCTTTTATTCATTTGATTATTTTGTCTGATGATAACAATACAAGTTGTTGTTAAAGACATATTATTATATTGTCTACAATATAATTTTTGTTTATACCCCAGCTTAAGAAAGTTTGTATTATAAAAATTTTCTTTGTAAAATATAAGATCAGAAGATGCACATAAAATAATTATCATATAACATATTGAAAATCTTATTAGATTTTGAGATAATACAGAGGTTGAGATAGTAAAATGATGAATATAAATACATGTGAAGTTATATGGATTAACTTCACAAATATATATAAATATATGTGAAGTTTAGGATGGGGGAAGGTAAAAAGTGAGAATGTAGCTTTTTGGGGTAGTTATTTTTGTATCCTTTTTATCTCATTCAAGTTATATTCATTAAATTACTATTTTTTTTTTTTTTTGAGACAGAGTCTCACTCTGTCGCCTGGGCTAGAGTGCCGTGGCATCTGCCTAGCTGACAGCAACTTCAAACTCCTGGGCTCAGGCGATCCTCCTGCCTCAGCCTCCCGAGTAGCTGGGACTACAGGCATGCGTCACCATGCCCGGCTAATTTTTTCCATATATTTTAGTTGGTCAATTAATTTCTTTCTATTTTTAGTAGAGACGGGGTCTCGCTCTTGCTCATGCTGGTTTCGAACTCCTGACCTTGAACGATCTACCCGCCTCGGCCTCCCAGAGTGCTAGGATTACACGCGTGAGCCATCGCGCCCGGCCCATTAAATTACTATTTTAAGTTTTCTCCTGATTGTTTAGTCGAGCCCAGAATAAGGAATTTCAACTAATATGGAATTTTTGGTTACTAAATAATAGGAAAATGCATTACAAATAAAGGAAGCCACTATGTCTCACATTCCAAACCCAATTAATTTATAGTTGTTTGCTAACATGTTTTCCTTCCAAAAGTTCTCAGTCCACTGAAAGCTTCTAAGTAGACACAATCTCAGTCAGTAGTTGGTTGGTAAATCAAAAGAAGGGTTATTTAAAGTAAAGAACCAGTTTAAAAAATTATGTCCTAACCATTTTATTTTAACTTAAAATTTATAAATGTGTGATTATTTACCAAACATTTTTCTAAGAATAAGTCTGCTCATAGAGTTCTGAGTTAAATTTACACTAACTAGTAATAGTAATTAATGGTTTATGATTTCCAGGTATTTTTGTTTAAGTATGGTGAGAACTTACCGTGAATCAGTCTTGGTACAAAATGCTTCTAATTATTTTCATGTAGACTTTTACAGTTGCCTCACCTCTATTAAAAAGATTTTTAAAAACTGTTTTGTCTTCCCAAAGCATTCAACATAGTTTTCATAGAAAGAACAACTTGTTTTCTACCTTAATATTTCATCGCTTAAGTAATCGGGTGGAGAACCTACAGCCTTCTGATTTCAAGATTGTTCTTTTTTAAGCACCTAAGGAGGCAAGAATATCTTTATCTTTCTCTGCTGCACCCCTTTTAATAAAAGGATTTGTTATGTAAAATTTGGATTCAGTGAAAAGGCCACAACTTTAGGACCAGGAAGTCCATGTGTTTCCTTAAGACTGCGGATTCCCTAGGTTGAGTCATGAAGAGAATTTCATGTTTTGTTTTGTTTTTATTGGCAGAATTTCATGTTTTGAAAAATATCTTTAAAAGCTTTAAATCCTAATATCCTAATTAAATCCATAATATCCTAATTTTATTAAAAATAGAGTTTATATGTATATATAGACACACATATATATAGTTTTATATTTCATTGGTTAAGATTTGGTTTGGCTACAAGTTATATAAACCTGAAGATAGTGGCTTTAACAAGATAGAAGTTTGTCTCTCATTTAAAAGAATCTTGGAAATAGTCCAGGATGGTATGACAACTCCCATCAAAGACTCAAAACTCCTTCCATCTATCATCTCTGGGATGTAGCCTTTGTCCTTGGGGTTCAAGATGGCTGCTGGAGTTATAGCTACTATGTCTGTGGCAAGCAAGTGGTCCTAAAGAAATGCTTCCTCTCCTTTTTAAGGAAACATCCTAGAAGTCCCACTCACTTCTGCCTCCATTTCACTGTCTGATACTTAACTACATTTAGCTGCAAGGGAGCCTGGTAAATATAGTGTTGTAACTGGTGAGGTGGGGATGGGAAGCACAAGATATACAGCTTAAAATAGGGTTTTATCTTTTTTATTTTCAAGTTATTATATATTAACAGGTGTTTAATAGTTGTAAAAGATAATAGAGAAGTCCTGTGTAACTTCCCAGTTTCCCCCAATGATTACATCTTATATAACTATAGCACAGTATCAAAACTAGTAAATTGGCATTGGTATAAAGTATATGTATAGTTCTGGGTAATTTTATCATGTATAGATTTCTGTGATCACTATAATAATCAAGATATAGAACTATTACAAGACACACAAATAAAAATACTGCTTGTTCTCAAAAGCTGAATATCTAGAAACAGAATAGAACAGTGGGTGCAAGGGAGAGGAGGGGAAGGAAATTGGGAGAAGATCAAGGACACAAACTCTTGTAGTCATGTAAGATAAGTCTAGAGATCTAATATACAGCATGATGAGTATAGTTAATACTATTGTGTTGTATGCTGAAAATTTGCTAAGAGTAGATTTTAGGCGCTCTTACTCCACACACAAAAAAAGTAACTATGGAAGGTGAAGGGTAGGTTAATTTGATTGACTGTAGTAATCATTTTACTATGCATATGTATATCAAAACATCACGTTGTATGCCCTAAGTATATGTAATGAAAATACATATTTAACTATTTTATCACCATAAAGATCTTCCTCATGCCACCCAAAAATAGAGTTCTTTTAATTTGATAAGAAACTGGAAAATGGATATCTTACTAGGCAGCTAGCAATCCTTGTCATATATTATTTTTAAAAACAGACTGAGCACAGTGGCTCACACCTATAATCCCAGCACTTTGGGAAGTGGGAGGATCACTTGGGACCAGGAGTTTGAGACCAGCCTGGGCAACATAGTGAGAACCGTGTCTCTACAAAAATAAAATAAAATAAAAGACAAAAAAAAGAAATGCAGGGGCTAGGGGACGTTTGTTTGTTTTTAAAACTCTTGTATCACTAATTAATCTGCTTGTTGAATCTTACTGACTTTTATGGAATACTGTTCCTTTTCTGTTATTAGGCTTGGGGAGGTATAACTGGACATAAAATATATGTAAATCTATACATAATAATAGTAATAGCTAATATTTAGGGGATGCCTCTTGTGTGCTGGACCTGTCCAATTAACTCATTGAGTCTTTAGTTCAACCCCTGTGAGGCACGTACTATTATTCTTCCCATTTACGAATGAGAACACCTTGTATTTTAACAATTAATGTTAACATAGTACTGGTGCTTAAAAATATGTGTCAACAAAACTAATGGTGTATTTGGTATCATATTCTGTGACACCAACAAAGCACTCTCTTTTTTAAATCTCATTAGAGATTCGGTTGTGGAAATTCTTTTTGAACAAGATAACGAAGAGAAATCAGTCGCCACTTTAATATTGGATTCCCTTATGCAGGTATTTTATCAACAGCCTTTAAAAATTTTTAAATGTTAACTTCTGTATTTTTACTTTAGCCATTTTAGGCAACTAGCAGTGCTTGTCGTGTATTATTTTTAAGAACAAAGAAATGTACCAGGGGGTGGTTAGTTGGTTTTTAAATCTCTTGTATCAATAATCTACTTGTTGAATATTACTAACTTTAATAGAATACCATTTCCTTTTTTAACTTTTTATACTTTGTAAACTTTTATGTTAAATTTTATAGTTAATGAGATTTACTTGGGTTCTGAGATACGGTATCTATAGCATTTCAAACCCAGGGATAATAAGTGCCAAGGACATGGCATTTTTTCAGAGCGGGTATACCAGATTTCTATTTTGTACCTAGTGTGGCTTGTGGTTCCTTTAAATTTAGGTTTGTATAGTATTGAATTTTACATTCCACAGGGCATATGGTAATATGTCTCTTTTGTGTAGGGACTTTGTAATCATAGAACTCCACAGAAATACCATTACCTTGGAAGATACTGTCTACCTCCAGGGCTCTGCTCAGTGAAGGACCTTATCATTCCTAATTCTTAGAGAGCTGATGTGGAAACATAATTTTTCTAAGAGTGTTATCTTCCTACAACTGGCTCTGGATATAATAATGAAGATAACACCTTAGAAAAACTAGGTTTCCAGATACTTTCCTTACTAAAAAAGAAAAGTTATTTCTTCTCATGCTCTTTGCCCAACTTGGTCATTCTACCCTGAAAACGAGAACACTCACATATTATTGCTATATGCCCTGTGTAATTTAAAATTCTATAATATTAGATTTTAAAATACTTTAAAATCTTTGAAGTTCTATATATACATTTAGTAGTATTATCATGTTGGTTATATTAGCTGCATGAAAGAAACCTTGCTGTGGCCTTTTTTGTAATGAAAATAATCACCTGTTTAATCTATACTAAATACTTCTATATATTTTCTTTATGTTGTTTTTTTCTTTTTTTTAATGTCTCTTGAGTCATATGCATATTTTCTTAAGTCCAGCCAAGCATTATTTATCCAGTTAAGGATAAATCTTTTCTTTTCTTTCTCTTTAATAACAGTGCCCCATAGATACCAGGAAGCAACTAGCAGAGAATCTGGTAGTCATAGGTGGCACATCTATGTTGCCAGGATTTCTCCATAGATTGCTTGCAGAAATAAGGTATTTGGTAGAAAAACCAAAATATAAAAAAACACTTGGCACCAAGACATTTCGAATTCATACTCCACCTGCAAAGGCTAATTGCGTGGCCTGGTTGGGAGGTAAGAATTTTGTTTTTAAAATATAATGATTATATAATAATTGGTTCCTGAATGGTATTACTATATATTACTAATATTAGAATAGATCATGGTGGCCTGTAGTCCCAGCTACTCGGGAGGCTGAGGCAGTAGGATTGCTTAAGCCCAGGAGTTTGAGGTTGCTGTGAGCTAAGCTGACGCCACGGCACTCTAGCCCGGGCAACAAAGTAAGACTCTGCCTCAAAATAAATAAATAAATAAATAAATAAATAAATAAATATGAATAGATTATACAGTGTTCAAAATTCCATTTAATAAATAAATCTATTTATAAATAAATAAATCTATTAAATAATTTTTATTGAACCTTGACTTTTCCTTAAATTATATTAATTTTCAGAATTATATACCTAATTTCTCTTGGCATTTGCACTGTGAATTTAAGTAAACGTCTTCATCCAATTAAAGTCATGCCTTAGAATAGTGAAAGCTATGAATTTATTCCAATGTTGCTACCATTGCTGAAAATATTTGTTTTAATGCTTTCCAAAGGTAGTGAGCCACAATGAAAATTGGTCTCTTTATTTCATAATTATACTTTGTTTGAGACTGAGTTTATTGAATGTTTTAAGTAATGATAGTTTCACTGAAATAAGAAAATAACCTGATAAGTACAGTTGACCTTTGAACAACACTGAACTGCAAGGGTCCACTTTACACAGTTTTTTTTCCAATAAATATACTGGAAAATTTTTTGAAGATTTGCTGCAACTGTTTGAAAAAGCAGATGAACTGCACAGCCTAGAAATATCAAAAAAACTAAGAAAAAGTTATGTCACAAATACATAAAATATATGCAGATACTATTCTGTTTATGTGTTAATCGGCTGTTACTGGTAAGGCATCTGGTCAACAGTAGTCTATTGGTAGTTAATTTTGGGGGGAGTCAAAAGTTACATGTGGATTTTCCACTGCTGGGTGAGGGGGGAAGTGGGACTGTCCATGCCTCAACTCCTGTGTTGTTCAAGGGTCAAATGTAACTACTCTGAAGGGAAAAACATCATGAATGTGTACATTTGTAAACATTTTGATCTGTGTTTTATGATGCAGTTAGAGCTAGTAGAGCTAGTAGTTATCAGGATCATACATTCAGAGAGAGAAACAAGTATTGAGATTTTTAAATGAATATTGTATTTTTACTTGTAAAGTAGAATTTGGTTAAAATGTAATTTTGATCTTGGACAAATGGATTTAGTAACTAAATTATTTTTTAAAGACTTCCTGTGGGTCTTTATAAGATCTTCAATATAAAATCTTAGAACATTATAATGATTCTTATTTGGTTTTGCAGTGCTGTTTATTTTATTTATTGACATGTAACCTTGGAATAGTGGCAAAACAAAACAAAACAAACAAGCAAACAAAAAACCCAAAAACTTGAACGGTCTTATCGATTGTATTTACATAAAGTTGAAAATACCTTCCATCTCACTCTACCTCACTTGCTTTTAGACACAGTGATACTTGTTATCATATTCACTACATGCTGCTAAAGGGCATTTAAGTTAATTTCAACACAGGAGTTATGGCTTACTCTATTATTCAAAATATAAGCTACAGAACAGCTTAACTGGAATTAATTGAATAGTGTGACTATGCATTGCTGAATTTTACCAGTTCACTCTTGTCATATAGTAAAGTGGATGTATATGTACATAAAGATTTCTGGTAAAAGTTTCATCTCAGCTATAAAAATATTTTTATCACGCAGGAGCTATTTTTGGAGCATTGCAAGATATACTTGGGAGCCGTTCAGTTTCAAAGGAATATTATAATCAGACAGGTCGTATACCTGATTGGTGTTCTCTCAATAATCCACCTTTGGAAATGATGTTTGATGTCGGGAAAGCTCAGCCGCCTCTGATGAAGAGAGCATTTTCCACTGAGAAATAAAAGTTTGATTAAAATTCAGCTTTCCTTCATTTCTAATATTTAGTTGATTACAAGACAATTGTACAAAATATGTAAGATGCTTTGTTATAGGTGACTATAGTGAAAGTGAAAGCACTTCCTTGTTTACTCTTTGCATCAATATGTAATTCTTTTGACTTTGTTTCCCTTGTGTAGTGGTAAAATGGTAGCTGATGCTTATGAGACTTACTGTATTTGTATCAATAAAATATAGTAGAACAGTTTAATTTTGGAAGTTTGTTACATAGTCCATTTTTCAAAAAAAATAACAACACTGTATGTTCACATAATCTGTCCTGGGCATGGGAGACTCCATTAATTTTATTATTTTCAGCAATTATTTCATTTAAAGCATGAATAATGTTAATCAGTACCAGTTATTTCAAATATTAGCATGTGTCTATTTTTTTAAATTCTTTGTTTTTTTGGTACTTATATGTCCATGTCATTATAATGTTGCTTTTCCAAAAATATATTTGATCCTTTGGACTGAGAATGTTTGGTAACATAGGCATTTATTAAGCAAAGTGTGGAAATGTTCACTTTTTAACTTTACAGTTTCTTTTATGAATAATTCTACATTTGTAAGGAAAAAGATATTTCGTTTCTATGTAAAGTTACAACTGTTTTATAAACATGTCCTCATAATATCATTAATCTTTGCTTTTGTGCTTTGTATCTTCTCAGGGCAGGGAGTTCTTTGAAATATGTACTCAGTCATTGTTTAACTTTTATTTTTGTTTTTCTTCATTTGTTTTTAATGAACTACCTCTTGTTGAAATTTTGCTGGTTTCATTCTTTCAAGGTACCTGTGCCCTCTAGGCCTGCTACTTCTATAACACCCTTTCCCCCAAAGTAGTGATCTTTCCTAAGTGCATTATTTATAACTGAAGCACTTACAACTGTTACTTTGTAATCATTTCTACACAGGTTTTAGCTTCCTTTCTGGAATATATACTCCATTGCAACAAGGCTCCCCTATTTTTTAACTTTGAAATCTTGCAGTAAGATTACCAGGAATAGGTGAACCATTAATTGTATGGATTTACTATTTTGTTAACCGTATCTCTTTTTGCAGTAAACATAATTTCAAAATTTTCTGCTTTGCATTCATATTGACCCTGCCTTTTGTTGAATTTAGATTATTTATGAGAAGTTTCCCATCATTTAATAATATGAAAAACAAGATCTCTGACTGAAAAAGAGATTTAAAGCTAGGTATCAAGTGGCAGACACCTAGTGGCTGAAGTTAAGCAATGTAGCCCTCTGTTATGTATTGAATTGTGTCCCACAAAAAGATATGTTGAAGTCCTAACCCCTATACCTGTGAATGTGACCTTACTTGGAAGTAGAGTTGCAGATGTACTCAAATTAAGGTGAGGTAGAGTGGGCCCTAATCCAACACGACTGATATCCTTAGAAGAAGAGGAAAATGCCATGTGAGACACACAAGGAGAATACCGTGTGATGAACAAGTCAAGCCAAGGAATGCCAAGAATTGCTGATGACGCCAGAAGCTAAAAGAAAGGCACAGAACAAATTCTTCAAGAGAGCTTTTGAGAGCATGGCCCTGCTGACACCTTGATTTCAAGAAGTCTGAAACAATAAATTTCTGTTGTTTTATGCCACCCGGTTTGTGGGATCTTGTTATGACAGCCCTAATAAACTAATATATGCTTCTTAATTCACTAGCTCAACACATACTTATCGAACATCTGCCAGATACTAATTTAGGTTTTTGAGATACATTAATGAACAATATAGATAAAAATCCTGCCTTTCTGGAACCTACATTCCAAGGGAGTGGGAGAAGGTTGGGAGATAGATCTAACATAGTTAGATGATGATAGCTTCTGTGGAAAAAATAAGTAGGGTAAAGTGGATGGTGGGGCAGTTGCCAATTAGAATAGGGTTTAGTGTTATCGGGGTTGTCCTCGTTTTTTAGTGACTTTTGAGCAAAGAAATTAGGCAAGTGAATTAATAACTGTGGGTATTTGGGAGGAAAAGTGATACAGGAAGAAGAAACAGCCAGGGCAAGAACCCTAAGGAAGGGCATGCCTAACATGTTCCAGGATCTGCAAGGAGGCCAATTTGGTGTAGAGTAAGTAAGGAGAAGAAAAGTAATAGGAGATGGGAGAGTGAGAATAATCTTGTAAGGACATATACAGTGAAACAATAGGATACTGTTAGAATAATGACAAGATCTGACTTGGTGTTTTTTGTTTGTTTTTTAGAGACAAGGTCTTGCTCTGTCACCCAGGCTGGAGTACAGTGGTGTGATCATAGCTCACTGCAACCTCAAACTCCTGAGCTCAAGTGATCTTCCTTGAGCCTCCTAAGTAGCTGGGACTACAGATGTGTGCCACCATGCCTGGCTAATTTTTTTCTTTTAAGGAGATGGGGTCTGGCTATGTTGCCCAGGCTCTTCTCTAACTCTTGGCCTCAAGTGACCCACCTTGGCCTTCCCAAATACTAGAATTACAAGCATGGGCCATGCTGCCTGGGCCTGGCTTGTTTTAACTGGATTATTCTGGATGTTGTGTAAAGAATAGAAGACTGAAAGTAGGAAGATCAGTTATGAAACGATTACAGTAATCCAGATGTAATAGTTTAAACCAGGGTGTAAGCAATAAAGGTGAGAAGTCTGATTCTGGATCTATCTTGAAGGTAGATCAACAGGATTTCCTGATTTGATATGGATGTTTCAGTTACCTGTTGCTATGTAACAATCTCCCAAAATTTGGTGGCTTAAAACAGCTAGTACTTTATTTGCTTATTGTTCTGTGGGTCAAGAATTCAGGCAAAGCTCAGCTGAGCAGTTTTGTTCCATATGGCATCAGCTAGGGATATTCACTTGGCTGTATTTAATTGGTTTGCAGGGATGGAAAGTCTAAAATAACTTTGCTCTCACATCAGGTCTTGGTGCTCTTCACATGGCTCCTTTCTCCCACATGGCCTGTCTCCATGTGGCTAGCTTAGGTTTCCTCAGAGCATGGTGGTCTCAGGGTACCCAGACTTCTTACTTGGCAGCTTGCATCCAAGCCCCATTGTGAAAGTAGTCATCAAGACACTGTATCATGCTTTCTAATGTCCCCTCAGACAAAACTAGTCACATGTCCTAGCTCAAAGTCAGTGTGGGAGAGGAAACATTGAAAGACACTTTCACAATGGGGTTCTAGAGAAAGAAGTCAATGGTTTTTCCAAGATTTTTGGCCTTCATAACTATAAAGATGGCGTTACCATTAATGGGGGGTGGGGAGGAAGGAAAACTGCAGGAGAAGCAAGTTTTGGGGCAAAGATTAAGAGTTAAGTTTTGTGTATGTTAAGTTTGAGATACTACACATCCAAATGGATATTCAAATTTGACATTTAAGAAAGAGACGTGGGCTCTTTGTTAATATGAAGTTGAGAATCACCAGCAAATACCTGGTATTTAAAGCCATGAGATCACCAAGTAGGGGAGTACAGATGGCAAAAGGGACCAATGTCTCATCCCTAGAGCACTTCAAAGTGAAGAGGTAGGAAAGAAAAAGAGAAACTAATAAGATAGAGGAGAAAACAATAGAGCATTAGTGACCTTGGAAGCCAAGGCAAGAAGTGTGGAGTGATCAAATTTGTAATAAGTTTCTGATAGGGCAAGTCGATTAGGCCTGGCAATTAACAATTAGATTTAGTAATATGGAGATGATTGGTGATCTTTTCATGAACAGTTTGGCAGACTAGTGGCAGGTGGGGAGGCATAGCAGGAAATCCTGACTGGAGTGGGTTGAGAAAGGCAGGAAGTAGACCTGACATGGTGTACTAAGCTGACACAGCTAAGCCTCAATGTGATTATAGACTGATAGCACACTGAGCAAATTATACTTTTCTCCTCTTTTTCACAGAACATCCACTTCAGACAAGTTGGTCACTGTCCAACTCAAAACACCAAACATCCCTCTTTCTTGCCAAATGAGTGATTGCCACTTTACCAATTTCAGATTTATTCCTCCTTTTCCCTCCCTGTAGGTAAGATATATTAAGATCATAGAATTCCCCTGGCTTTCTGAGAGCACTCAATCCAGAACAAGCCCCCATTTCATTAGGCTCTTCCCCAAATTACCCAATAAAAGCCCAAATCCTACAAATAGGTTCTTTTTAACACTCTTTTACTGAATCACTCCCATAGTTCTCCTTCGGTATAACATGTAATAAACCAAACTTGTTCAACTACAAGTGTTTGGCTTGGTTTGGTTTGGTTTTTGGTCTTTGGCTGAAAGGCATTGTCCAGGTTAAGAGATGGGAGGAAAGGAAGGAGAGCGTAAACAGGGGGTGACTTGTTCCAAAGGGGAACAGAGAAATAGGACAGTAGCCCTCAGGAAATCTGGGTCAAAGTTTTTGTCTTGTTTTAAGATAGAGAAATAACAGCACGTTTGTAGGTTGAAGGAAACAATCAAGAAGAGAGAAAAATTGATCGTTTAGTAGAGAGCGAGTTGGCAGATAACGGGGAGGGTATAGGATCCAGTGGTTTAGGTAGTAGGGTTGGCTTCATGTAAGAAGGACCATGGATTGTTCACTTACGTGGTCTGGTGGGTGAGATCCTGGAACGTGCCTAACTGGTGGTCCCAGTGAGTGTGAACGTTCTCTTTCTGATTATTTCATACATAGCAGTGAAGACGGAAGAAGGTGGAAACCCTGTCTCAAATATCTAATTGGCCATCCAAGTTTTCACAACTCAGTTCTTTTCTGCATCTGTCAAAGAGCCTTTACTAGAATATTAACTTCCTAATATCCATCCCGTTCATAGATCTCAAGAACAATGGAAGAAAACTTGATGTCTGCACTGGTTGTATAAATCTGACTATAGAAAGAAATATTTCTCACTGTGTATTTCTTCATGATAATTTGTCCTCCCTCTCTCCCCTAAGATAGGCCCTATATTGAGAGCAAGAAAAGGAGAAAACACACACACACACACACACACAGAGAGAGAGAGAGAGAGAGAGAGAGAGAGAGAGAGAGAGAGAGATGGATAAATTGGTTGTTTTTCCTCGCAGTCCTCTGGCGTCTCCAACTACTTTCACATCGGATCTCTTAAATTTTAGAAAAGCAGCCAAAATTGGGGCATAATTTTGTTAAGATAAAAGCAAAAACTGCCCTCTTCCAGCAACTGTGCAAGAACGCATAGTAACACAAAACCAGGCTTAAACAGTGGCCATTTAGTTTCCCCCAAGTTTTAAGGAGGACACTAGGGAGGGGACGTGTGCTCTCAAGTGCGCAAGCACAGTTTGCGATCTGTTTCGTTTTCAAAATGAAGACCTTTTTCCAGAGATCTGCTTAATATTGAAAACGCTTAAATTAATTTTGTGTAAAAACCCTTCTTAGTTTAAATGCTTTGAAGAAACCGTGAGAGTTTTGGAGCAAAATTGAGTCTCCTAACAAAACATAGCGCCGCCCAACGTGGGGCTCGAACCCACGACCCTGGGATTAAGAGTCCCATGCTCTACCGACTGAGCTAGCCGGGCACTTGTGAGTGACGCCCGTTTTTCTTTCCCTTGATGAGTGTTTAAATATATTTGGTTGTAACTCCCCACACCATTTTTTTCGAAAAAATAATTTGTAACATACTTCTAAGTCGGCGCTTCAGAATTATTTTAAAAACGTTTTAAAACATAATTGTGCTTATATTTAAGAATTTTTATTATGTGTCCGAAGATCACTGAAAGCTTATGCAAATCTTTCTCTTTACAGTCATTTAATCATTTTTTTGAAGTGGTTTAAAGTATTTACCGACCAATATCTTATCTTCTTTACATAAACGTGTATCAAGGCTACCCAACTTCTATCAAATGGCATACTGGATTCCTACATGTTTGGGCTCCGCATTAAAAAACAAAGTCCAACCTCTAAGAGGTTAGTTTCACTAAAGAACAGCGGGGCTTACCTATTTTCTTTTTAGGTATGGTTGATCAAAGAAAGTTAAATTGAGGAAAAGGGATTTCGATTCAGTTAAAATAAGGTCTCTTTCGAGTAACTGACAATAAGATAGGATGCTCAGAGGTGGTTATTATTCTGCTCAAATGACAGAAGCTGTGATGAAAGAAATATTGTCTATGAAACTAATGGTAAAGAATTTTAATTCTAAGAGGCAAAGAGAACAACCTGATTTTGATCAAATTATGATAGGAGATAATGGAATAGACTCCTATGGAAATATATGTATTCTGAGATACTGGTGAACCTTTTAAGATAAAGAATTCTGCACATTTCTGTAATAGTGGAGTAGATAGAGTATAATGTTTAGCCTCCTGTTCAGAACTGCAACTTAAAGTCTAATTGTAAACTTGAAAATAACAAAGAATTCTTAGGATTCTATCCCTAAAACACAGTATTTGGAATCTAAATACATTGAGTGTCACATTTCCTGAAGTATTCAATTAAAAATAATAAGATATGTCATAAAATATGTTTAGATTCCTCAAAGTACACATAGGAGTTAAGTATTTAAAATTTTAAAGCCTAAAATATTATTACATTATTAACAAATTTGTCTGCAATTACAAACTGTTTTTGTGATTATTTTATAACTTGGTAGAATGTAACTGGTAAGTAAATTTGATAATTTTTTTTCATATAAAGCACATTTATTAAGTACCTACCACGTGCAAAGCACCGTGTTGGGTATTCTAATAGAAGGATAAAACAGACTCAGCCTCAAAAAGCTTATTACCCTGTAAGAAAGATGTGTAAATTACATACCGCTTTCATACGTACTACTTCCCAAAGTAATTTGGAGTAAGTTGGTTAAAACAAGCGAACAAATCCATATCCACGCCATTTAAGTCTTGTAATGAATCACGCAAATATTAAGAACCTGAGGCCACAATTTAATGCTAATTCCACAGGGGACGGGAGTATGCCTAGTTCACCGTTTTATCGGGAGTGTTAAATGGAGTACGTGGAATGTTAGTACTCAATCTCTCTCTTTAACCAGGATTATATTCAACTCTACTAAAAAGCTTTATACTCATAGAAAGAGCACTCAAACTTTTGTAAAATTCCAGGCTGAGCTCAAACATGATATCCTTAAAGTGCAAAGTGCTTCCCGAGAGGCTGAGGAAAGGAGGGTGAAGCGGATGCCATCAAGATACTGGTGAAAACGAGGACGTCAAGGACGAGACGATACTTCTCCTCTACTGCTTTCTTTGTAAGACTATACGAACATCTCTCCTTTTTGTTTCACTAAAGAATAAAGTAACGAGATCATAGGAATAATATAAAAGATAAATAATAATTCCTAGATAAAGAAATGGAACAGCTTCTCAAACTTGTTGACTTACAGTGGCTCAAAGCACCAGAACTGAAGGCGGAATACTAACCTTCTTCTAACCCCGCCTCCATTGCTTCTGCACAGGCGCACTACCGGACACTCGTACCCCACCTCCTTTTCCCACAATACTTTTCGTTCCGAGGGCTAGAGCCAAAGGAACTCGCCGCAGAGACAAAGACTATTGGTTGAAGTACAGCCAATTAGAGGACTTGTTACTACACTGCGCCGTGCTGTAGGGTAGGGGAAGTGCCTTAGGCCTGGAAGCCTTGCGCGTTCAGTTGGTTTTAGCACGATGAGCTCAATCGGCACCGGGGTGAGTTTATAATCTTTTGGTGTGATAGTCTAACCTAGGGATTAACGTTGAAGGGAACTTGGGCAGACTGAATGGGGTGCGCGGACCCGGGATTGTCTGGGACTGGCTTCAGGTCAGGTGGGCCGCTTCCAGCTGTCTGGAGATCGGTAGTCTCCTATCCGCTAGTATACTAGGCCCGCGTCTCCGAGGAAGGTGACTGCTGAAGATTTTCAGCCCAGGTGTAGCCGGCATGGCGGCGTAGCAGTGAGGTTTGGAGCTGCTTTGAGTTGCTGAGTCACTTTCTTCAGCCATATAGGGAAACCGAAAGTGGAAACTTGGGAGGCCTGAAAAAGTGTGTGAAGGGTTTGGGCAGCAGTTCTTTTGAGAACCACTGAGGCGGCGCAGCTTGGGATTCCTTGGTCTGAGGCTCGTGCTTTCTTTGGACCACTAGTTCCTAGGGTGCTGCTGATTCACGGGCCTTCTCTTTCTTTCCTTCGAGTGTATACTGATCGACCGCTCAGTGTGGAGTCACTGGAAACCCAATTGCGACAGAACTAATAAGAAAAGTGGTTTGAAAGCTAAATCTGATGACGCCTTTCAGTTTTCCTTTGTTCCAGCTTCTCAACAGCACTTTTAGGCATTGAGACTTTATGTAGGAAACTTAACTACTTCAGACTTTCAATATACTGTTGAGGATTTTGGAGTTGGACTTGTTTGGCTTCCTACTTTCCTTTGTTAAACGTATTGCATATGTGCAGTCTTCTGCTTACTCCTTTTATGTACTTCTCCATATAGGAAATATAAGGTTTTTAAACATCTATTGGTTATTTGCACAATAGTTATCAAATAATGGGTTTCTCAGTTTATTTAATCCTACTTGTTCCCAAGATTTTGATATTCAGCATTAAACCCAAATACTGGTGCTCCGAATTTGATAATAGGTAATTTATGTTTGGGATAGTTTAATCCATTCGTTTCGTTTATAAGATGCTAAAGTTATGTCATACTTTTTTTGCGTAAGAAAATGCTCAATAAAGAATTGACTGCATTAACTATATTAACTTCAATCGATAGTGTTTCAGTCTACAAGCCTTTAAAAAATACTTGACAATATAACTATGTGGGATGTTTTGGTATTGGTGGAGTTTTTCCTTCTTGCCTTTTTAACCCTGAGAGGCCAGCCCTTCCTGCAGTCAGTCTCTGGGTTCAAGAACCTCATGGTACAGCTGACTTTACCACCTGCTCCCAACCCTCAGTGAATCTTGAGCAGTGCCTTATATTTCAGTGCTACTAAATTCTTCTCTAAAGAGGGTTTTGGCCAGGCATGGTGGCTAACACCTGTGATCCCAGTGCTTTGGGAGGCCAAGGTGGGAGGATCAGTTGAGGCCAGAAGTTGAAGACCAGCCTGAACAACATAGCAAGACCCTGTCTCTACAAAAATTAAAACTTAGCCATGCACAGTGGTGTTTTCCTGTAGGTCCTAACTACTCTACTCCAAAGGCTGAGGAGGGAGAAGCTTGCTTGAGCCCTGGAGTTTGAGGTTGCAGTGAACTATGATGATGACACTGCTCTCTAACCTGGGCAACAGAGAGAGACCCTATATCTCAAATAAATAAGTACAAAATACATACATACATATATAAATAAACTAACTCCCTACTCCAGCCTGGAAGACCCAATGTAGTTTGGCCCTTAGCTACTGTGTTAAGATTGCCTACTTTTTTCTCCACCATTTAACAGTGCTCAAGACAGTGATCTTATTTCTGTTCTTGACTTTGCTAGGCTTATTTCTACCCTAATGTCTTTGTGCCAAATGCCAGAAAGTTTCTTCTTCCATATCCTAAATGGCTAGCTCCTTGTCATTTAAGTTTTTTTTTTTTTTTTGAGACAGAGTCTTACTTTGTTGCCCAGGCTAGGGTGAGTGCCGTGGCGTCAGCCTAGCTCACAGCAACCTCAAGCTCCTGGGCTCAAGCAATCCTTCTGCCTCAGCCTCCTGAGTAGCTGGGACTACAGGCATGCGCCACCATGCCCGGCTAATTTTTTCTATATATTATTAGTTGGCCAATTAATGTATTTCTATTTTTAGTAGAGACGGGATCTCGCTCTTGGTCAGGCTGGTTTCGAACTCCTGACCTTGAGCTATCCACCCGCCTCGGCCTCCCAGAGTGCTAGGATTACAGGCGTGAGCCACCGCGCCCGGCCTCATTTAAGTTTTATTCAGCCTAAATACCACTGCCCCAGCCAGGCCTCCCCTGGTGATGCAGTCTGTAGTAGTTCCTTCTATCACTTTACTGTTTTATTTTAATATGCCTTTTCTGGTTTATTGCTGTATCTTCAGCACTTAGATTCGTGTCTGGTCTGATTTGAAATGAAGGACTTCATGAATAAGTGGTCATTTTTGTATTCCCATATAATGACTAACATATAATGAATATTCATTAAGTATTTGACGAATGCTGAATGATTTGTTAAGTTCTTCAGTTTGTTAGTGGCACAGCTATAGCTACAAATTTAAATGTTCTGACTTCAGTGCTGTTTCTACCATACAGTGTTAATTTTTTTCAAAAGTGAGTTTTGTATTCTGACTTGACTTAGGACTTGTATCCATTGCTCTTCAATTGCAGAAATCTAAGGTGTGTGACTTCCGTTAGTCACTATTGTTGCTCTGACATGCTTCCCCTTCCTCTCTTAAAAGCAGAGTTATTGTTGGGATATAACACATTCCTGATTTCTAAGCCATTTAGAGGATATGCTTATTACTGCCAAAGAGATGTTATTATAAGCTTATTGTTGCCCTTTTCCCCCTAGTATGACCTGTCAGCCTCTACATTCTCTCCTGATGGAAGAGTTTTTCAAGTTGAATATGCTATGAAGGCTGTGGAAAATAGTAGGTAAGAAATATTGTTTTACTTAAAATTATTGTTTTAATCAGGTATTATATGTCTCCTTTTATTTTTTTATATTTCTGGTAATTAGGCTTTGTTATGTTGCTTTGGCACAAATTAGTATATACCCCAAAACAATCTCTATTTATTCATTTCCAGATCTCGTTCTAGGCCAAATGTTTTCCATGAGCCCTGGCCCGATAATTCCAGTCAATTCCAAGATTATCCACTAAAATACCTATGTTGCAAATATAGCATATAAAATCACATTCGTTATCATCTTTTCCATTTTCAAATTCTTGATTTATATCATTGTTTTCCTTGGCTATTATATTTATGACCTTATTGTCTTTTATTTCTCATACATCTTGTGGTTTTTTTCTTTTAGAGACAGGGTCTCACCATTCACTCCAGCCTGGGTGACAGAGTGAGACCCTGTCTCAGAAAAAATAAAAATAACAAAAGAGAAGATGGGCTCTTAGAGCAAAGAGCAGGAGAGACTTGGGAAAGTTACTGTTTTCTCTCCTTTGCATTCCTGCTTTTTCTTTGTTGTAAAAAACTGGTAAGTCTTGACTAAGAAAAACTGGAGAGAGATATTTTGAAACCATGTGTAACCAGAAAATTGAAGGTAAACTGTGAGTAACTGTGTCATCTTAGGGATTTGTTTTCTATAAAGTATCTCTAATATGATTTAAAATAGTCATATTTAAACAAACATGAGGAAATATTTGTAAAAATTGAAACTTCAAACAGGGAGCAAGAGTGAGATGCTGTCTCTACTAAAACTAGAAAAATTAGCCAGGCATGGTGGCACATGCTTGCAGTCCCAGCTGCTCAGGAGGCAGAGGCAGGAGAATCGCTTGAGCCCGGGAGTTTGAGGTTGCTGTGAGCTAGGCTGATGCCATGGCACTCTAGCCCAGGTGACAGAGCAAAACTCTGTCTCCAAAAAAAAAGGCGGGGGGGAATTTTTTTTTTTTTCCTTAATAAAGAAAAAATACTAGGAAAGTTCCTCTTTTAAACAGATTTATGTAACCTGGTATGGTAGAATACTAGATGCAGTTCAGAAGATAAATTTTCTTCCAAACTGGTACTTACTGGTAGTGTGATGTAGGATTCCTCTCTTCAGTCATCTGAGTGTTACTTTTTTTGTCTGTAAATTGGTAGACATCTACCCCAACTACTTCACATACTTAGTCATAAGGATGAAATATATCTAAAAACATTTGCAAAATGTTTAAGTGCTATGGGCACAGAAAGCAGAAAAATTATATTGTATATTAATTTTCTTAAGAGTCTGGTATATAAACAAATAGAAAACATTTAACCTAATAAAAGATGATATTCCTACATCAAAAGGAGATAAATTCTTTAAAGAAATTTAATTTTTTTTTTTTTTTTTT
>VBSM01002121.1:9681028-9691867 GCA_008086735.1 Cheirogaleus medius | reverse complement strand
AAAAAATCTGAAATTGGAAAAGCTCCCATGCACACTGACATTCAAAAGTTTCAGATTTGGAGCATTTTGGATTTCAAATTTTTGGATTAGAGATGTTCAACCTGTAATAACTTTAAAGAAAAGATCAGCTCTGACCAAGACCATTGGTTTTTATTCTTTATAATGAGGTGGGTAAATGGGGAGAAAAGGATTTATCATAGAAATATTTTTCTGTGAATGTGACCTTTAGACAAAACAAGTCGTACTTCGTAAATTTCCAAATTGTAATTTCATACTCAAGCACCAAAATGCCCTGTAAAGACCTTTAAGCCAAAAAAAATTTATTTTGAATTGTGATGCTTTTAAAATAATGTTACGTAAGTCTATCATAATTGCAGACTTTCTTTGATTTGTGATAGAAATGTGTTTATCAATTAAATTGGTGCTTTTTTTCCCCCCAGGCGGTAGCAGGTTTGCTGGCAGATGCTCGTTCTTTAGCAGACATAGCAAGAGAAGAAGCTTCCAACTTTAGATCTAACTTTGGCTATAACATTCCACTAAAAGTAAGTTGTTGGCCGGGCACAGTGGCTCATGCCTGTAATCCTAGCATTCTGGGAGGTCGAGGTGGGCAGATTGTTTGAGCTCAGGAGTTCGAGACCAGCCTGAGTAAGAGCAAGAGCAAGACCTCGTCTCTACTAAAAATAGAAAGAAATTAATTGGTCAACTAAAAAAAAAAATTTATATATATATATATAAGTTAGCCGGGCGTGGTGGCACATGCCTGTAGTCACAGCTACTTGGGAGGCTGAGGCAGAAGGATTGCTTGAGCCCAGGAGTTTGAGGTTGCTGTGAGCTAGGCTGACGCCATGGCACTCTAGCCAGGGTAACAGAGGGAGACTCTGTCTCAAAAAAAAAAAAAAAAAAAAAAAAAGTTGTTAACATGTTGAGGAACCTTTTGAACAGTAATAGAAGTGTATTAATAAGCTCTTCTGTTTCCACCCCATAGCATCTTGCTGACAGAGTGGCCATGTATGTACATGCATATACACTGTACAGTGCTGTGAGACCTTTTGGCTGCAGGTATGAAATTTTATGATATATTCAAAGTCAGATCTGTACTATAGATATTTATTTTCCCCAGCATCTTAGCCTTTTATACACTTGAAAATATGAACTCTTATCACAAAGTATTACAGCAACGATTAAGTAAAATGACATACATAAAAACTATTTGAATAGTGAAAGGGACTGTACAGAACTGAAGTGATTATAAAACTCATAATAATGACTATAATCTGATTGTAATAAATTCTCAGTTATTGGTCCCTGATATTCTTAGGAAACCGTGAGCTACTAAACATATACCATGTTGACATTAAGTGGCCAACTATACTTCAGTTTTCTCATTAATTTCCATGTGATATACTTTAAGCACTTAGGTAAAGTGCTTTTTAAATGGAGTTATTTTTTTATAACGATACTTAATCCATACAAAATTACATTTCACAATTCCCGTTAGTCACATTTTCTGTTGTTAAGGTGACATGTGGGTATTTTTATTTTCACGGAAAGTGGGGATTCAGCTGCATAAAGACCTGGAATAGGTGTAAATATTCAAATACGGCTTCACAGAGAAGACTTGTCATGACTAGAATTTCCTAAAATTAAAAGACATGCTTGGTTTATAACTTTAAAAAAAGTCATCTTTGATCAAAATAATACATTTTCTAACATCTGAGTGCTTAGCTGTAATCCTCCCTTTGCATTGTTTGTAATCAGCCATATTTAATTATTAAGGGAGACAGATGTTAAAACCTAAGTTTTATTCTAATGGCAATCAGTTAGATCTGTGGACATCTGTTACATTAGTTCATTAGTTATTTCTTTTTTTTTCTTTTTTTGAGACAGTGTTTCACTCTTGCCCAGGCTAGAGTGCCATGGCGTCAGCCTAGCTTACAGCAACCTCAAACTCCTGGGCTCAAGCAATCCTTCTGCCTCAGCCTCCCAAGTAGCTGTGACTACAGGCATGTGCCACCATGCCTGGCTGATTTTTTATATATATACTTTTAGTTGTCCAGCTAATTTCTTTCTATTTTTTTAGTAGAGACGAGGTCTTGCTCTTGCTAAGGCTGGTCTTGAACTCCTGAGCTCAAACGATCCACCCACCTCAGCCTCCCAGAGTGCTAGGATTACAGGCATGAAGCACCTCGCCTGGCCTACATTAGTTATTCTTAAGGTTCTCATTTAAATTACATTATGAAACACTCTACTTTCAGACCATGTAGAGTACCTTTTATTTTTATCCTTTCAGCTGAGCTCTCAGTTCATCTGTTAACTTCTCTTTTTAAGAGAATAGTAGTAGAACTTTCAGTAAACATTTATTAAGCATATACTATGAATCAGTCATAGATGTGGGGACACAGAGATGAATGTTACATTGATAAAAATCTTAAGAGGTGTATGATAAAGGTGTGTAATGGGTATAGTGGGACAGCAATTAGGAAGTGGCCTCTTTCTGAAGAGGTAGCAAGGAAAAAGATGTGAGATGTAGGGGGAATGGGTAAGGGTTATTTGCAGATTTCAGATAATGCAGAAGTTAAGTATACTTGGTGTGTAGAGTGTAAGGTTAAGAGATGATATTGAAGACATAAGAAGGGATTCAGTCATACAGAAGTCTGTGATCCATGCTATGGAGTGTCAGCAAAGGAAATGTTGAAGAGTTTTAAAATAACGACAATGAGATATATATATTCTGAAAGATAAGTCTCATGTGAGTGTGGAAGATGTAAGGGAATAATGGTAGGATTGGGAATTGGATAGTTGGCTGTTTTACAATATTCTGCATGTGAAATAATATGTGAGATAATGGCAGTTTTTCTGTCTTTTTTTTTTTTTATTTCAAGATGGGTTCTCTCTCTGTTGCCCAGGCTGGAGTGCAGTGGCATGGTCACAGTTCACTGCAACCTTGAACTCTTGGGCTCAAGCAATCTTCATGCCTCAGCCTCCCAAACAGATAGAACCACAGGCGCATGCCACCATGCGGGCTAATATTTTAAAATTTTTTGTAGAGATGGGGGTCTCACTATGTTGCCCAGGCTGGTCTTGAACTCCTGGCCTCATGGGATCCTCCCACCTTGGCTTCCCAAAGTGCTGGGGTGACAGGCATGACTCACTGCACTCAGCCAATGCTGGTTTCTTTTCTACTCTAAATTAAAGAAAATATAGTCCCTTGGTATCTGGGAAGGACTGGTCCTAGGACCTCCTACAGCTACCAAAATCCAAGGTTGCTGAAGTCCTTGATATAAAGTGGCATAGTATTTGCATATAACCTATGCACATCCTCCTGTATACTTTAAAAATTATCTCTGGATTACCTATAATACCTAATACAAGGCAGATGCTATGTAAATAATTATTATATTTTACTATTTAAGGAATAATGACAAGGAAAAAAGTCTGTACATGTTCAGTACAGATGCTATTTTTTTCCCTAATCTCTTCTATCTGTGGGTTGGTGAATCCACGGATGCAGAACTCAAAAGATAAAGAGGGCTGAATGTATATCATAATTTCAGAAACTCAAATTCATATGATCATTTAATAGCCTGATTTTAATTTGTTGAGCATATAAAAATATATTGAACCAATTCTGATTATTGCAGAACAATGACTAGAAGAAACTGGGGGATAGAATGAAGGGTGGAAAGAGTTTGACATGGATTGAGTGTACTCTCAGTCAGGAATTTTACTCTCTTAGCTTTTTTTGTGTTTATACCTTTACCTGTTGGGCCCCTTGCATTAGTTATTTTCTACCTGTCTATTGTTACTCCTTTCTCTCCCGCCATCTTCCCAGGAAAGAGTTTCATCAGAAAATTTAATACCAAACAAACAAAAAAGGCCACATGAATTTTGAACACGTACTAGGTTTAATTAATGCAAACTACTTTATAAAAGTACTTACTATGACTTTTATGTGTATTAGTAATTTATCTTAGAAACTATAATTCAATGTTTTCAATTGAAGTGTTTTTCTAAATACTTATGGTATTAAGAACCATGGTTTAAACTATTTGTTCACTTTTATGCAGTTTCATGTTAGGGTCTTACAGTGTGAATGATGGTGCACAGCTCTACATGATTGACCCATCGGGTGTTTCATATGTGAGTAATTTTGAATCATTTGACATTCTATCGTAGTTTAATGGTATTTCATTAGCATTTAAGTCTCATTTAGATTATATGAAATTTCTTTAAAACTCATTCAAGGAAAGTAATGTTTTCTTGTTTATCATTAATAACCTATGGATATGAGGCAGAGGAAAGATTTGTAGTTTTCAATATATTTATAGAAACTACATAGTGAATATGATATTTGTGATTTTCCTTCATTCATGTATTATAAATTTTAGCAGTGTCTTAAAAGTGAATATCATGTCTTCCCTTTAAGGTGGGGTTTAAATAGGATTTCTTGGAGCTTTTTGTAAATAATTTTACCCTTAACTATTTTCTTCTGAGGTTTTTGTGGGTTTTACTAATTGAAGAATATGAAGCCTGTTAAATATATTTTGTTATAACACAGGTATTTATATGCATCCTTTAAAAAAAAGCATAAGTAATAAATGAAGGTTTAGAGTATTGAACTCATAGTAATTATTTGTCTCTCAGAAATTTATTATTTCATTTTTTACTTGTTACAATGCTAAATTTTTTTTTCATTCCTATTCCCCAAAATGTCTCTAATTCAAAGCGTATGTGATGACATAGTTTATTTTTCTTTTGATATACCTCCATTGAAAAGAATCTAGTTTCTTCAAGAGTTAAGTCTGATATTTTAATTTTTTTGAGTCCCTTCACATTCATCAGAATGTGTTTAGGTATATTTTTCCATACTTTAAAAAATCATTTAACATCCTTTCATTAACTTATAAACAGAAACTGTAGTAGTTACTGATATAATAGTATACTAATTCAATGATTATGTATTTTGTCTTTTTTTTAAATAGGGTTATTGGGGCTGTGCTATTGGCAAAGCCAGGCAAGCTGCAAAGACAGAAATAGAAAAGCTTCAGGTAATATTTAATGCTTGAATTTTTGCTGTGTCATCATCCTCATGCGGTGAAGTTTTACCATCACAAACTAAACGGTTTAGTCTAAGAATATAGTGTGATTTGATGTCTAGAGCAGAGATGCTGACTGGCTGAACAGAAAAGCTGGTTTTATCTGTAAAGTTGTATTATAGATCCCTTTATGATTTTAATGGCTGCTATAAAGCTTCAATCTAGAAAACACAGCTTTTTATATAATTTTACAAAATCCTTGAAGCCCATTCATGAATCCCTCTCAGCCTTAGCTTGAGAATTTTAGTGTTTAAAATTTTGAGTTAATGTCACAGAAACAGCTATAATAAAAAGTTATACATAGTACTTTTTTGCTATATCATTTCTTTCTTTGGAACACAGTTTTTATGTCTTAGTAGTCTTATATTTAAGTGCTGGCTTTGCTCTCCTATGTTTCTTTTTACTTTGCTCCTACCCACTTTTTCTTCCCTAAGAAATTAAGCTATTAGTGTGAAAAAGTTTTCTTTAATCTGGTTTTCCTTTTAGCCGTAAATTGATCAACTTAATAGTGGAACAGTATTCTCAAAGTCCTTATTGCTTACCTGTCAGAAACTTCCGTAAGAGGTATGCATATGATTTGTTAGAGTTTTGGTAAATTCAGTAAGATAAAATTTCATGTACATTTAATATTAATGTTGAAATAGAACCTTGCTCAACTAATTACTCATTCAACTTATTTAAGGCCAGGTTCTAGAAAATATTTGTGCATGTCATTTATTTAATGCCAAGTTCTAGAACCTCCTATAAAACCTAATTCATATTTGGTATTTAGTAAAGTTTATAAAAGGACCTTAGAGATCATTTAGCCTAAGCCCAACCCTGGGTTAAAAACCTATCTGAACAGTATCCAGACCTTATGATTCTTAGACTGGTATTCTTTTCCATCACACACTTCACTGGTGTGGTGCTAGGTTCCTATCTTCTACTCTTTTCCTTTTTGTTTTTATCTTTCCATGATATTGTGTGGAAACTTGAAAATAAGAATATTTAGAGCATTCAACTATCTTTTTGTCTTTCTGTGGTTAAATCCTAGTAAGGAATGGGAAAAAGAACAAATCCCAGCTAAAAATCAAGAAAAATTACTTCGATTTAGGAACAATTATGCTTTATGACAAAAACATGCTCTAAATAAGGTGTTCCAAACTATGGCCCATTACTTGCTTTTGTGTAAGTTTTATTGGAACACAGCTACATTGAGTCTATGGCTGCTTTCATACTATAATAGTAGAGTTTAATATTTGGAACAAAGAGGCCATTTGACTAACAAAATCTAAAATATTTATTTACTAGTTGGTTCTTTACAGAAAGAATTTGCCAACTCCTGCTCTGTATCACTGTTCTCATGTGTTTCTTCTGATAGTTTGTTTACTAAATAATAAAAACTTTGGCGAACATTGTAAAAATATTGCCAGTTAAAATGTACTTTTTCAGGCTAGCTTAAGTTTGCCTTTCTAGTCTGTAATTAATTCACCAAATATAGAACTTAACCAATAACCAATAACAAAAATATGAAGATCAGTATTCTTCCCCTTCCTTTCACCCCCCAATTTAACATGAAAAAATATAAATCTCATAGGATTACAACAAACCTCTTTATTTAGACTTAAGTTATTGCTTTCCCATATTTTATCTGTTTGTATATTTTACCTGTGAACTATTTGAAACAAAATTGCAGGCATGTCATTAAATGTTTCAGCATTCATCAACTTACACCATTACCATAGCTAAGATACTAATAGTCGAATAGTTTTTTGATACATAAAATCAAAATAATAGTTTTTTGATACATAAAATCAAATTGCCTCAATAATCTAAACAGTGTCTATTGTAACTGTTTCAAACTGTTGATGTTCATATTGAATTTGTTCCTTAGATCTCTTTTAATTTAGTCTTCCCCCCAACAATATTTTTTAAGAGTCTATGCTAGTTGCTTTTGTTGTTGTACCTACCGAATGGATTTATCTATTTCCTAAGACTAGTTAATATTCTTAAATTTAAATTCAGTGTTATGATTTTTGTTGTTCCTTCTTCCTCATGTAGTTGTGCAGGCATAGCTTTAGCATCAGGATTTCTAAATTAAGAAAATATAGGCCGGGTGCCGGTGGCTCATGCCTGTAATGCTAGCACTCTGGGAGGCCGAGGCAGGAGGATTGCTTGAGCTCAGGAGTTTGAGACCAGCCTGAGCAAGAGCAAGACCCCATCTCTACTATAAATAGAAAAGAAATTAGCCAAACAACTAAAAATAGAAAAAAATTAATCGGGCACAGTGGTGCGTGCCTGTAGTCTCAGCTACCTGGGAGGCTGAGGCAGGAGGATCATTTGAGCCCAGGAGTTAGAGGTTGCTGTGAGCTAGGTTGACTCCACGGCACTCGCCTGGGCAAGAGTGAGACTCTGTCTCAAAAACAAAAAAGGGGAAAAAAAAAAAAATATATATATATATATATATATACGAACCTACTTTAAAGATACAGTAGTTGAATCACCTCAAGTCTGGACTGCTACATGAGGACCCTTTATTATTCACCATTTTCCATACCTGCAACATATCCAGAAAATATGAATGCCAGTTTACTCAAACATTATTTTGATCCTGTCATGTCTGTTCAGAAACCCATATGTCTAATAATAAAATCTTGGTATTGGTTACTTATAAAACCTCAGTATAAAACTCTTCAGCTGGGCACTTAACGGCTGTATTTCTACCCTGATTTCCAAGTGTTCACTGAAAGAATGCTGAATTACTTCTAATGTGAACAAGCTTTTGGCTTCCCACTTTTGTTTTGAACAGTTCATTTAACTTCTTAAAAATCAAACCAAGTCCATTCTATGTTCTAAGAACCCACTCACATCACATCTTGGTTCTTCAGAGCTTGGTATTTTGCATATCCCAGATATTTTGCATTTTTGTCTTGAACAGTTCTGTGGGGGATAATTTATCCTACTCCTTCATTTTTCAGTATCTTGTATATAGTAGGTCATTTCTTTCATGGTTTATTTGCATTTTGTTACCCTAAATTGGCTATAAAGAAAATCAGATTTCTAATTTTTCAAACTTTAAGGTCTGCCTATGAATAGATTTCAAAGAGGGCTCTGGGTTTTTATAAATTTTATCACAAAGTTAGTGGTACCTATGGATTATACAGAATATCTACTTTGGTATGTTAATTTAAAAACATTAAGTTGTAAATCAGAAAACCCAGTTCTGAGTTTTTTTGACTTTCAGTTATTTGCCTTGGTTTTATATCTAAGTATCTATCTCAAGAATATGGGTCATTGATAAAAGTTGTGAAAATAGTTACACAAGTGGAAAATGGTGTTCTTTTGACTCATATAATTTACATTTTATTTTCGGTAGATGAAAGAAATGACCTGCCGCGATATTGTTAAAGAAGTTGCAAAAATGTAAGTTAGAACTGGAATTTTCCTTACCATCTACAAAAATATTTAACTTGACCTTTCCGTATACATTACACTAATTCTAAGTTGCTGTTTTGTTTGGTAATAACTTAAGTGTATAAATTTTAGAAGGTGAATTTAACATTCTAAGAAACCTCTTTGAGGAGAATATACTGTTAACTAAGTTACATTTTCAAGTAATAATGAATAGAATGGGAAAAAATAGCCTTTGCCCAAATAAACTGCTAGTAAGTGACAGGTTAAAGGTAGGAGGACATAAAGTGGACCTTTAGGGGCTTCATTTGTTAGCACCCAACTTCTCAAATCTCATAAGTCCCAACAATAAATAATCTTAGCTTGCCTCCAAGAAAGCTTATTGGTTTACAGGTAATTATTTATGCATGATCCATGAAACTCACTTATTTATATTCTTTGGGAAAGATACATTTTATTTTTTCAGGTTTATCATGAAAGTTCGTGTAACAAGATGAGAAAAGCAGTATTTCAAAACATTTACAGCTTAAGAAAACCCGAGTGGTTTATATATTGTAGGTATATAAGGTAAAATACTATGTAACAGATATTTAGAATAGTAAGCAGCAACAAAGTTAATAAACCTGGGTGATGATGCTTCAGAAATTCATGATTCTTCCAGATCAGAGTGTGGGCATTTGATATGCAAGGGAAAAAAATCCGAGCAGGCTCTATGGTATAATAATAAATATTTAAGTAACACCCATAATCTCTTCTAAACTGATAGTTTTGTCCTAGTGGTTCATCACTCCTGCTACTGCCATTACCCCTTCCCTTCTGCCCCACCTCACCTTTTGTCTTCAGTTGTGAAGCAAGCAGAAGGCATTCTATGATGGTCAGTTAATAACAGGAACACTGGGAACTAGCATACATTAGAACTGCTAAAAAAGAAAGTAAATAACCTTACTGAATTGTACAACAGTTTAACATGATAATATTCAGTTTCTTTCACTGAATAAATCCTTTGAAGTGCTTCTGGAAATCCACCCGTATCACCTTTTATGTTTCGGTATAATAGTAGTCATCTTTTACTTTCATGTAGGAAAGCCATCCCTTCATCGTTTAATAAAATGGAACACCATGGATCTTTTACTTAGTTCTAAAAAATTAAGATGCTCTCATATTATAGCAAGGCTTTAGAAGACCCTCCAAAGTAAGGGATGTAAAGCAGGAGGAAGTGTAACATAAAGCTATACCCTGATACTGTACTTCATTTTTTCTTCCTGGTTTCTTTTCTTTTCTTTTTTTGAGACAGCCCCCCACCACCCAGGCTGGAATGCTTCGGCACAGTCCTAGCTTACTATAACATCAAATTCCTGGGATCGAACAATCCTCTTGCTTTAAGCCTCCCAAGTAGCAGGGACTATAAGCACATGCCAACATGCCTGGCTTTTTTTTTTCTTAATAAGAGTTGGGGTCTTGCTATGCTGCCCAGGCTGGTATCGAATTTTTTGGCTTAAGCAGCCTCCCAAAGTGCTGGGAATATAGGCATGAGCTACCATGCCCCTTGCCTATACTTAAGTTTTTGATACTTTCTGTTACTTCAATAGGTGAGTTTTTGATACTTTCTGTTACTTCAATATGTTGCATGAAAGTGCTTCCTTGTTTGCTGCAATTTGTATATACTGCAGTGCGAAGGCCAGGTTAAGTGGCATATAAACCATTATAAAATGGTCAGAGGTTTTAAAAAGATTACTGCCAAGAAGCTGCATGTTGAAGAGGCCACTAAAAGTTGCAAGGACATAAATTACATGGTTTTAAAAATATTTGGTTGCCTGTAGTCCCAGCTACTGGAGAGGCTAAGGCAGGGAGAACACTGGTGCCCAGGAGTTGAAGGCTATAGTGTGCTATGATCCTTACTGAACTCCAGCCTGGGTGACATAGTGAGACCCCATCTCTTAAAATGGTTAATTAACAGAAAAAAATAAATACCCTGAAAAGGCACAGTTAATGATGGCCTTTTCCCATTGAATCCATATCTTTAAAACAATGTATCAAAATAAACTGAACTTGGGGTTGTATAGGTATATTCAGTATTTGTAGGGAGAGCAAAAATGTTTAATTTTATCTCAATCCCTGTGTAATTTGTTATCTTTTCTAGTGTTCATAATAATATAGACTATAGAATGTGTCTGTGTGTAATTTTATAAATAAATATTTTTATTAGGGATGTGCATTCTAATTTGTACTGACTGTGGGTGGGTGAACTACAACGTTTGGAGGTTGCCAAAAAATGTTAATTTTTCCTTTTCTGTTCTAGAATTTACATAGTACATGATGAAGTTAAGGATAAAGCTTTTGAACTAGAACTCAG
>VBSM01002121.1:9644042-9675892 GCA_008086735.1 Cheirogaleus medius | reverse complement strand
AAAAAAAAAAAAAAAAAATTTTTTTTTTTCATTGAGATTATTTTCTGGAAGTCAAAAATTACATCATTGTTAAATGAAGCTTTTCATGATATGTGAGTATATTAGATATAACCTATAATTTTTCATTGTTTTAAGTATGATCTTTGGTTTAAAGCTGTCCTGTTATATTTTTTAGTTGGGTAGTTGTTCTCTTACCCCCCTTTAAGGTGAATTAAATTAAAACAAGATAACAAAAGCACGAAGAAAGCCATCTCTATTTCTACAATACAGAATATTTTAAGATTTTTATTTTCTAGTTTGCCTCCATTGTTTTTTCAGTGTATATACTTAAACTATGTGGTATGTGCATACGTAGCTATATATTATCCCTCATATAAATATTAGAACATTACAAATTAATGTTCCTTTTTTGACCACTCCAACCGTTACAAGAGGTAATCACTTTATTAGGGGTATCCTTTCAGTCTGCACATAACATTTTTCTAAAAGAGTAAATGCTGGTATAATGTGGTTAATATAGAAAGTTTTTTTTTAATTTTAGAAAAGTTTAAAATTTTTTTTTAGAGACAGGTGGGCAGGGCATTGCTCTGTCACCTGGGCTGGAGTGCAGTGGTGTAGTCATAGCTCACTGTAGCCTCAAACTGCTGGGCTCAAGTAATCCTGCTGCCTCAGCCTTCTCAGTAGCTGGGACTATATCTGGCTAATTATTCTTTTTTTTTTTGGTAGAGACAAAGTCCTGCTATGTTGCCCAAGCTGGTCTTGAAAACCTGGCCTCTGCCTCCCAAAGTGCTAGGATTACAGGCATGTATCACCATGCCCAGCCAGTTAATATATGAAGATTGCTGAAGAGCAGGATTCTTTACTTATGTATCTTGAGTTTTTCTTTGAAGTGTATGATTTGGACTTATATTTGATTTCTACTACATGAAACCACAAAGTAGAATTTTAGGCAAATTCACTTAGAGAGTTGAACTATGAGATCCATATGAGAATGGAGTTATTAAATTTTTTTTCAGGAAAAGCCAACCGGGTTCAGGACTAACGTAATATAGGAGAATTATTCTTAAGATGACACCAAGTATATGCCGGTAATTTAGAGAAAGGGAAATGGTATAGGAGAATTAGGGGTATAAAGATGATAATATATCACCTCAGTAGGTTTGACTTGAGAGTCAGCAGCAACCAAGTGATAGCTATAAAAATTCAATGCAAACATTTGGATACCTACAATGTATCACATTGCCAAGGAAGATTGAAATGTAAAAAGTTAAGATACAGCAAACACATTTAAAAATCACTTGCAAGATCCATTAGAAATGTATGTTTATTATTATGTATACATATAATGTATGTCTAAACTGAACTACAAATGTGTGCTTTGGGAAGAGGAGGACAGGAACTTCTTTTTTTCTTTTAGACAGTCTCACTCTGCTGCCTTGGGCTAGAGTGCAGTGGTGTCAACATAGCTCACTACAACTTCAAACTCCTGGGCTCAAGAAATCCTCCTGCCTCAGCCTCCCGAGTAGCTGGGACTACAGGCACGTGGCATGACGCCCTGCTAATTTTTCTATTTTTAGTAGAGATGGGGTCTTGCTCTTTCTCAGGCCGGTCTTGAACTCCTCAGCTCAAGCAATCCTCCTGTCTTGGACTCCCACAGCGCCACGAGAAAAACAAGATGTCAATAATTAGCAAAACACTTCTGAGATGCCAATAATTAAAGAGACCATATTAAGAATATGAATGACAATTTAGATGATAGTGGGAATGCATGCAATAGATTACTTTCTCAGATGGTGGTTCAAAGACCACCTGCATAAAAATTCTCCATAGATTTGAATTCAGTGGGTCTGAAGTAGGGCTCAGGAATCTGCATTGTGAATAAGCATCTGATATAATTCTTATGAACACATTAAAATTTGACAATCACTGATTTGGACACAGGTTATTCAAAGGCGAACAACAGTGCAACTAAAAAGGTTACTTAAAAGGTTTTAAGAGATGACACTTGTGCTATAAAGCAAAATGGGGGATGAAGCAGTAGTGGTTGATGGATATTTAGGAAAACTTTTTCATTTAATTGTATGAGAAATATGTGTCTCAGGAATAGGAGCACACAATCTACATTTTTAAAACAATGAAGAATCTGGTAGAAAAATTTACAGCAGATAGTTTCAAATATTTTATGATTCAACATCTGTTCCCAAAGAGGACAACATAGAGGTGTTAGGAGAACATTTCTAACATGAGAGTAGATGAAGAACTAGGGTGGCAATAAGAAAGAAATTGTACAATTGTTTATCAATGGCCAGGGATTAAAAAGCATCTTTCATATTTTACTGACAGGTCAAGAAAGAGAAAAATAACTCTGACTTAAAGCTGGTCAGGTAAATTTGGTAAAAGAAAATTTTATAAAAGGGCTTGGTTCCACTACTGCAAAACTGGTAACACAATATTCCCTTACCAGCAATATTAGTAGGATTCAAGTTTACACTGAAAGTATGTTCTACTGATACATTCTATCAATACCTAATTAGAAGTTCAATTCATAGGATAAAAACTGACAAATAATTCATCATTTATAACTAGATGTTCTATTTAATATTTTAGTTTCAAGAGATTCTTAAAATGATTTTACTGAAACTTTCCCCTAAAAGATATTTGACATTCACAGTGTGCCCATTTCTATTCTAATTACCATCTGACCTTTGATGTCTCTACTCTAAGTGGAGCAAATGTGGCTAAATGCAGTTCTTATGTATTTCTAGAAAAGTCTACTACAAATGAACATAGATTCTTCCTTCACAGGCAATATAATAATTCATTCACAAACTCAAACACGTTTGACATGGAAAGCCTAAAGGCAAGCCACAACATTGGCAAGTCAAACACTAAATATTTCTGACAGCAAAAAGTTTTTCTTCCTTCCTGGCAACCCTCTCTTTCATGACAGAAGCCAAATGAAGATTTCTGACAAATGATTTCATGTGTAGACATGACATGCCATTTTTTTTTTTCCCTCCTCTAGATACCTGGACAGATTCCAAACTGAATTTCAGGAGAAGTTTTTTAAACATGAAATTAAGGCTAGCCTATTCTAAAATCCATTCTTTTCCCTAAATGGAAATCTGACAAAACAGGAAGTACACAGTAGCATAGAGAAGTTCTGTCGCTTAAGTATTTACTGGTTACAGACTAGCTCTTCATGACTATGTAATAAAATGCAGAACTTCAAATTTGAGAAGAAAACAAAAAAGTATGCCTTAGGTTACCAAGGCCTTGTTAATTTTAAGGGTTTCATGCTCGCTTCAGCAGCACATATACTAAAATTGGAACGATACAGAGAAGATTAGCATGGCTCCTGCACAAGGATGACATGCTTTATAAAAAAAGAAAAAAAATTTAAGGGCTTCAAGACACATGATACATAGAGGAATAAGAAACAAGAAGATGGCTTTTCCTTATGCTCCTTCATATAAAAATCCCCTTCCCTGCCCCATATGACCAAGATCTAAGCCACCTAAATTATACAAACACTGGAAGCAGCTTTGTGATTGCATATAAAGATTAAGAAACACAAAGATTTTTTGAGAAACAATAAGAATTCTGGTTTGGTTTAAGGGAACCAATGGAGGGAAAAATTGTTGTTTGCTTGCCATAAGATTTGAGCTAATCCTAAATATAAATAAACAGTGGGCTGCTAGAATTGGCAGAGTCAATAACCTATTACCACACATACCACAAGCCAACAAAAGAAAATGAATCGCTCACTCATGACTTCTTTCCCTTTCTACTCCACTGCTGTTGAAACGAGAGGCCTTTTCAGGTAACAATTAATTAATGCTTAAGTTATAAAGATACAGCAATATATCTAAGTGCCTAAGTAAATGCTGAAATACCAAACAAATATAAAGCACTATTATCTAGTCTACTTTCTCCCCAAAAGCAGGTTGAGACCCACAGTAAGTCATGAAACCACTTTTATGAGTCACACCAGGTTTTTTAACAAATGAACTACAAGAGAAAACACTGAAGTACACTGCAGTACTTTTGTTTTTATGTGTGTGGGCAATACACGCATATATACAAAATAGAAATGTCACTATAATGAAATTAATCAGTGGTTTTCTTGCTTAGCTATTATTTCAAATATGTTTTACCAGCCAATGAAAACAATTAGAACACTTGTTAAATAAAATAGTGAGATAAGTGGGACATTAAAATATGTGTCAGAATTTGATCCTAGGAACGTCAGCAACTTCCTTAAGTGCTAAAATTACTGTGTTTTCCCGAAAATAAGACAGGGTCTTATATTTATTTTTCCTCAAGAAGACACCCTAGGGCTTATTTTCAGGGTATGTGTTATTTTCCCCTCAAAGCTTCAGCTTGCGGCACGCACAGGATGGCCGGGACCTGACAGGGGGAGCCGACCTTGTTGGTGGAGCTGTCCGCACCATTCCGGTCACCTCTGGGATAATAGCTGTCACGATGGGGCAGATGAGAAGGGCTGCTCATCTTCTTTACCAGTCTGTGACGAAATGCATGGGTTGTGCAGATAAGCTGCGTAGCCACGCCCATCACTAGGTCTTATTTTCAGGGTAGGGCTTATATTGTGCAAATGCTTAGAAATCCTGCTAGGGCTTATTTTATTGGGTAGGTCTTATTTTCGGGGAAACATGGTATCAAGTCAAAGTGTGATACGTCAGATCCTCAAGGGCTGTTAAATAACCATACCCTTCAAGGATAGATGGATATTATAAGTAGGCTTAGGAATTCCTACTTGAAAAATACGGTACTGGATTGGAACCCTAAAATATTGAGAGCTGTAAACACCTAGCCCGATATCCCTCATTCTCTAAAAGCAAAACCTCATGCAGTGATGTATCTCAGGTATAGCCAGTGAGTAACAGACTTATGACTAGAACACGTAACATCTGGTTTTCAAATCCACTGCTGCTATATTAGGATGCTTATTCAATCCTATGTCCTGTTAAGTTATTGTAAAAATTCTGAGAATTTTTGAGCTAAGGGTACACAATTGCCACTTTAGCTCTATGAATACCTACGAGCCTGATATTTTAACTTATATCCCCAATTCCCATCATTGTCATTTTTTTAAATCTTGAGGCCAAGCCCTTAGTAATATCTTAGCAATCAAAGATCAAGTAAATGTCCTCATGAAATATCTTATCCAGTTTTTATTCCCAGGTTACCCCTAGTTTCACACCTAGAAGCATTATGGTATTTTGATTTTCAAAAACGTACTTGAAGGGTGAGATTATAGGTTCAATAACTTACTGAGCCAGGTGGCTTATATATTGTTACTGGCAACCAATCTACCCTTAGCCCTGGTCAAACTTTCCTCAAATTTGTAGCACTAATAATTAGGAAGGGCTGTGAAAAATCAGGTGCCATCACAAACACAATTTTCTGGTGGTTAAAGACACCATCTTTTAAAGAACAAAAAGAAAAATTCTAATGGAAATTCCTGACTTGTGGATAGTCTCCACAGTGTGCTTCCCACTATGTGCTCTTGAACCTGACCCAATTCCTAAAACCTCAAGTGATCTCATTTTAAGTAACTGACCAGGATGTTCCTGAACATACAAACACTGACAAAGTACATTTTTACCAGCATGCATCTGCCCATTAAACAACATCTTTTAGTTTTCTATAATTTTTTTAAACTTTCACTCCACAGATAAGTGCCTACTAAGTGCCAAGCCCTGTGCTAGGCTCTAAACCTACAAAGGTGAACACGGTACAGTTCTCTGCCTGTAAGGATTTCCTCACATAGTGAAGGACACATAATAAAAATGCTAAAATGCAATATAGAAAGTGGTAGGGATCATATGAGGAAATATATGAAATTCAAATGGAGAGAGATTAACCTATAGTTGTAGACATAGAGTTATCAAGAAAACTTCATTTAAAAGCTAGCATTTGAACACATGGAGATAAGGACAACATTCAAGATGGTGGGAACAGTATGAATAAAAACAAAAGAACTGGAACAACACAGAGCTTGTACAGGGTAGCCATGATAATTGACTGTGACTGCAGTTTATGATATCTGAAGGGAAACAGTAAAAACTAAGTATGGAGAAAGGTTGATATGACCTTCGGAGGTTCTTGAAAGCAACACAAAAATTTAGATGATTTCTGTATTATCAATATGATAATATATTCATTTAAAACTCTCCTGGATTGACATTCATTTAATAGAATTACTACACTACCACCACCTGAGTACTTCCTAAATACTTGGCATCATTCCAAGCATGTTATGTGTATTAAGCATATAATACTAATTTCAAACTCATCAGATCAGTTCTATTATTATCCCCATTTTACAGATGGGGCAGAGAGAGTAAGAAATTTGCCCTGAACCACCCCTCTTCACAAAAAAACCCTGGCCACACCTACACATTCTAAAGCTATCAGTATTTTCTCTGCTGTCCCTCCATGATTTTTAAAGCTATCATTTCTTATGGGGGCATAGGAAAAATCTAAGTCCTACAAGTAACTCGAATGACTTAAGAGTCTTTGAAAAATATATCAAAGGTAAGGGATTATTAAAAATGATGCAATAAAAACATATATAACCATATTCATTAAAAACTCAGAATGCTGAAACTAATGCCTAAATGTTATATTTCTGCATATATTATTTTCTTCCTGAATTGGTAAACAGCTATCTTTGTAACTCAAAGCTAGTATTATAATGGGAGAACTTTTAAATACCTAACTATATAAATGAGAGCAAAGATAGTCTTGATGTATGTTAACAAAGTAACTCCAATTTCATAAGCTCATATACTATACTAAAACGAAGGTTCCAAAAGGGTTGGGTTTAAAAAAAAACAGACTAAAAAGTGGAATCAAAAAGAAAAAAAGGAAAAAATATTTACTACTGTGCTTAGTATTTAACTGATTATGTAAAAGACTTGTTTTTTCCTAAAACAAAATCAGAACTTTTCCCTTGCTGAACAGCAGGAAAGTGAGCCAAAAACACTTTTTTTTAAAGCCTTAGGAAAGAAGGCAGAGTGGGGTGGGGGCCGATAGTGGTGAGAGAACTATAGGAGGTCAACAGGTGAAATTAAGCTCTTCCTCTTGAGAAACACTCAAAATTTGATAGCCTATTCCATGTCTTGGTATTTCTGATTATTAAAGTACTTCCTTATACTGAATATTTTATCTGTTGAAATAGAAGTGATTTCTAAAAACAAGGCAATTAACATCTTTACCTGGATTTCAGATATTTAAGGAATGGCTAAAAATTCATGTTCCATAAACATACATCTGTTTACCTCTCTATATTCTATTACAACCAAACTAAAACCAAACACACTAAATTAGTCCACACAAGAAAAGGGGAAAACAAAAGATATTTCAGCCCATATATATTAGCCCTTTACATACATACATAAACAAGACGACTTCAAAAAGTTTGTGGAAAAATGAAAGTGAAAGATTTAAAAAAATAAACTTTATTTCTCAACATAAGCTCCATCAAGTTCAAGACACTTGTAAGCAATGATACCGGCCATTTAGTCCATCCCTAAAGAACTGAGAGTCCTGGGAATTTAACCATGTCAATACAGTCTTTCTCATATTATTAACTAAAGAAAAATGTGTGTCCTTTAAAGACATTTTAAGATTAGGAAACAAAAAGAAGTCAGGACTGAAAGACAAATGCCTAATGATTTCCCATCGAAATTCTCCCAAAATTGCCCTCGTTTGATAAGAACTGAGTATCACTGTCCTGATGGAGAATGACTCTCTAGTGAAGCTTTTCCAGTCCTTTTCTGCTAAAGCTTTGTTCATTGGCCCACCAGAAAGTCAACAAGCAAAATGCCTTGACCATCCAAAAATCGGTTGCCATGACCTTTGTTCTTGACTGCTCTGCTTTTGCTCTGCTGGACCACTTTCACCACTTGGTAGTCATTGCTTTGATGGTGCTTTGTCTTCAGGATCATACTGGTAAAGCCAATTCTTCAAAGAAATGCTTTAGGATTTTGATCCCCTTTGTTTAAAATTTTCACTGAAAGCTCTGCTCTTGTCTGCAGCTGATCTGAGAACAAGAGGTTTGGCACCAATAGAGTGGAAAGTTTGCTCAACTTTAATTTTTCAGTCAGAATTGTATAAGTTGAACCAGTTGAGATGTCAATATCGTTGGTTATTGTTTCTGCTAGCAACTGTCATTCCTCTTTAATTAGGTCACCAACAAGATTAATTTTTTCCTTGCAAATTGATGTGGATGGTCTGCTGCTGCAAGCTTCATTTTCAACATAGTCTCATCCATTCTTAAAACAAGTTATCCATTTGTAAATTGCCACTTATTCCTTTGGAGCACTGTCCCCATAAACATCTTATAAACCATCAATGATTTCACCATTTTTCCACCCAAACTTCACCGTAAATTTGATGTTTGTTCTTGCTCAAATTTTAGCAGAATTCATGTTGCTCTGATAGAGGCTTTTTTCAAACTGCTGTCTTATCCTTCTTAGTGCCTCAAACTAGATCTTGTTTTAGACATGTTATAACAAGGTAGTATATGTTTATTTTGGTACAAAAAAATTTATAACATGCTCTCATAAAACTATATTTTTTTACAATAATGAAAAACTAACCTCTCCTTAACTTACTGTGAGAATCATCTGGTATTCCTGAATTTTAAATTCAAGTTAAGCTTTAAACAGAAATATGAAAGCCCTGATAAAAGCACCTAAGTCTAACAGAATGGAATTAAAAGTCAAATCAAAATATAGAAACAATGTAAGGTCCAGCATAATGCCCGATAAATAATTTGACAAAAGGAAGAATAGATGCTTACTAGACAGCTCAAGCTCTAATTCCAATATTTAAAACAAATTTCTGGCCGGGTGCGGTGGCTCACGCCTGTAATCCTAGCACTCTGGGAGGCCAAGGCAGGTGGATCGTTTGAGCTCAGAAGTTCCAAGACCAGCCTGAGCAAGAGCGAGACCCTGTCTCTACTAAAAATAGAAAGAAATTAATTGGCCAACTAAAAATATATAGAAAAAAATTAGCTGGGCATGGTGGCGCATGCCTGTAGTCCCAGCTACTCGGGAGGCTGAGGCAGAAGGATTGCTTAAACTCAGGAGTTTGAGGTTGCTGTGAGCTAGGCTGATGCCATGGCACTCTAACCTGGGCAACAAAGTGAGAATCTGTCTCAAAAATAAATAAATAAATAAAATAAAACAGATTTCTTCTTCTTTACCAACCAGTAGCCTCCTAGACTTTTCAAATTAGTTAATGGTACTATTTGTTCCCCACCATTCTTAAAACTTGAGAGTATGTTTTGGTTTTCTTCTTTACCCTGATAACTGGAGATCGAATGCTGTCAACTTTTCCTCCCAACTCAATTTCTTGCTCACCCATTCCTTTTTTTCCTCTAGATCCTACTCTAGTTTCACCTCATGCTGACATCACTTCAACAGTATCTTGTTTCTCTACCTCCAATTCTGTGTCATTTCTTTAGTCACTTTGGACACTGTTTCTAAATAATTTTACAACAATATTATTTTGTGTACATTATACCCTTCTGTCTGTTCCAAAACCCTCTGTAGAACTAAAATTAAAAGGGAAATCCATATGGGAAAATATGTGCAGTAAGTTTCTACTAAGAATTACATAATAAACAATTAAGAAATAAAATATTAAGACTCTAACAATGTAATTAGGAAGTCTGACTATACAACTTGTACAAGACTCAGTAAGTGAAATTATAGAAAAAGGTCCCACCTTACTAATCAACAAAAATCATACAAAGAAAAAAAGAGCTCAACATATTTTGCACCTATTAATAAGTTAGCAAAAATGATAATTATAGACTACTCCATGCTAGTATCTCAATTCACAAGGAGGGCAATAGTGTAATTATAACTCTTTTGAAAAACAACACAACAATGTTTCAACAGTCATAAAAATGTTTCTACAATGACCCTTTAAATCAATCCTAAAAGACCAGTCAAAAGACAGAAAATACTATATACACATAAGATGAAAATTATAGCACAATACTAAAGAACTAGAAACCTACATGGTCAAGCAATAGAAAAATATTAAAGATAAAACAGCTTGATGGAATATTTTCAGACATTAAAATTACTATGGAGACTGTGCAGTCACGCTGAATGCTTGTTACAATGTGAAAGGAACAAAGGAAAACAAAAATTACTCTAAAAGAAAGAATATGCTTACAGACAAGGAAGAAGGAAATTTAAAAAATCTGTTAGAGTGGGATTAAAAGTAATTTTATCTTTTTTAGTACTATTATGATTCATAAGTTTGAAAATAAGACAAAATAAAACTCATCTTCAATTTCTGTTTAAATCCCAGCTTTCAAGACGCCCTGGAAACCTATATAGAGAGCAAATACCGCATGAGACTGATGTGCAGCTAACTCTACCAACACTGACGGGTTGGCCCCATACAATTTTCCCAACAATATCTTTAGCCAGTCATCCTTTCTGAACTAGTTTACCCTCTCCCAGACACAGATTTCCTTATATTCTTGCTCACAGCCTTCCCTCCAAATAGGGTGTCTTCTTTTCTTCTAATTTTATAGATTATATTTCAGTATCCTTGAAAAGCCTTCAATAACCATTACATAAATTTCTTTCTGCTCTGCTTTCTAAAGCAATTCATGTCTTTTCAAAAAATCACTAGATCTGATTATATGCAGAACTTTGACAAATCTATTATAGTGAGCCACTATTTAAATCTTTAAATAAGGTTATCTAAATTGCTTATATCTTTTGAAATAACTACTAGATTAACTTTCTACATGTTTAATTACGTTCTCCCTTTTACTGACAGTAAGCTCCTTGAGCACAGATCCTTGTAACGGAAAGCTATTAGGTAACCCATATCCACTTGAATCCAATTCCTAAAATATGCTGTCATTCTAGTTTGAATTATATGTGAAAGAAAACCATTATCTATGACTCCATGTGGCCATAAAATCAGAACCAAAATCTAATAGGGCAAAAGACCATACAGAGACTGCAATGTCTGCTTTGGTTACAAGTAAATTATGTAACTTTTAAAAAAATAACTGAATCTTTAGGAAAGCAGCTACATTCACCATAGCAATCAGTTCCTTTCAACATACACTGACGTTTACAGAAATAACTGCACAGTTGGACAAATTCTATTTTTTCAAAGGATACACACACACACACACACACACCCCCCAAAACCAATTGATTACTTAAGGGTGGTTTAAGTAAAATTACGTACCAGAAATAGAGTTTTCAAAACAGACTACAGATCCAGGTCTTTAAAAACAGGGACACCTTGCCTCATTTTCCCACAAATCCATCTTATTCTAAAAGACAAACACTTCTTTTGAGTATGTTATAGCTCAGACATTCAGAACACAGACTGACCTAAAAATAAATAAATAAATAAAATTTATTTCACTCCTACTAAACACTCTCACGGATAAGCTCTCCCTCTATATGTCAAGATTTTGGAGGGTTAAAAAAAAAAATCACAAACATGTTCATATTGTCCTGTGATAAAAACTGGAAAGTTAATTATACACCCTCATTTGAACCCTTAATCAAACAAAACATTTTTTTCAATATAGCTTTGTGTCATAAAAACATTAAAACTTTGACTATTAGTTTGTGCTCATTGAAATAGGCTGCAAAACTACAATTCTAACATAATTTCATTCATTTATACCTAACAGATGGTCAAGTAACTGTTAATATTCATTTACAGTCACCTCCACTAAGATATAAAATCCTTAAAAAGGATTGAGGAATAAAAGAAAGGCTTGAAAAACTAGTATCGACACATTCTTAGTGGTTCTCTATATCAATATTTTATTAGCAATTACTAATCAACTCAGTATTAAGTACTTAGGAATATTAAATTGGAAGGTTAGGACAGCTTTGGGGAACACTAATTTTTGGTCAAGAATTAGTATTAAACATAAGTTGGCTTACTGCACATATTTTGTATACAAATGTGCATACATATTCATAAGAAATATTTACACAGCACCTATCATGCATCAGGTAGGGGAACACAGCTATGATTAAAACAGTTGCTGCCTTCTGGTAACAAAAATCTCATACTGGATAAGCCAGGTATGGTGGTGTGCGCCTGTAGTCTCAGCTACTCGGGAGGCTGAGGCATGAGGATTGCGTGGGCCCAGGAGTTTGAAGCTGCAGTGAACTATGATGGTGCCAACTGCACTCTAGCCTGGGCAACAGAGCAGGACCCTGTCTGAAAAAAAAAAAATTCGAAATCAAAAATCTCAAACTGGAGAAGAGCCAAACAACTGCAAAGAAAGGGTGGTGAGATGCATGTAAAGGTTCTGATGAGACTACAAAAAAGCACTGATGGAAGGAATGCACATGAAGATGGAATATTTTAGAGAAGGGCACAGGGAAACATAAATTAAACTCAACTAACTATACCATAAAAACAATTTATTCTTTGTATCCCTAAACATCACTTCTATGTAGCAAAACGTTTAAATATATAAATGCTCAACTACTCTAAAGTGAAAAGAATTAGTTTTAAAAAATCACTTCTGAGGTCCAAGAAAAATTTTCATATTTATTTCACTATATGTGTAATTTAAACATTATAATGATATTTGAATAAACAGAGATTCAGGAGAGAAAACTCAAAATTTAAGGTAAAGAAAAACTGGGAAATTGGGGGAAAAATAAAAAGAAAAAGCACAACAAATATTTAAGTGAAGAAGAAAAGCTTTCTGATGGGTCAGTGTACAAGTATCCAAAGCCTTAAATATACAATACAATCCCTTCGGCCTTTTATTTCCACTTCTAATTTATTCCAAAGAAATAACCAGGGATGTGAATGAAGATTTAGATTTAGATTCCCAGAAATTTTAGCCATTGATGTAAGTTCTTATAATATTTTGCAAAGCATGTACAAGGATATTCACTGATGTAATATTGCTATAATGGAAAAATAAACATGTTATATAAATTATGGTACATTTATCTTATAAAACATTATGAAAATAAGAAAGATGCTTATGTACAGGTATTTCTGACGTTCCCAATGTTGTTCATGAAGGAAAAAAACCATGAGTAACAAAATGAGTGTGGTCTGAAACCGCAGTGTGAATTTTAAATCATTATAACTAGGCTCAAACACATCTTTATTAATCAAAATAGGAACCATTACAATCAACACATTTTTGCCAATGAGAAATAAGTTTGTTTATTCCCATAGCGTAAAAATCTGTGCTTCGGGATCTGACAAACTCTTGGAAAGCATTTTCTGCATCCTGCTGGTTGTGGAAGTGCTTTCCCTGCAAAAAGTTATCAAGATGCTTGAAGAAGTGGTAGTCAGTTGGCGAGAGGTCAGGTGAATATGGTGGATGAGGCAAAACTTCGTAGCCCAATTCATTCAACTTTTGAAGAGTTGGCTGTGCCACATGAGGTCGGGCATTGTCGTGGAGAAGAATTGGTCCCTTTCTGTTGACCAATGCCGGCTGCAAGCTTTGCAGTTTTTGGTGCATCTCATCGATTTGTTGAACATACTTCTCAGATGTAATGGTTTCATCAGGATTCAGAAAGCTGTAGTGGATCAGACCAGCAGCGGACCACCAAACGGTGACCATGATCTTTTTTTGGTGCAAGTTCGGCTTTGGGAAGTGCTTTGGAGCTTCTTCTTGATCCAACCACTGAGCTGGCTGTTGCCCATTGTCATATAAAATCCACTTTTCTTCCCATGTCACAATCCGATCAAGAAATGGTTCATTGTTGTTGCGTAAAATAAGAGAAGACGACACTTCAAAACGACGATTTTTTTCATTTTCAGTCAGCTCACAAGGCACCCACTTACCGAGCTTTTTCACTTTTCCAATTTGCTTCAAATGCCGAACAACCGTAGAATGGTTGACATTGAGTTTTTCGGCCACTTCTCGTGTAGTTTTAAGAGGATCACCTTCGATGATTGCTCTCAATTGGTCGTTGTCAACTTCTGATGGCCGGCCACTGCGCCCCTCATCTTCAAGGCTCTCGTCTCCTTTGCAAAACTTCTTGAACCACCACTGCACTGTACGTTCATTAACAGTTCCTGGTCCAAATGCCTTGTTGATATTGCGAGTTGTCTCCGCTGCTTTACGACCCATTTTGAACTCGAATAAGAAAATCGCTCGAATTTGCTTTTTGTCTAACATCATTTTCATAGTCTAAAATAAATATAAAATAAACAGCAAGTAATAAGTCATTAGCAAAAAAAGTAAAGCGAGAAAGGTACATTAAAATGACATGTGACATAACCACATTTAAGATGTATTCCAATATCAAATGGCAAATTTCGACAATGTTAAAAAAGCACAATTACTTTTGTACCAAAATATAGACTATTTTATAAAAGAAAACCTAAAGAGACAAAGCCCTCTGTATAATATTAATATATAAGCACAGTATAAACTTAATTGCCTTTTATTGGTAGGACACAAGAGATTTTTGTTCTTTTTTGGCTTTTTAGTAATTTCCAAATGCCCACTAACATGTTATTTAGATCAGCTAATAAGTGTTTAAGGTTGGATAATAGAATTATGGATGATTACCCCCTGCAAAGTTCAGTAGCATTGCATTGTTTTATAATTTCCTTTAAAAAAATTGGCACACTCCTAAACACAGTTAATAACAAGATATTTGCTGTATGAGAAATTTTTAAATAGGGGGGAAAAATAGAATCACAAAAATACCCAGAGTGTTTCATGATAAAATCATTAAGTACCTAAAAACCTAGAAATGAGAACCACATGAATGGGTAAACAAATCCATAAGGATGCTCTAATTTTGGGATTTCATTCTAAAATATCATTATCAGTAAGATAGTTATACAGACTCGTTTGAACTCTTGGCCAAACAAAACATCTTTCAACTATCATTCTAGTATTTATTTACTGGCCCATAGAAAAATTTCCAGGTGGTTCCCCCAATTCTGAGGATTTTTACAGACATCAGGACTCGTCCGTAATTATTTTGGGATATTTGTTACTGAGATGTCCTGTTTTCTTCAGCACAACTGCCAAAAAGACCCCCGTAAACTGTTAAATTACTCAACCATTTTCTAGTCTTGAGCCCCACCAAATACAGCAATAGGGCTTAAAAGAGGTATTGAGGATAATTTAAGTACCCAGTGTGACTAGGTCACTCACTGGAAATACCCGACATAACGTTTCGCTTTCTTAACGAATAATTTTGAGAGAAATCACTGTTAGGAAAAAATTGATCCTGCTTTAGTTAGGTATCCTCTTATTTATTAAATTTAGTCTATGTGGATTATCGACGATATTTAACATTCTAAAAACTATTTCATTCTTTAAACAAGTATTCAATTTCCAATACTTAAACTACGTAAGTTTTTGTTTCATATTACAGAAAATAAGATGTTAATAGAATAAGACCAACATCTGTCCTATTGGGAGGTCCTTTTATCTAAGATATTTTCAGTCCCTGCAAAACCACAGCTACTTCCTTTCACAAAGTAGCATAAACCTCGTGCAAAGTGACACAGACGCTTGTCTAAGGTCACAGTAGCAGCGCCCGTGCTGGCAGGCAAATTCCTCAGCATTCCGAAAGCCAGAGCTTTCTCCAGTTTCCTCCATAGCTTTATCGCGTGAGGAGCACGCAGAAACACCTCTCCCCACGCAGAATGTTTCTAAGAACCATGTCTTCTAAGTCTTAAGGAGACCCACACAGCCGGTTGCCACTCGGGTGGAGAATATTGCAAGTCCCCGAAACGCATTTCCAAAAGGAGGAAAAACAGCTCGGAAAGAGGCAGAATCCAGAATATTTCTGAGCAGCCAAAAGGATCACCTCCAAGAAAGACTTGCACGTCTCCCCCGCCTCTTTCTCTTTCTCTCGGCGGGAGAGGAAACCTCGCCCCCTTTCATCCCGCCCCCTTCCCCCCACTCCGCCGCAGGGAGCACTCACTTTACCATGGCTGCCCGCGGCCCCTTCACTTCCGGTGCCGGTGCCGATAGAGCTGCGCCATCCCCCCAGTCAATCGGACAATCATAGCCTCCAACTGACCTTTTTGACAGCTCTGCGACTCCTCCGACCAGGACTAGGTGCTGTCTTGGAGAGAACGGTGGATGGGTGCCCCACTAAAATAAATCTACTGGATAAGGACTCCGCTCCTTTCACGCCAGAAGCATAAAATGCGATAGAGCTGCGGCTACCGCTGCCGAGACAAAATGGCGCCGAGAAGCGGTTTAGCGCAAGCGCCTTGGAAACACCCTGCCCCGCCCCCGTGCAAGTCCCTGGCTGCAGTTCTGGGTTCCGTTTCCATGGGACACTGCGCCGCCAATCCTCGCGCCGAACTGCTCTTCCTGACCCCTCAATTCACCAATCAGTGCTCAGTCAAGCACATCCGGAGTCGTCTCTACCAATCATTTCTCAGGGCTTGCTTACTCAATACCCAATTCTCCAATAACGTTGGTCTTCGGAGAAAGCCAATCATAAGTGGAGGATGTCCTACCTGCTGTTTTTCGCACCAATCCGTGAAGTTTCAGAGCTACATCCAATGAGGACGACAGGTAGCGAGGTCCAATCCGAAGCTCTTCGGCGTCATGAGCAGCCAATAGGAGTTCGTGTAGAAGCGAGTCTGCTCAACAGCTTGTTATTTGGTGGATTGTGGCAGTAAATCGGGGCGAGTGGGGAACCGGGCGCAGGAACTGCCGTCGCGGCCGGGAGTGGTGCTGCCGGGACGGGGGCCCCCGGGGGTCAGTGGGGCGGAGGACTCAGGAGCTGACAGCGCGCACTTCACCCGCTGTTGGTAGGTGGGGAGAAAGGAAGCGCGGAATACTGAATGGACGAAGCGGCAGTAGCAGCTGGTGCTGCTGCCCGGGGTCCCGGTGCAGTTGGAAGCTTTGGAGGTGGGGAGGGGGATGCTGGGCAAGTGGTGCAGCGAGCGCAGGGGAAGGGGCAAGTCGTGGAGCAGCGGCAGCAACTGCAGGAACCGCCGCCGCAGCCGCCTCCTCGTCCGCTTCCCCGGGTTCCCCGGGAAAATGGCTGTGGGGCTGGCCGCGCCGCTAAGTTTGCTTCCGCGGGGTAAGGAGCGGGCTGCTTGGACTAGCCGGCCCCCCCAACTCCGCGGCGCGTCCTCCACTGTGGAGTCCGTGGCAGGACCCAAGGGGCTGGGGGCTGATACCTCTCTGGGCTGTACAAAAAGTTGAGGCGGGCGCGGGGAGGAGGCGGTGGCTGCCGCTGTGCGGCTCCCCTCCCCTCCCACACCCTGTCCGGCCACCTCCCCTCCTCCCTCCCGCACCCCCACCCCCTCTGTCCCCTCCACCGTTCCGGGCTCCCCGAGCACTCGCAGCTCCGTGCTGAAGGCCGCGGCCCCTGCCCCTTCGGGTGAAGGAGCGCTTCTCCTTCCTGACATGGTGCAGAGCGAAGGAGGGAGAGCAATGGCGCCGTGACACTCCGCTGCCGCCACCGCGGGCCCGGGGCGGGCCGAGGGGGCCGAGCGGCGGAGGCGGGGCGCGGGCCGAAGTCAGGGTATCCGGGGGGCGGCCGAGCAAAGGCTGGACGGTCGCCTCTCTGGCGGACCTGGGGAAGCCCAAACGGCGCCCCGGTCTCGTCCAGAGCGATCTGTCCTGGGTCTCCGAGTTGAGCATTCCGGGTCAAAGTGGCCAGCGAGGCGGGGGCGCCGTGGGCCGCTGGCAAGCTCCGGGGCGGAACGGGCTGCCCTTACGCGCGCGTGGGCTTCTCGCTGCCCCCTCTGCTCCCGTGTCCTGGCTGCCCGCTGAGGGGGCTTATCCCTTGCCTGCTGAGGGTTCTGCCCCTCCCCGTTGGCGTTTGTTTACTTTCTTTCCCTTCGTCGCTCCCCGCTGTTGACTGATTCTGTGCCTGTCTTTCCCCCTCCTCAATGGTTCTAGCAACAGCGAAGATAGCTCGTTGAGCTGGAACCCCAGAGATCACCAATAAAAATGAAGGTAAGTGGAGTCAACGCTGCCCTGATCCTGGTGCCCTAGACACTGCCAGTCGTGAGGCTGGTGCTGTGAAATGTCATTTTTTTGCTACTCAAAATTGATTTTCCTACTAAGCAGCACTTTCAGAAATCGAGGACGTGTTGAATGGTTGAGAAATGATCTGTGTGTCTAAATGCAGTCAGTTCAGCCCCTCTCTGTAGCAGTTAGCACTTTGGAAAGGCTTGTGCAGCCTTTCAATTGTTGTCCATTCAGATAGTATTTTTAAACACTTCCTGTGTTGGCAGCAACCTTTGCAGAAGTAAAGCTATTGTCCTGCTTTGGTTCTTTGGGGGATTTTTTTCAAAATTTTTTTCTTCTCCAGTGCCAGTGCGATTTTCTAAGAGAATATAAGGAAAGTATCATTTCTTCTGGGGATAACGTAAACTTCTCTGGCTAAAATATTTGAAGTTGATCTGAAACTAATAATGCTTACTTCTGGTTAAATCCTTATAGTAAATATTTTAAAACATATACCCATCCTAAAAATATGTGTGTGTGTGTGTATATATGTGTAATACACACACACACACATACATATATTCTTCTCAAAACAACTACAAACACATGTGGATGTTTAAAGAGAAAGGAAGCATTCCAGAGTACTGTGGCCATTGGAATGTTTCAGGTTAGATACTTACTTGCCAAATGTATTCCTCTTTGATTTGCATTGTTTGTAAATGCAATGACTTTAAAAGGTACCTGATTCCTGTCTTACTTCGTATTTCAGTATATTAAGCTCTGAAATATAGCATTTGCCAAAGCTGTCTCTTGTTTTCCTATTTTCTTGAAGTGAAGTGACATATTCAACCTTCTTTGATATTACTTGGGAAAACTTATTGGAAAGTGAAAAATTGTTTTCCACTTAAAAATGTATCTCTAAAGTGTACATTGTTGCCTTTGCCTGTAACAGTGTTGAATTGAACTTGTATGATTACACTTAACTTTTGAAAAAAATAGGCACAATGACAGATTGAGATAGCAATCACCTTATTACTGTCAAGATTAAAACGAATGGTAGAATGAAATTTCTCAACATCTTTCAATGTATCATTCTGATCATGGCCATTTTCTAAAAGTAGACATTTCTTAGTAAAGCTTATATTTTATACTAAGAAGATTAGTGTGGTAAACTCTAGGCATGCCTACGAGTTTTGAATCATCAGTTCATATCTGCATTCATTGGCTGAATTCAGACTTAAATTTTTCAAATGCAGCTTGTAGCCAATGAATTTTCCAAATGTGAGCTTTTTTTTTTAATCAAAAGGGTTGGCTTCATTTCTTATCTGTATAGTTACATTGTATTTAAAAATATTGCTTTTATATAGCTATCTCAATAAATATTTAATTATTATTAGTGTTAATTTTAAAAGCAATATTTCTTTTAACTTGAAAACAATTTTTGAGAGGCCATAAATGAATAATGTAGTTTTATAAGCATTTACTATGAGATACCTTTTCTGTTTTTTTCTTATTTTTCCACTTCTTATATAAATTATAGAATTTTTTAAACACTTTGTATATAGAGAAAAAATATTATTGTGTTTCCTTACTGATAATTTCTAATTACAACATTAAAACATTTTATAGTATCAAGACATCAGTATATAAAATGAAAGATTGTTAATAAAGTGTTTGCTTTAGGGGTATTTTTCAAATTATCAATGATATTAATAAGCAAATAATTTTAATGTTCTTGTTACTTTAAATATAAAACCTTATCATGAAACTTGAGGTTGGTGTAGGGAGAAATAATGGTGACATTCATAGTTTATGTTCCTTTCATCAGGCGGCAGATGAGCCTGCCTACCTGACAGTGGGAACCGATGTCAGTGCCAAGTACCGAGGTGCCTTCTGTGAGGCCAAGATTAAGACTGTGAAAAGGCTGGTGAAAGTTAAGGTAATTTTTCTTTTTTTTTTAATGCAACAGTTTTCTTAACTCTGAATTGAAGAGAATCAGGGAAGGGGAGACTGCAAATCAACATTTTATTTATTACTGTGTGAAAGCACTGTTATATACTAAACTTATAGAAAAAGCACATTAAGAATTGAGAAATAAAGAACTCAGAAAGAGAAATTATTCTAAAATGCTTCTATCAAAATACCATGATCCTGATGCTTCCTATCATTTGGATCTTTCTTGTTTGTGGTAGCATACTTAGGCTGTAATTATTTACTCCCCTTTCATAATGTTCAAGAAGAGAAAATTTCAGTGATTAGAACAATATGGTGGGAATTATGTTTTTGAGACAGTATAAAAATGATTCAATAATTTTATTTGTAAGATGCTTTCATGACCAGAAAAAGGTTAACTGATTTCTGTATAGTATTTAGAAACATAGAAAAGTACAAATGGATTAGTATCCATAGCTTACCTCTCAGAAATAACTATTAACATTTTTTGTGTTTCCTTCTAGTAATTTTCCTATATATTTTTAATAGTCTTTGTCACTTTGTAATTAGATACCAAAGTAATCCGTGCTTATTATAAACATTTTTAACATTGAGGTCTGTTATAACATTACTATCATTCTTATTATTACTGGATGATAATTTGCAGTTTGGAAAATTTGCTTTATTCGCTTATATATCTGATATTTTCCTACCAGAATTAAGCACTGTGAAAGGAGGAAACATCTGTCTTGTTCTACGCCTAACACCTATAATACTGTTTGATATATAATGGATACTCAAAATTTGTTTTTTTATTTTTTATTTTTTTTCGAGACAGAGTCTTACTCTGTTGCCCGGGCTAGAGTGCCGTGGCGTCAGCCTAGCTCACAGCAACCTCAAACTCCTGGGCTCAAGCAATCCTTCTGCCTCAGCCTCCCGAATAGCTGGGACTACAGGCATGTGCCACCATGCCTGGCTAATTTATATATATATATTTTTTTAGTTGACCAATTAATTTCTTTCTATTTTTAGTAGAGACAAGGTCTCACTCTTGCTCAGGCTGGTTTCGAACTCCTGACCTTGAGTGATCCTCCCGCCTCGGCCTCCCAGAGTGCTAGGAAGGATTACAGGCGTGAGCCACTGTGCCCAACCTCAAAATTTGTTGAGTGAATATGTCAATGAATTAGAGTAGTGATTCTCAAAGTATGGCCCTAGACCAGCAGCATTAGCCCTACCTGGGAATTTGTTCAAAATGCAAATTCTCAGGCTCATACCCTAGACCTACTGAATCAGAAACTCTGGGGGTAAGATCCAGTAATTGTGTTTTAATTAGCCCTCCAAATGTTTCTGATGCATTTTAAATGAGAACTGTTGAACTAGAGGAATGTGATTTGTGTGGTAGATAAATAGATTTATACATGATTATTATAACATTTCTGTATAAATTTTGATCTGCCGATGAAGCTTTTCTTCAGGTATTATTAGGATAGGATGTCATTTGGCATTCACTTCTTATTTCATATAGTCTTTTTACTGTGTTAACTATAGGATTTGATTATTCAATATTTGTTTGGGATTCTTTGACAATTTTACACTTTTTGTTAGTATTGTGGTTCTAATTTTTTAAAAATCAATACAATGATTGTTTTAGGAGGTCTTATACATATATTACCTAGATTTTGAATTTATTTATTTGGGTAATTGCTCTATTATGGATGGTTGTCCTGTTTATTCAGTAGGATGTGTAGTAGGAAGGAGCACTTGTTTGTAAGAAACACAGAATTGCATATCATGATTATTGTTCAGATTTACTTTATAAAGGACTAAAAGTTCTGATTTTACTTTGTTTAATTTGCTTACCTTTCATATAGGCAATGTAGTTTGATACTTTTTTTGTATACTTGGTGACAATCATAACATTTTATGACTTGTTGATAAAAAATAATAAAGACAGTTTTAAGCTTTTATGGTAATAACTACAGGTTATAAATCTTCTGTAGTTCATTCAGTAAATAAACAGTTACTAAGTGCCTATAATATGCATTGACACTTGCTAACCACTGGTGATATAGTAATGAAGGAAGGCCCCAGCCTTCAAGGAGGTCAGAGTTAATGAGAGAGACAATAAACATAAATACAAGATAATGTAATAAGTGTTATACTAGACCTAACCACAGGGTGCTAGGAAAGCATGGATTAAAGACATTATTGTTACAGTGTTACTATAAATGTATTTTAAAAGTAACATGTAAATTACTGTGCAAAAATGTTTTTCAGGTACTCCTAAAACAGGATAATACTACACAATTGGTGCAAGATGACCAAGTAAAGGGTCCTTTAAGAGTACGTATGTTGTGCAGTTTAAAATCTAAAATAATCATAGATTCATACTGAAATTGACCATCAATTTTACATTTGTAAATACACTTAAAATTTTGTAAGAATTTTAATCAGAAAACAAACATACAAATGAGGGGTTTGTATAATTAGTATAAATTATGATATTACAATGGCTGTATTCTTAGTTTTAGAATATTAAACATCTTATAGTAGGGAAAGTTTATACATATAAACATATTAAATTTTCACTCACCTTTTGTTTTAAATTCTTGGACTGAATACTTGGCTTTGTTTTTTACATTGTTGCTGTATCTGAGGTGATGTTTAGCCTGCTAAGATATATACAGTATCATATACTGAATCTTCTGTTGTTCTGATTTACCAAGTAAATTATGTTCATTTTATAATTCAATTTTATGAATACCTATATTATGTTTTCCATCCATTTCTGGCCATTTGTTTATGTAATAAATCTTTGTTATGTCAGAGTACCACTTCGGTTAATATCTGATATACAAAGGTCTGGAAGCTGAAAGAAGGTCAACTGGTCCATCCTTCTCTCTCCAGGTGAACCTTTATCTAAAAGGTCCCTTAGATACAAATGCTAAATCCGATATTTTTATGTAAGTTGAGGCTATTTTAGTTGTCTTATGGTTTTATGGTTTTTATATTTAATTTTCTTGAAGGCAATGTGATACAGTGAATAGGTTCTGAAGTAAGATTTAAGAGACTGAGTTCTCATCCTGGACTCTGCAAATTACTTTCTCTTTCCAAGCCACAATTTTCAATATGTAAAGTAGGGGTAATAATAGCTACCTCACTTTTTGCCAAAGTATTTTGGGGCTTAAATTACATGAGGAATATATGTGTACCATGAGTGATAAAGATCTAAGCCAGTATAAGGTAGAATTATCATAAGTACTATATTATTTCTCTTACCCAGATCATATAGTTGGTGGGAGTGATTTGGTTTATTTGTTTAAATTTGGTAAGGAAATTTGTATTTCATGTTTTAGGTTGGGGCTATTGTTGAAACAAGGACATCTGATGGATCTTTTCAGGAAGCTATTATCAGCAAGTTGACAGATGCTAGTTGGTATACCGTGGGTAAGTAGTTAAGTAATTTAATATATAGATTTGATTTGGAGGTTGCATATACCTCTATTTTGTGGGTACACTGAATCATTGTGTTGGCAAAGAAATATGCATTCTTTCCTGTCAATTTTCTGGATATAACTAGCTAAAATTTTAATGATGCCCTGCAGGTAACAAAAGTAATTATCACTTAAAATAACTTGGCTGTTTGTGTCTATTCAAAAATTTACTTCTGTTTTAGGTTATTTTGATGTTTTTCTTTAGGAAAACATCACTTTAGAAAAACTTTCTTTAGGAAAGTTAGATTGTATGATTAGTTTTTTGTTGTTGTTGTTGTTTTTGAGACAGAGTCTCACTCTGTTGCCCCGGCTAGAGTACCGTGGCGTCAGCCTACCTCACAGCAACCTCCACCTCCTGGGCTCAAGCAATCCTTCTGCCTCAGCCTCCCAAGTAACTGAGACTACAGGCATGAGCCACCATGCCTGGCTAATTTTTTTATGTATTTTTAGTTGGCCAATTAATTTCTTTCTATTTTTAGTAGTGACGGGTCTCGCTCTTGCTCAGGCTGGTTTCTAACTCCTAACCTTGAGTGATCCTCCCGCTTCGGCCTCCCAGAGTGCTAGGATTATAGGCGTGAGCCACCAGGCCCGGCCTGATTATTGTTTTTTAATAAGAAAAGTCAATAAAACAGTATTATAAATAGATGTTTTCACTTTTTTCTATAATTGCAATTAAAATTGCATAGTTGCAATCTTATTATATTGCTACATGTTTTATATATTTTAAAAAAATCTGACCTTAGTAGACTCAAGACCAGGTGCTTGTAGCTTAATTTTTGATTTTTGATACAGTATGGGCTCTGTTATTAACAGCTTTTAAGAAAGATGCTATTAATATGAATGCATTCTTAACATTCCATGCATACACTTATACTGGCTTTAAAAAGCTTTACTGTAGTAAGAAGCAACAAGTATAATAAAACATGTAAGTTAAAACCTACAAGTAGTACTTAAATAGTTGCTGTCATTATGTTGATGAAAAAAGTAAAAGGTAACATCTCCAAATTTCCTCTCGGTACTTTCAACCTACACAACCCTGTGGATAACATCCAATCCTTTGTCTTACATTGGACACCTATAACATTGTTGGTTTTTACATTTATATCTTGGTTTAAGACGTGTAATTATAGTGTGGTTTCCTTGTAGAAGGAAAAGAAATGACCATTTAGGTTTACTTTTAGTTTACTTGGTTTGTTGCTTTGGATAAAAATCATTCATTTCCAGTTTGATGCGCAGATCTGTGAGGAATATGCTTTGGTTAAAAATTATAGCTCCTGTGTCTTGTGGCTTCTATCAGTAGTAGCAATTTGCTGTATATAACTACTTTTTCCAACCTTTTTTATTCTTCCTGGACTTCCTAGAAGTTCATATTGGTTCACATGGTGCTATTATTCTGAACTACATACTTTTAGGAAGCTCACTTGTGGCTACTGATATTTGTTAGAGATTTAAAAACTAAACTTAATGTTAACTCTTAGAGATTAGGTAAATATAATTTTGCTATATTAAACAAAGCACTGGTAACAATTATAGGAGTTGGTTGGTTTGTGTAGAATCATGGGAAAATATATGATGCATATTCAAATACTATAACAATATTGTATCTTATAGTCACTATCAAGGTTGTATTCACATTACTTATGAAACTTCACTGATACAGTGCATGTGCTCTGCAGAAGCATTACCTTGCAGATTTTCACATTCTGGGTTCCTGCATCCTAGAGTAATTATTCAGTTATGAGTAGTGATGTCTGTCCTCTATGTAAGTGGCATTTTAGTGTTTCTAAAAATATGTTACTACTAAGCATTCTCTGTGGTGATTTTCTATGTTGGGTGATTACAGAAGAAATTGTATAATTCTTATTTTCTTTTTTTTTTTAATTTATGTTGCATGTCCTTCCAATGAATATAATTCTTGTTTTCAAAGAGCTTTAGAATTTTATATAGTTGAGATCTCAAGCATTAGTGTACATAAGAATCACTTGGTGCTTGCTTAGAAAAATGAGAATTTGAGGACCCTGAACCTCTCTTTTATAGTAGTTCTGAGGATGGCAATGCAAGAATGTTTTTATAAAGATGTTGGGTGTTTCTGAAGCAGGTAATACACACTTAGGAAAACATGGAGAAACAAATTTATTTGGGAGAAAAATTCAGAATATTAAAGATTTTTGCACGTACATGCATGAAAATTGATCTATAAAAGTTTAAGATTTTGAGAGGTACTGTTCACTTCAGAATACTCAATATAGTACTCTACTATAAGGAACATGTAGATATTGAAGGATGTGTACTAGATAAAGAATGATCAGAGTACAATGATCTTAATTACTAGTTGGTTTAAAAAGATGGCAAAAGGAAATGTGTGATCTCTCACAGGTCATGTACTTTCTATTATATATTTTTCTTTTATTGAGTACCTACTCCCTATTTGGTTTAATTGCTCTTTTCTGGAATTTTTCTGGATTGCTAATTCCTACCAAAGTATTATATAGGTAGAATCAGAAAGTTATACTAAGTATTAATGGCCTCCATGACCTTTTTTGGTTTCATGAGATATCTGAAATTATGTCAGATTATTAAAAATGAAAAAAAGAATATACCACATTGCTGCTTTGGATCAAATGGGAGTGATGATCATTGGTAACCTAAAGTTATCATTAGAGTCAGTGATAGTAACTCCTCATGTAATACAGACATTAAATTTCTCTTCTGTTTTATCTGAATAACTAATTTTGAAAGAGATTCTGGATCTAATATGACTTGGTTTTTAAAACGTAATACCTTGCCCTTTAATCTTGAACAATGTATAGCTCTAGCTCAGAGTTTTGTTTTGTTTTGAGCATTACAAATATTTTCTCTTCCTATTATAAAACAGTGCTTCCTAACATAGTTTATTCATTTGATAGGGTTTTGTTTTTTTGTGGGGTTTTTTTGAGGCAGGATCTTGCCCAGGCTGGAGTACAATGGCATGATCATATCTCACTGCAACCTCCAACTCTTGGGTTCAAGTGATGCTCTTGCCTGAGCCTCCCCAGGACCTGGGACTACAGGTGCATGCCACCATGCCCACCTAATTTTTTGAAATTTTTTGTAGAGACAGGGTCTTGAGTTGCCCAGACTGATCTTGAACTCCTGGCCTCAAGTAATCCTCCCAAAGTGCTGAGATTACAGGTGTGAGCTATTGCACCTAGCCATTCGATAGTTTTTATCCTTGCATTTAAGATAAGGAATCTATAACATATGGAAGTGTGTTATCTGTTCAGTCATTCAAAAGTTGTCAAAATTAGGATTAGCATTTATATCTCCATTTAAATGTTGCCATTAACTCTTGGTAAATACAACTGTTAATGACACATCTTGAAAGTACTCTTATTTTGCCTTTTTGTAATATAAAAATAACACATTTGAAAAATGATGAAAATATAAAGAAAAAAATGCCAGTAATTCTAGTAATTTACATATAAAATGTACATACACACATCATATATCAAGTTTAACACTAAAATCTATTCTTCCATTTGTATAATATTTTTATAATAAATGCTCCTTAAGTTTCAGGCTTTTTGTGCCTTGTAGTTATTGTTTTGAACATTAGTTATATCAGATTTCATGGAAGTACTAGTTAAATTGAGTACACTCCTCTAGAGGAAAATTAGATTAAACTGGTGAATTTACTGAATTTTGTAGAATGTGCTACAGGCTTATAAGACTTTTAATTTAGTCAGACCCTTTTATGAAAAATGTTTTACCCAAAATACAAAATGTTTTCAAAACCAGGTGTTAATTCCACTGACGAGAAAATCATTCATTAAGGAAAAAAGTACTAAGCCACAAGAAAATTTATTTAGTCCTCTGATAGGCTTAACCTATTGTTTAAATGGCCTTCCATAAGATTTAGTATTCTCATGATATTTTATTAATGTAATTATATATTTGAATGTTAATTTTTTGAGTTTCCAGATTCCTAGAGTTTTTTTTTAATCTTAGCTGCTGAGGGACTTCCATAGTTATCACAGATGTTTCTATGAATAACAAAACTATTGGAGCTAAAGCAGTCTTGAGCAAAAAGAACAAAACTGAAGACATCTCACTACCTGATTTCAAAATATACTACAAAGCTATAGTAATCAAAACATCATAGTACTGGTTTAAAAACAGACACATAGACCAATGGAATAGAATATAGAGCCCCAAAATAAATCCATGCATTTATGGTCAATTATTTTTTGACAAACTTGCCATGAACACACAATGGGAAAAGGACAGATTCCTCAATAAAGTGTTGGGAAAACTGAATATCCACATGCAGAAAGATGGAATTAGACTTTCATCTCACACCATATACAAAAACCAACTCAAAGTAGAGTAAAGACTTAAACTTAAGACCTGAAATTCTAAAACTACTAGAAAGAAAACATAAGAGGAAAGCTCCATAACATTGGCCTGGGCAATGATATTTTAGATATGACCCCAAAATTACAGACAACAAAAGCAAAATAGACAAATAGTATTATGTCAAACTAAAAAGCTTCTTGCACAGGAAAGGAAACTATCAACATAGTGAAGAGACAATTTTCACAATGGAAGAAAATATTTGCAAGCCAAACATCTGATAAGTGGTTAATATCCAAATACATAAGCAACTCAGTAGTAAGAAGACAACTTGATTAAAAAATGGGCAAAGGATTTGAATAGACATTTCTCAAAAGAAGACATACAAATGACCAACAGTGTTTGAAGAAAATGTTCAACACTAGTAATCATCAGGGAAATGCAAATTAAAATTACAATGAGATATCACTTTATGTCTGTTAGAGTGGGTATTATCATCAAAAAGATAAAAGATTGTGAGCACTAGTAAGGATGTGGGAAAAGGGAACTTGTGCACACACTGTTGGTGGGAATATAAATTAGTACAATCATCATGGAAAACAGTGTGGAAGTTTCTCAGAAAATAAAAAATAGAACTACCATATGCCCCAGCAATCCCATTTCTGGGTATATATCCAAAGAAAATGAAATCAGTTACATCAAAGAAATATCTGCACTCTGTGTTTATTGTAGCACTATTCGCAATAGCGAAGATATGGAATTAACCCAAGTGTCTATCAGTGGATGAATGGATAAACAAAATGTGGTATTATGAATACCATTGTGGAATATTATTCCACAATGAATATTATGTGAAATGATATTCAGCCTTAAAAAAGAAGGAGATTCTGTCATTTGGTACAACATGGACAAACCTGGAGGATATTATGCTAAATGAAATTAATTTAATCTCAGAAAGACAAATACCACATGATCTCACGTATATGTAGAGTATAAAAAAGTCAGACTCCTAGAGGAGAGTAGAATGGTGGTTATCAGGGGCTGGGGCAGGTTAGGGAGTGGTAAGGGATTAGGGAAATGTTGATCAAATGATACAAAATTTTAGTTAAACAGGAGGTATAAGTTCAGGAGATCTATAGTACAGTGTGGTAGCTATAGTTAGTACATTGTGTACTTGAAAGTTGCTAATAGTAGATTTTAAGTGTTCTCACCACAAAAAGAAATAAATAAGCATGTGAGGTAATGCATATGTTAATTTGCTTGTTTAGCGATTCCACAATGCATACACACTTCAAAACGTGTATACCATTAATATATACTATTTTCATTTGTCAAAATACTGGTTTACTTAGTATACATTTATTTTTAATTTCAAATTTTTACTCCATTATGCAAAGAATTCTGTTAACCATAACTGTTATACACAGATATAACAAAATCAGAATTCTTGACTTCCTCCTCAGTCTTCATTTTATGCTTCTGCTTTATACCTATTATCTCTTTTGATCTCCCATTAACTAAATTGTAACTCATTGGTTAACCTTCTGATTCTCAATTTCTTTATCTGTAACAGGGAGATAGTGATGCCTTACTTTGCAGAAGCTGTTATAAGGATTAGAATATGGTGGAAGCTTAATAAATGATGGCCAATTATATTTATGAATAAAGTTAATTTACATTGATATTATCTTACTGTCTTCCAGTATCTATTAGTGCTTTGATAACAGGGAACTAGAGCTTTCATATTTAGTAGTTCATTAGATCCCTGTTTCTTTTTGATTCTTTGAATTCTAACAGATGAGCATTATGATTTGTATATTTGTTTGCATTGGCATTATTTTGTTTTTTTTGTTTTTTTTTTGAGACAGAGTCTCACTTTGTTGCCCGGGCTAGAGTGCGGTGGCGTCAGCCCAGCTCACAGCAACCTCAAACAGCAATCCTTCTGCCTCAGCCTCCCGAGTAGCTGAGACTACAGGCATGTGCCACCGTGCCCAGCTAATTTTTTCTATATATTTTTAGTTGGCTAATTAATTTCTTTCTATTTTTTAGTAGAGACGGCTCTTGCTCAGGCTGGTTTTGAACTCCTGACCTTGAGCGATCCTCCTGCCTCGGCCTCCCAGAGTGCTAGGATTACAGGCGTGAGCCACCACGCCCGGCCTGTTTTGTTTATGATTAGTATTACTGTGAGATCTTGGCTTTGTCATTTTCCTCTAAATATATTTTAGTATTTAAATCTCTATTAGGGTTCTCCAGAGAGACAGAACCAATAAGATAGATACAGATATTAGAGAAAATTTATTAGGGAAATTGGCTCACGTAATTGTGAAAGCCAAGAAGTCCTGTGATAGGCCTCTGCAAGCTGGAAATCTTGGATGCCAATAGCTTCATTCAGTTCAAGTACAAAAGCCTGAGAACCAGGGAGGTGGATGGTGTAATTCACAGTTCCAGGCCAAAGGCCTGAGAATCTGGGGAATTGCTAGTGTAAGTTTTAGAGTCCCAAGGCCAGGAGCCCTGGAGTTCTGTTGTCCAAGTGCAGGAGGAGGAGAGTATCTTAGCCCCAGGAGAGAGAGAGGATCTGGGCCTCCAGCTGTTTGGGTGGTGCCAGTGCACATTGAGACATTGAGAGCAGATCTTCCCTACTTGGTCTACTGACTCACGCGCTAATCTCTGGAAACACCCTCATAGACACATCAGAAGTAATGCTTTACCGGTTCTCTAGGTATTCCTTAATCCTGTCAAGTGACACCTAAAATTAACCATCAGAATGTCTAATATAATAATGGAGATACTACTTTTGGCTCATATGCATGTTCTGTTGCACTCAATGAATAATCTATTCAAATGCCATTTTTGGCAAGTATAAGACATTTTGTAGAATTACTACATCCTTGTAGCTGACTTTTTTCTCTTAGACTGCTGTAGTATAAGTCTGAATTAAAAAGAAGGTAAACTTACTATATACAGCAGTTAATTATTTCACTCTTACCAAAAATGCTATAAAGTTACTCTTCAGGTCCTACAAATTTTGTATTCTTTTAAATGCTACTTCTAACATGGAAGTTAGAGAGGAAGCTTCTTATAGATGGAGCTCTTTCATGGTTTTGGTAATTAGACATGTCTTAAGTATACAGCATTGAGTTTTCTATTTGTCTTTCAGAAAGTCTTGAAAAGTTACATAACTTAACAAATGTATAAAGTACTCAAGTACATATATTTGTATAGTTTTGTGAATTAAAAAAAAAACTTAAACCTTTTCTCTTTGTTCACTTGAAGTTGGAATTGTTCCTGTGTAAAATTATAAAATAGTTGTTTGTACCATAATACCCTTTTGAGAAATCGTTTGCTTTTTACTTTATTTCCATCCATGATAAAGTATGTTGAAGTGAAATAAATTTTTCTCTTAAAAAATCTGATTTAATTTCAAAGTGATTATTTTTAAAATCTAGTACTAAGGAAATTAAATTGTTGAAATTTTTCATCAGAACATTTTGATTTAGGGCTGCCATTGATTAATGATAGAACACAATGGAAAAGATTTTGTTATGTAAATTTGACAGTATTGGTCTTACATTCTCATTTTCCCTCCTCACACCTCTGTTTAAGTGTGTGTGTGTGATGTCACCATCTTTGGTATTGTAGGCATTAAGGAAAATTGGAACCATTAATTGGAACCATTTATTCTTTATGAAATCTTATGGACACGAATACTAACAAGAATGCTTTTAAGTTTGGTTTGTGATAATTTCAATGAATTTTTAAAGCAACAGTGGCTTATTTATTAGACTTGATGACACTATATGAATCATGATTTTGATATAAATATTTAGGACACTATTAATCAAGTACAGATCAGTGATATAATTGATGGAAGATGTTTTGTTTTATCCTGTCATTGTGTCTGTAGGTAGTCATCAATTTCTGAATCAGTGATAGTATATAGCACAGCTGCTTTTGTGGAGTCATTATGGTACTTTGAATATGTGCTTCAGGAGCTTTTAATTTTCTCTACATTATCTCCTGCATGTAAGAGAACCTAAACTAGATATCTTTAGTCTAAGAGTAAGAACTGATTGAAATAGATAAATATTGGCTGGGCATAGTGGCTCACGCCTGTAATCCTAGCTCTC
>VBSM01002121.1:9615790-9643942 GCA_008086735.1 Cheirogaleus medius | reverse complement strand
AAAAAAAAAAAAAAACTTAGTCGTTAAAAATAAGTGTATGATTTGATGACAAAGTACTAAGATATCCTTTTTCTTAAGAAGAAAATTCAGGATTATAATTACATAAGTAACCAATTAAAAGATTCTAAGACATTATTAAATCAAGGTAATATAGAATTTGCCTTTATTAATACTAAATTATTCTGTTAGAATGGTAAAGCATTTAGAATTATGAAACTTAGGATTAAATCTTAATTAGTTTTGTGTAACGTGCTTTCCTCAGAATATATTCTTTTCATAAGATGTACAAAATTGTTGAATAAATATATGCATTTTAAGTATCTGAGGTAAGGAGTCTTTTATTTCTTCATAACCCTGGGTAATGAGATATCTTCTAAGAGCATTTTTTTAAAAAAATAAACTTTGTAACTTTATATCTTTCTGATGTTCCCTTGTTTCAACCTTTATTTCTAAACTACTTATATCCTTTTCTAGCAAAAGAAAGAATTTGAATTTTAAGACTTTAGGATTTGGCAGCCAGTACTTCTATTATGGTAGGTTATCACACAAATAAGTAAAAGCAGTAGAATAATCCACAGCATTACCAGGAGTCAAACAGTTTCTGGAAATTAGGGCTACTCCTTTGATAACTGTTGTGGAAAAACCCATAATACTACTTTTTTTAAAATCAGGTTTTTGCTGATTCTTCTAGGATTATTTTTGCTTTGAATAGGTTCCTAATGAGTTATGGTCATTCTGAAGTGATAGCAATCAAAAAAGCAAAAGCAGTTGTGGGTAGCCGTTTAAACTGTGTTCGTTTGGTATGCTCAGAATGAAAAATGTGGTATGCTCATTTGAAAAGGTTTTGAAAAATGACTAACAAATAATTGTTCTTACAAATATTAAGCTCTAATTAATAGCAGTAATAGCATCCTGTGCCTTTAGGTTGTTATTTAATTAGTGTGCATAAATTTCCTAATATCATGTGCTTATTGTAGTGTTTGATGATGGTGATGAGAGAACACTGAGACGTACCTCGCTTTGCCTGAAAGGGGAGAGACATTTTGCAGAAAGTGAGGTAGGATGACATGGATGGACTATTCGGGTTGAACAACGCTACTGATCTAGAGATAAAATGTGATTTAATCTGTCTGTTTCTTATCCAGACACTTGACCAGCTTCCATTAACAAATCCAGAGCATTTTGGAACTCCAGTAATTGCAAAGAAGACAAACAGAGGAAGGAGGTCTTCTCTTCCTGTGTGAGTTTTTTCATATATGGTGTCATTACAATATAATTATTACAACATTAAACGTGATTTTCCTAGATTGGCTAAATTTGTTTGGGCAAACTTTCCATAGCATCTTGTATCCTTATGGTAGATGTTTTACTCTGAGCAGACCTTCTTCTTAACTATTCCCATTACTTCGCCCAAGAATTACCATACCACCTTTTTCAAAAAGGTTGTTTGTTTTAAGTTACTTTGCCTAAATCCTTAATTGATATGATGATTTTCCTATTTTAAGTGAGTATATGTGGGTTTTTTTACTTTTTTATTTTGAAAACATTTTAAACTTAAAAATTGCAAGAATAATACGATGAACTTCTGTATACTCTTCATCTAGATTCACCGATTGTTGACATTTTTTGACACATTTGCTACATCATTCCCTCTCTTTACGTAATATATATTATAATTATTTTTCAATTTTGTAATGATTTTATTTTGCTCAACTATTTTAGAGGAAGTGGCAAGTATCATGACTCTTTACTTTTATGTACTTGAGAACAAAGAGATTCTCTTACATAACCATAGAATGAATATCAAATTCAGAAAATTTAACATTGATGGAATACTATTATTAATAGCTAGTAATATGTAGTCAGTATTTCAAATTTTGCCAGTTGTCCCACTAATAGCCTTTATAGCATTCACTATTTCCCCTTATTAGAGTCCAATCCAAGATCATGCATTGTATTTAGTTTATATGGTTCTTGAGTCTCTTTTAATCTTGAAAAGTACTTTAGCCTTTTTTTCTTTTTCATGGTATTGATATTTTTAAAGAGTAGTTTGTAGACTATTCCTCAGCATTTGTCTGATTGTTCACTATTAGATTCAGGTTATACATTTTAGACAGAAATACTGTAATAAGTAATGTTGTCTTCCTTAAGGCAGGCATATCAAGAAGTGCATGTTATCAGTTTGTCCCATAATTGTTGATATTAACTGTGATCGCCTGGTTAAGGTGACATCTGCCAAATTTCTGAACTCAGAGTTATCATAGTTACCATTTTTCCCTTTGTAATTCATAAATAATCTGTGTGGAGATACTTTGAAACTATTTAAATATCCTATTCTTACCAAACTTTCATTCGGTGGTTTTATCATCCACTGATAATTTATGCCTAAATCAGTTAGTACTGTTATGATAGCAAAATGGTGATTTTTCATTCCTGCTACATTTATTAGTTGTCAATTAACTATAATGAAAATCTTTTCCTAATCATCAAAATGGATTTATGGATTCTAATTTTATTTTATTTTATTTATTTATTTATTATTTTTGCAGAGTCTCAGTCTGTTGCCTGGGCTAGAGTGCTGTGGCGTCAGCCTAGCTCACAGCAACCTCAAACTCCTGGTTTCAAGTAATCCTCCTGCCTCAGCCTCCTGAGTAGCTGGGACTACAGGCATGCACCACCATGCCTGGCTAATTTTTTCTATATATTTTTAGTTGGCCAATCAATTTCTTTCTATTTTTAGTAGAGACGGGGTCTCGCTCTTGCTCAGGCTGGTCTTGAACTCCTGACCTTGAGCAATCCTCCCGCCTCAGCCTCCCAGAGAGCTAGGATTACAGGCGTGAGCCACCACGCCCGGCCTGGATTCTAATTTTATATAATAGGTTATAATTCATTGTCACAAAATTCATTTTGTTGCTAAAGTTGTCCCAGATTTAGCCAGTAGGAGCCTTTCCAGGCTGGCTTCTATGTGCTTTTGATATGTCCTCACCATTTCTTGAGTACTTTTTCACTTTCTAGCATGATGAGGTAATCTAGGCTCATATTAATTTTTTTCTGCCCTAGCCTTGGATTTGGCTATTTTTATAAGGGTCCTTGGTTCCTTTTAGTGGGAAATAATATTCAGAAACCAGGATCCAGGTATTATATATACCCATTGCTACTGGGAGTATATAATGAAGATTTTAGATGGCAAAGTCAAATAACACGTAGGCTGCAAATCAGAAAGTAATAAAAGACCTCTGAGTGCCCTAAACAAATATCCCAACTCAGCCACTTACTAAATATGTCACTTTGGGAAAATTGCTCAAGCTCTTTGAAGTTAAGTAGAACTTCTTTGAAGTTAAGTACATTTACATATATTCTAATCTTCATAAAAACCTGTAATATTCCTAGTTTGTAGCTAAGGAAAATGAGAATGATAAATATCTTACCAGTTTTTGTGAGGATTAGATAATGTATATAAATCTATTAGTATATAATAAGTACTTAGTACATGATATGTATTTAATAAATCATTAATACCCAGCATTTTATTCATAAGCTAGTTCAATAGACTTTTACTGAAAGTGTCCTCAATTTTAACAAGTTGACTCATCTGGTTTTTCAGAGTGCAACACATTTGAAGAGGCAAATAGAAGTCTCAGAAGGAAAGATAGGAAAGATTAGTAGATGCAGACAATAAAGAAAGCAATGTGGTAGAGTTGATAGCTGACAAGTCTGTGAGGAAAACGACTAAAACCATAAAAAGATAAGGAACTAAATGGTTTTGAGCCATTTAATAAGCCTTAATAGCTCTGCATACTTTAGTAATATCTTCAAGAAGATGTCAAATTATTCGGTATGTATTCATCAAGAATTGAGCTGAGCATAGTGGTTCATGCCTGTAATCTCAGACTTTGGGAAGCCAAGGCAGGAGAATAGCCTGAGGCCAGTAGTCCAAGACCAATCTGGGCAACAGTGAGACCCTGTCTCCACGCAAAAGAAATTAGCTGGGCTTGGTGGCTTGCTGTGCCTGTAGTCCCAGCTATTCAGGAGGCTGAGGTGGGAGGATCACTTGAGCCCAAGAGTACCAGGTTACCGTGAACTATGATTGCACCACTGCACTCCAGCCTGGGCAACACAGCAAAACCCTGTCTCAAAAAAAAAAAAAATAAAAATTCAAATGAGAGTACATACTCATTTAAAAAAATTATAGGCTTAAAATTAAAAATACATGTTGTTGACACTTAAGGGTAAACTTTAGTAATCCAGATAAGTTACCTAAATAAACCCTCATATGTGTTTTAATGAGATATTTTCATAGCTGGTTAGAAAGTTAAAGTTATGTTATCCTGTGTCTGGCATAAAAATGGAAGGGCAATCTTTTATTTAAAAAAAATGTATGGCACAGTAAGTACTTAATGGTGGTGTAATTAGGCTTTTCTGTCCCAGCTGGTGGTTGGCATGAGTATCTAAGTCCAAGTACTCATTGATCTAGTGAAATGGACTCAGAGTTACCATAGACAGCTCAGGACTATGTACTTCTGTGAGGCAAAGGAAGTATTCATCCCTTCAATTACAACAAGAATGAAGAGGATCCTACTGCAGGGTAATCCGTTAGGAATTGAATTGACCATGTTAAATTCACACCCCTCTGACTGTATCAAATAATGGTTTATGTTAGGATAATGATCAAGTTATTCTAATTTTCAGTACGGAAGATGAAAAGGAAGAAGAAAGTAGTGAAGAGGAAGATGAAGACAAGCGACGCCTCAATGATGAATTATTAGGAAAAGTTGTAAGTGTGGTATCTACAACTGAAAGGAATGAATGGTATCCTGCTTTGGTAAGTAATGTTTCTTTGCAAGGTTACTCAACCATGTAAATACTTATTTAAAATGGATTTTTTTTAAGCTAGTCAAATTTAGCAGTAGGGGGTTGTATACTAGCTTTAGTGACACTAATGTTAATAACTTCTGGTAACCCACTACTATTGGACCAGCTAAAATGGATTTTTAAAAAGCATTTAAAATACTTTGAAAGTATTGGGCCAGGCACAGTGGCTAACACCTGTAATCCCATCACTTTGGGAGACTGAGGCGGGAGGATTGCTTGAGGCCAGGAGTTTAAGACCACCCTGGGCAACATAGCAAGACCTAATCTCTGCAAAAAAAAATTAATAATTTAGCTGAGTATGGTGGTATATGCCTGTTATCCCAGCTATTTGGGAGGCTAAAACATGAAGATCACTTAAGCCCAGGAGTTCTAGGCTGCAGTGAGCTATGATCTTGCCATTACACTCCAGTCTGGGTGACAGAGTGAGACCTTGTCTCAGGAAAAAAAAAAGGTATTAAACAAATTTGAACTTTATTGGAGATTTAAAAATTGAACAGTCATAGTCAGGACCAGAATACTTCATTGTCTTCTTTTGTTATTCACTTTCTTTAATTCTCTATAACCGTTTATTGAGATCTTTCCTTTCTTCCCTCAAAATGTGTACAGTGGCGTCTTTTTACTTTATTCCTATTACCATGGGTTCCCTTAAATTGATTTTTGAAATTTTTCTTTGCTAGATTCAGACTAATTTTCCAGAACTTTTATAGAGAAATTTTTTTAAAATATTGATTTAATTATGATAGTACCATTAAAAAAAAATACCTCTACTGAGTCTGCCTAATCAATCAATTTTGCATTCTTTAAGTAGATAGTAGAGGCCATCTCTTAGTTTACTTGCTATTGTTTGTTCTTAACTGCCCCCTATGTAAGATACTTCACTTATCTAAGCCTTTACCCCTCTCTTTTTTTTGATTACTTTCCATGTGTTTATTTATTTATTTTTTTCAGCATATCTTTACCCCTTTCTTAATTAGTATTTACTGAGGATCTGTAGTGAGTTCATCTTTCTTTTGAGTTTCTTAGAAGAGAAAGAAGCATGAGATTTGCAACACATTGCCCTCAAGAAGCTTACTATACACACAACATAGTAATTAAGGAGTATATAGTAAATTAAAAAAAAATTGGTACACACTGGAATAGGACAGGGAATATTGAAAAGGAAGGGTTCACCGAGATTTTAAAGAAGGGTTTGGAAATGGCAAGTCTTAATTGGGTTGGTAGAGAAAGCTAATCTTTGCTTACATAGAGAAGGAATAAGAAGAAAAGATAGACAATTATTTCATGAGAGGAATCAAAAATACTTGGTGATGCCTGTCTCCACTTCTTCTCCTCCTCCCTTCCTCCTCCTCCTCTCTTATTCCCTCTTAAGTATCTTGTAAAGATCACCTCAAGTTTTACCTTCTCTGTAGGGTCTCCTCTAAATACTTTTAACATAAATATGCTCCTTCATTGAGTTTTGATACCATTTATCCCCAATAATTGTGGCACAAAATATATCCCCAGTTAGATTATAATTCTTTTAAGAGCTGAAGCCATATTTTTAGCTTTGTATGTATGTGTAAAATATATTTTTACTCAGTTCCTAGATAATAAATTTACATAAGAAAATCCTGAAAATCCTTTGAACCTTTTCAATTATATAGGCAGAAAAGTAAATGGATTTAGATTCAGAATAATCAGATTATAGTTTGCCAAGATTCTTTCTTTTTATTTTTTTTAGCAACTTCATTTACTCAACAGATATATCACTTGTCAGGTGATATTGAAAATAAAGATAAGACACCATTCTTACCTCTGATGATTGTATGTCTAATGCAGAGAATAATCTAAGTAACTGTAATATAAAATAATATATGTTCAGTATTAGGACTTCTTAGTCTGAGAGAGGACATTTATATGAAGAAAATACAGAAAGCCTTCAGGAAGCAAATGCTTTTGAGCTGAGCATTGAAGGATTTAAAGTTTATAGATAGAGCCTCACTAGAGGAATTTCTTAGAGAAAATGAAATAAGTAAATCAGAAAACCAAAAAGTTTATTCATGTGACCATTTGCTCTGGGAATCCATTTTAGCTAAATATTTGAGGTGGGTAGGGGAATAATAGGAAATATGGCTGCAAAGATAATTTGAATCTAGGTCAGAAGAGTGTTTAAAAGTTCAGGTAAGGAATTTGGACATAATTCTGCAGAAAATTTTGTAGAAGAGTGATGTTACTTGAGCTACATGTTTAGGAATATTAATGAGGCAGTGATATGTTAGACCAATTGTTGGAAAGACTGGAGGTAGCAGGAATCAATTTGAAGGCCCTTAGAGTAGTTCACAGGTGAGGTAATTAGACCTTAGGTTGTGCATACTCATCACGTAAGACTTACCTTAAGCTTTTGCTGCCACACCTTTTCCTTGCCCAAGCTGGTTTAAATCTTCCTCTTACGTGTTTTCATATTATTTTGTGCCCACTGTACTTATTCCCCATTGTGTTCTTTTTGTGCATATTTTAATGTTTGCCCTTTTATTACACTCCAAACTCCTTGAGGATAGGCACAACTTCATTATTAATCTAATATTACTAGCACCTAGCAAGCAAGCAAACAAAAACCATTTACTTCCATCTGTTGTTAAGACAGTTGATGTGACTGCAAGGAATACTTAATTATCTGGATATTCACTTTTCAGTATGATAACCATGAGCCATATATGGCTATTTAAGTTTAAGTGTAAATTAATTAAAATTAAATAGAATTAAAAATTCAGCCTCTCAGTTGCATCAGCCACATTTCAAGTGCTAAACCCCATGTGACTCATTGGTACTGTATTGGGCAGTGCAGACATGGAACAGTTCCATCATTGCATAAAGGTGTGCGAACAGTGCTAGATTATAGCAGAGTGGCTACTATTAGGGAAGGCATGAGGCAGGTACATTTCAATAATTTATTTAGAAACTTTAATTTTTTAAAATATAAAGTTTGAAGTTTTATAAAGTATACAAGAATTATTTTTAATGATACTGTTTAAATATTATTTTCAAAAGTTAAGAAATTTTTAAAAATTGTTTCTATTTTATTTGATTTGTTTTAATTACTAAAAATTGTACATGTCCTGGTAAAAAGATAACTGGTGTTTTTTTAAAATAAATATTCTGATTTAAGAATAGATCCTGGCCAGGCATGGTAGCTCACACCTGTAATCCTAGCACTGTGGGAGGCCAAAGTGGGAGGATTGCTTGAGCTCAGGAGTTTTAGACCAGTCTGAGCAAAAGCGAGACCTCATCTCTACCAAAAATAGAAAAAATTAGCCAGGCTTGGTGATGCACCCATGTCTGTAGTCCCATCTGCTTGAGAGGCTGAGGCAAAGAGGATTGCTTGAGCCTAGAAGTTTGAAGTTGTAGTGAGATACTTTGATGCCAATGCATTCTAGCTAGGGCGACAGAGTGAGACTTTGTCTCAAAAAAATAAAATAAGAATAAAAATAGATCCTGATTCATATATATTTTTAAAATTTTAGTATGCCAAATTTTTATCACAGATCATTTTATTTTTTGGATAATAAATGAATTATTATTTAGCTTATAATAAATTCTAATATTTTGGTAATGCTGGCCACATGTTAATTTATATTTCATTATTCATTTTTTAATATAATGACTATGGATAAATATGTAGAAAACCAATATACTAAACAAAAAATATAAGGAGATCTTCTTTCATAAGTAATTATAATGGGAGCTATTCACAAGAAAGCTGTTTCTTGTGAAATAATCCATTTGAGAAGTTAAGGGATCCAGAGTTCTTTTTAAAAATGTTCTTTTTCTGAGAAAGGGAAATACGAATTAATCTGTTATTATTTTATATTTCAGGTGGTATCTCCCAGCTGTAATGATGATATCACAGTGAAAAAGGATCAGTGTTTAGTTCGGTCATTTATAGATTCTAAATTGTGAGTAATGAATCACTTAATGATGTTACATGGGAGGAAACAAATAGAATCACAGTGATAGACTCTTCCCCCTAAGTCTTTATTTTTAGAAGTCTAATCATTCATGAACTGAAAAGTTATCTAATATGTTTTGACTTTTTGTAACGTAGGGTATTTTTTACTGATAAATTTTATATAAAAACTGTGAACAACAGTATGTAAAAATAATATTAAAAAGATTTTTAAAAACTAGACCATAGTATTTTTTCTGTAATTGTAAAATTCTGTAGTTTTATCAAGTGTATTATTTCATATTAAGAATAAACTTATTTTTTAATAGAATCTATATTACCAGAATAATTATTTTGGCATTTTTTCTGATTAAAAACCAGACTTTAGAAACATTTCCCTAATCTCATCCTTGCTTCGTTACCAAAAAGTGTAAAATTTAAATATATATATTTATTGAGTTATGAAAAATTTGATTTGTGAAAAATTTAATACCAAAATATATCTTATAATGATAAAAATATTTTAATAATACTTCTAGTAAATGAGCTTTTTAATTAAAATAATATAATTAAGAAACAGTAAACATTAAAACAGATATCTACAAATGTTGAAAACATGCTAATATAAATTAACCCTTACTTTCTATAGGAGAGTTATATAGATTGAAATATTGTGAATTTGAGGTTCTCAAATTAGTATACTTTGAGTATGTAAAACTTGAGAATAAAGATATTAGCTTTGCCTGTATTACCCTTTGCCCTTTATTAAAGATTAAGATATACATGATCCTAGACTTTTAAAATATTTTATAGGCAAAATTTTGATTTTGAGGTTTATATTTTCTATATGTTAACATGGACTATTTAAGTGATAAGTTTTATTTAATAAGTAGTTTCACTCCCCTTTATTCTTCTGTCTATAATTAGTTACTCTATAGCAAGAAAGGACATTAAAGAAGTAGACATTCTTAATCTACCAGAAGCTGAGCTCTCCACTAAACCAGGTAAAATAAAGATGAATCAGTCCATTATTTCATGATGTGGCTTTACATGGAAAATAGTGAACAAAGCAAGACTAAATATTCTCTGCTGCTATTTTAACTGTTTAGAGTTAATATCCACTCTTATTTGATGATTTTTTTTAATGTCCAAATAAAATATTTTATTTCTAATTTTTGGATAAGTTTAACTTTTCATGTGTTACCATTATGATTTCTCACAGTATTCCTTACGGTAATAACAAACATTTGTATAATATTATAACTTATGGAATATATTCAAGCTTACTATATTATTTTATAAGTGACAGCTAAATTTGAATTCAGATCTTCAGACTCTGAATATCATGCTTTTCCTGTCATTCTATGCTGCTAATTCCATAACAACTGCTGAAGTATATTTTCACTTTTAGAGCTTCAGAAAGCAAGTATCTTCTTAAGAACTAGAGTCGTTCCTGATAATTGGAAAATGGATATAAGTGAAATCCTTGAGTCATCCAGTAGTGATGATGAAGGTGGCCCGGCTGAAGAAAATGATGAAGAGAAGGAAAAAGAGGCCAAAAAAGCAGAAGAAGAGGTGGTAGGTATAATTTCGTGTTTCTAACAAAAACATTTTAATACTCTCTAGTAAGAATAATACCTTCATATGCTTTTCCCCCTGTTTAGATTCTCTGTTATTTGTTTCTGTCCATTACTAGCACAGCTGAATTTGGGGATTGAGGAAGCTTTTTGGCTCATAGCTTACTGTATAAATCAGAACTAATTTTGAGTAAGAGGTTACAAAGAAGTACTTTTCAGGTTAGTTAATCAACAGGTGCAAACTGTTTTTTTAAGGATCTTTTTCAAACAACCGAGGAGGAAAGATATGTAATTTTTTAAGTATTTTATGTGTGTTAATTCATTTAAAACTGTTGCCATATGAAGTAACTGTTATTATCTTACTTTAAAGGTGAGGAAAGTGAGGTTCAGAAAGGTTAAGTAATTTTCCCAAGGTGGCACAACTAAAATGTGGAGAATAGGGATTTGAACCCAGGTCTGGTCTGAAAAAATCATAGAAAAGATTTAGATTGTATCTTGTAAGTGCTAATGGTTGTGTCTGTAATATTGCCATATCATTTAAAATATGCATATAATTGTAGGAAATCATCCATGAAAGTATTGCATGATTGCTTACATGAATATTGTTGTCTATTTATTCAGTAGTGTTTTGTCAAATGGGATGAACTGTCCAGTGTATTTTTGGTTGTTATGGGGTAAAGGGGCTTAGGGGCAAGACAAAGAGAATGAATTTACTGGAAAGGGGGACCTATTTGAGCATGAAAAGTATTTGGAAAAGATGTGGGATGCTTGTTTCTGTTTTACATACACAAATAAGAATTTACGAAACAAAATGCATATACTTTTATGTGACGAAGGGCATACGCTGTTTCTTCCCTTTTACTTCCACTGCAGTATTTGGTTTTTTTACACTCTGAAATCAGAATGGCGGTTCATACTTACAGGCTGCCTACAGAGTTGCCATAGTAACGTGCTGTTGGTTTTAAGTGAGCATGCTCGGAAAGACAGGAAGGTTTAGCAGAGGCTTGGCAGGTTGCCAATGGAGGTCTGCCAGATGCTTTGAAATGGGCTGTCTTTCTTTTCCTTTCATGTAATGTCTGATTTTTATGTGGAAGAGAATGTAAGTAGTGCTGTATAACCCTGCGGATGCTATGCCCTAAGAGGGAAAGCAAATATTTGCAAGTCAGACTGAAAAATGTCCAGACCCTGTACTGATTAAGTAGAAGGGGAATCTAACCATTTTGCATTTGAAAGGAAATGCAGCACATAGGTAAGATTTTTTCTTTTTTTGTATATTTAGTTACGATTTTGCTTGCCAAAAATGGAGTTAAATAAGAATTTTAGATATTGATGATGTGGCTGATATGGTAGGACTCACAACCAAGCGTAATTGTTTCTTGTATAAAAGACAGTAGGAATCTATTTTTAGAATATCAATGGATGAAGGCTATTTTTCTGAAACATAAGATAGATTTTGAAATGAAAATGATAATGAGACAGTTTGGCTAAATTCAAGATTTAAAGTCTGAATATTAAATGTGATTTTTTTTGTATTTTATCTGTATTTATTTATAGATTATATGTTTTCAGGGTAAATAGGCCACATTTTCAGGGTGTGAACTGTTGCAGTCTGTGGTTTAGCTTTTATTTTAAATTAACATTAGTTAGGATCTTATATTGCCCAATATTGAACAAAGATTGGTCTCTTTATTTTTGTTAATACTTTTAATTGGTATCTCTTCCAGAATGCATTTTCCCTGCCCCCCCATCCTCTACAAAAACCACCTGAAATTTGAAGCAAAGAGGGTAAAAAGAGCTTTGTAGAAAGTTGCAGAGGGTATCTGTGAAATAGTAAATTGTAAATAGTGCTCTTATTACAATGAGTAATTTCATAAATATTGTAATATTTTATTCAAGCTGTGAATAAATGTTAGTAGAAAAGAATGAAGAGCAGAGGCAAAGCTCTGTTACCTATTGTTTGCAGGTTATAGTAAAGAAATTTTAAAAGGTAAGGGCACTTATAAGGATAGCATCTTCTTAAAATTTGTTAATTAAATTATGAGCCTATTAAAATTAAGTGAATCAGGATGCTTTTCATCTGCTGAAAATAACAACAAAATTATACAATTTAAGTACTGACTTATATGAATATTACTTTAAATTATTTTTCAGATGGTCAGTTTCATAGCATATACTTTATTGAATTACTTGATATAAACTAATTTTTTTCCCTGGCCAGACAGGTAGATTTTCTTGAGTAAAATTTTGGTTGGTTTAGAGAAAAATCAGCTGCATTTCTTGTTCATAGGTTTAAGATTTAGTTGCTGAATCATTCTAACTTGTCTTGAACAGTAATTTTTAAAAATATAATATACTGATAAACTGAAGAGCACTTTCTGCATAAAAAAGGGGAAAAATGAGTATGGTGTAAAATGAATAAAAATCTGGTAAGCCACGGCCTACCTGGCTTAGTCATTATGGGCCTTTACCACATAAGTGAGACTAAGCTGTTGTATCACATTACAGATTATGCACAGTCTTTCCAAAATGTAATGATGATGTTATTTTCGTGAAGATTTAATGTTGCTTTACATTGATCGAAAAATCTTTTATAACATTCTGTAAACCACTATAACAATACTGTCATTTGGTGTTTGAAGTATAGCAAGCAAATTTAATGCAGTAGAATCATACAAGTGTTAGATACTTCTGCAGATACTTCTGCAGTGATAATGCAATGGACAATGGACATTGTGTTTATATATGATGCTTTGGGTACCCTAACATAGTCTTAATAAGGAGATTTGAGATTCTGTGACTTTGCCATCAAGGAATATCTTTTTTACTTAATATTTTGAATTCCTAAGCATTGGTAATTTAGGATTCGAGTATAAGAAATATATCTCATACTGTTACTGCCTGGGAAAAGATTTGAGGATCTGAGAGAAAGTAGCTCTTATCTATATTGATGACTTTAAATTTCAACTCATTGATAATTATGCTGGAAAAAAAAGCTCTGGAGAATATTTTTGTTGATATTACTTAAGTGTTTTTTGTTAAGAAAAATTTTTATTAGAAAAGACTTTACTGAATTTTCTTTTCACCTTTGAATTTGATTGGAAAGTCCACGTAAACATAAGTGATGATATCAACTATTCATTTTTTCCTGACTTGTATTTACTTTGGATAAATAGTTTTCTAAGGATGAAATAAATGGATGGTTGATTAGACTGAATATCAAGGGAAATGTGACTAGTCTTAGCTTTTTTAATCCTTTGGCTTGTTATAAGTAGGCTTATGTGTTGGGCCCTTTCAAAAATATCTTATAATTTCATTTTTAGTAATGAAAATTAGAATTTAGTGAATTTTTCTAAGAACTGCACTTTTTAGTATAGAAGTATTGATACCCATTTCTCTAATTTTGTGAATTTTGTGTGGATCAGTGTTACATTTAATGCCTAGATTATATTTCACTATTGTAACAGTCATAAGTATTTGAGTTTTTTATTCATGGAAATATGAATATTATTTTTGATGTTTAAATCACATATTACTTATGCCTCTTAACTTATACCTTTTTGTAAATTGTAAAGACATTTGTTAGTGATCATTGAAGATCACTTTGGGTATAGACCTACAGTAAATGGTTGATAACTCAGGAAAACCATGCTAAGTTGGTAAAATTTAAAGAAAATTTTAAATGTAATGTTAATATTTCAGGAATATTGAATAATTCTACTTGCCAGTTGAGTGTTTCTAAGCAGATCCTAAAAAGCCATCCTTCAATGAATAATTGAGACTTTAGTTTGCAATCAAATATAATAACTAACTTGCTAAAGTCTTAAAGTTTAGCCAGTTAAACAAGAAAACAAAAATGCCCTAATGTGTTTAGCAGAATCTTTCTTCACAATGTTAACGTATAAGACTCTGGCCAAATTAGGGTCATCTAATCAGATTAATGAGGATTACACATTTGTACACAAAATGCAGTTATATTTTTATGTAGTTAACACTTTTCATATCAATCCATTTTATAGTTGTGGTCATATGATAGGGTTGATTGATACTAGACCACATCTTGATGATTGAACTCTATGTACCTTTTCAAGTGGGAGAAAAATTACTAGGCTCAGTTAATTCTGATGCAATACAAGAGTCATGTAATCATTTATTTTAGGTAGGCTGTTGTTAAACTATATTCTGAAATTATAAAACAGTGTCTTACCATGAATATATTATATCTTATGTGAACCCTAAAATTTTCTGTAAGTGTACAACAGGAAAGAATGGAACCACTATAAATTTTATGATTACCAAATTTCACTGGGTTTTAACATAATCAGTCAATTCCCAATTTCTGTAATCAAATTGTTACCTCTTCTCTTAAACCAACAACTATACTTCATTCCATTCCAACTGGGAGTTTCAGATGGAATCCTGCTCTAAACCCTACCTGCCTGCTCACTTTCCCTCCAAGCACAATTGATAAGGTGTTGTCCTCCTTTATAAGATGAGTCCCTTAGTTTATGCTCTGGATCTCATTCTCTTCTTCCTTTTAGGAATCTTAGACCATCTTAACACTCTCTTTTCTTTCCACCATCTTTAGCTTATTTCTTTCCACCGTATCCTTCTCATCAGCTTTTAAAAACATGCTTGCATCTCTCCCAGCTTTCTGACAACCCCTCCATAATCCCTTCACCAATTTTCTGACAACCTCTTTACTTTCCCCTCCAGATACTACGTTCTTTCTTCACGCTCTTTGCTAGATTGCTCAGTTATATACAGTGTTCCTCACCTCACATTCATTCTTTTTTTTTGAGACAGACCCAGACTAGAGTGCCGTGGTGTTAGCCTAGCTCACAGCAACCTCAAACTCGTGGGTGTGATCCTCCCGCCTCGACCTCCCATTCATTCTTAATTCACTATAGTGTGTCTTATCCTCCCACAACTCAAACAACTTTACTAAGGTCCCCAGTGACTCCAACAGACTTCTGTATTAAATCAAACAAATTTTTGTCCTGATCTTACTTGACTACTTAGTAGCATTCAATACTCCTAACATACCTCATTTTTAAAACACTTGACATCCATGATGTAACTTTCTTTTCTGGTTTACTTCCTAACTAAATGATATGATGACTCCATATCTATATGTGTATCAAAGATCTCTTCTTAGCTCTAGACATTATATCAAACTGCCAATGTGGATTTCTTCTTAACTTGTAAGTACTCAAAGTCAGTATGTGGAAGACAGCATTCATTCTCTTCAAACCTATTCTTTTCCTAATTGTCCCTAATTCATTTCAGTAGAAGCACCATTCCACCCAGTTGTCCAAGTCAGATATGTGGAAGTCACCGTGATTCTTCCTTCTCTTCCTCCCCGCATTCCAATCAGACACTGAGTCCTTTCTCTTGTACCTACTTGAATAGCTCTTAAATGTGCCTATTTCTGTTAGTTTCTAGTCTTTGTCAACCTTAATCCAAGCCACTTTTCTGTTTTACCTAGATTAAGGCAGTAGCAACTTCACTGTTCTTCCTCTAATCTATTTTCTGTAGTGGATCTAAAGTAGATTTCTTTTTTAAATGAAAAAAATATACATGTGATTCCTTTAGGAATAAAATAATTTTAGGGCATGAAAGAGGTTGTAGTTTTTATTATTTTGCATTGAAATATTTCTAAAACATATTGCATAATGCCATCCCTTTCTCAAAGTGGTATACTGAACATTATTTAACGTCCTATTTACTTGATTTAATTACTGTATTGTAATACAACACTGTCATGGCTGTCAGCCCTTACACTAAATGACGTATGCCTATGAAGATTGTGAACGTTTCTCTCAGTTTCCTTTCTTCTAAAATCTGTATTGTCAACTGTCAGTTTTTTACATGTAACTTTCTGGACAGTTCTTCAGAATTCTACTTGGGGCTGGGCTTATTGATAGCCTCGGGAATCATTTTGACCTGAGTTACCAGACTTAATATTGGTTTTGTTTTTCACTTAAAGTTAAGCTTTTTTGTTTTTCTTTTTTTGTTTTTTTAGTTCCAGGATAAGTCTGAGTTATCACTTAATGTTAAACTTGAAGTTTAAGTTTTTAAGTTTCCTTTTTAATTTTAAGACTTAATTTGCAATTTCACCAAGTGTTGTGACAACAAAATGCATTCAGTTTACCAGAGCATACATAATCAGTAAGATGTACCTTTTATTAAACTACTGTTAAAATATTTACATTTTGTAGGAGATAGAGACAAGTAACAATGACCACACCAACTAATTTTCTAAATTTATTCTTGGAGATCTGGTGGTTTTTAAAGTAAGACTGTTTACTTAATCCTCACAACAGTCTATTAAGATATTTGTATAAAAAAATATATATATATTTACAACATCTTCCCCCACCTTCTCTGTTTTTTCATAAGTGAGGAAACTGAGATTTAAAGAGGTTACAGAAGGTTTCACAATCTTTTAAGAAAATTTTCTCTCCTTCTCTAGATTGTAAGGTCTATGAAAGTAGAGGATGTCAGGTTTTTGCTTTTTTCTTTTCCCACCAGTATACATACCTACCAGCTAGCAATACAGAGCTTAGCTCATATTAAACCTTCATTAAATAGTTTCTGAATAAATGAATTAATATGGACTGTGCAATTATCCTAGCAAATTACCATTTGAAACAGGTGCTATGAGATTTATTTTAAGGTTCTAAAAAGTTCACTTTGGGAGGAACCACAGGATAAGCTATCTAACTTCCCTTCTTAATATCTCTTTTGTCAGGCAATGCACTCCATAGGCAATCTTATTTTCTTACATAATTTTGTAAATTTATAAATGAATTCTATTTGGCTTAAGTCAGTTTGGGATAGTTTTCTATTGCTTGCAATAAGAGGTCTTGACTAATAATACTCCTCCTTTGTATTTTGCCCCACTTGTTTCAGGTATCTTCTCCCTGGTCTTTTCCCCTCCAATGTATTCTCCATAAACATCTTTCTAAAACATAGATGATTCCTGCTGGAAACCCTTTAGTGGCTTTCAGCACCTACAGGATAAATTCTAGGCTTTTTATCACAGGCCTTTAGAAGTCTGGCCCTTTATGATTTGACCCAGGCTCACCTTTTTATTCTGCCTTCCACTATTCTTCTGCAATACGAAACTTCTTATAGCTCCCCTGCTGCCACTTAGATATTGTTGAGAGCTGTTTGTTGAGTTGTCAAGTATATTGCCTATGCCCTTTATCAGTATTAAATATAACAGGAAAAATAAAAGTTTAAAAAAACTCAGAAAATGGATAAATGATAAAAAACAGCTGATATTTAAAAAACCTAACATGTCTATGTAGGAAAAAAGAGGGTTCTACTTGAATTAAAGTGAGTGAGTATGGCTTACACGTTCTATGCATTAACTTTAGTGAGTTATTCTTGTATTTATTTCACATAAAAAATTAGTGAGGCTGTTTAATACATTTCAAAGTTAAAATCTTATACAAAACAGTATAAGCAGCTACTGGTTTTGCCGCTTCCCTCCTGTTAGTCCTCCAGCCCAGAGGTGCCCTGAGAGCTCACTTCTGATGTACATCTTGCAGTGTTTAGCTCTCCAGGGTGGAGCTTTGTTGACACTGTCTTAACACTTCTCCTTCCTCAACTGGGATCTGCCTGCTTGAGAGGGCTCCTCCTGCTCGCTCCAAGCTAAGCCTCTTTTTTGGGTTGTTGGCATGGAGGAGGGGAGATCAAGGGATTGTAATTACTGAGGACTGGAGAGGACTTAACGATGAAGTTTCAGAGATGGGGTGAGAAGGGGAGGCAATGAAGAGGACCAGAAGAGGGGTTATAGATAGCATCATGAAGGGCAAACAAAGCTGCTTATGTCCAAAGTAATATTATTTCACAAAAAACTTAGCATTTTGGTTTGGTTGGAAAATTAGTGTGGTATACTAGAGTATCAAAAAATGAAGGGAAAAAAAGGGGAGGGGTGTTGTATAATCATTAAAACTTCTAAAGGATTCCCATAGGGGTTTTCAAAAGCTGAGATACCCATCCAAACAATGTGTACCATCACGTACAATATATACAGTATGCAGAAACCAAAAAGACTAAGTTTAGTTACATCCTTCCCCACTCTCAAAAATGTCAGTTTTGGGGGCTCTAGGGCTCCAGTCTGTTATGGGCTTAGAAGCTATCCCAGCCCACTCACAGAACTGTGTACAAGTTACATAGGTCTCTGAGGGGCTTTGTGTGAAGTGCATCGTATTTTATTGGCATTTATTTTGACAATTTTGATACTTTCTGTATACCTTCCTAATTTTTATTGGAAAGTAGAGTTGCTAGCTAAGAAAGTTAATAACTCAGCAAAAAGGAAGTATTATTTTATTAAAAAAATAAATCATATTTACCTCCCATCTCAGTACAGTGGTAGAAAGTCTGTTCTTCACTAGAATTTATACCATTTCTGAATGTGCAATCATTCAATTTCAGATGAATGTATTTGAGAGAGAAAGGGAAAAGGTAAATGCCAGCAAGTAATTGTGCCACAACCACTTGTGTCTTAAGAATATCCTCAGCCATTCTTATTTTTTCTCCCTTTTCTCTGACTCTTATTTTTATTTATATTAATTATCATTAATGTTAACCCTCAAATTCAATTAATGTGAAACTGAAGAACACCCTCTCCCCAATTCTGTCACACAGATGTAATTCTCATTCACATAAAAGAGTGTTTAAAGTAAATGTCAGTCCTTAGTGATAAAATTGCGAGTAAAATAGATATATCCCAAACCTACAGAACTTACTGAGCATTTACATGTGTTAGAATTTTGAGGCTACAGACATGAATAATACTTAAATCACAACAACAACAACAAAACCCCTCAGCATTAACTCTTACCTCTGCCTGTCTCTCTCTCTTTTCTCTGTTTCTCTCTTTTTCTCTTCCTCTCTACCCATACCTTCTCTCTCTCTCTCTCCCTCTCCCTCTCTCTCCCCCTCTCCCTCTCCCCCCACACCTTCTCTTTCCCTCTCCTCTTTCTCCTCCCATCTCCTCTTCAGAGGGAAAAGGGTGATCTTTCTGTCCTTCGTAGCAAGACTAATTCAGGCATTCACTCTCCTCCTTGTGGACTACTATAATAGCTTCCTTTTCCCTCCCAATCCATCAAACTCGTTCTTGGCTGAGAACTTTTAAAAACACAAATCTGACTAATTCCTCTTTAGCTTTCTCAAACCTCACACCTACCCATAGTATCAAGTTTTGACTCTTCAGTGTATCATTACAAAGACCTTTCCTAATCCCAGCCTGCCTTTGCCAGTCTCATGCCTATGCTATTTGCTTTCTAGCTCCAGGGCTGTCTACTGTGTACATTTTGAAACGTTCCCTAATATTATTATTGCCATTTCATCTCTAGCAAAACCATTCATTCCCTTTTTTGCTTATGTATTCTTTTATATATTTTACAACACTTATCACATTGTGTTACATTGGCTTGTTTTACCTTTCTACACCCCCTGCCAGACTCAGAGCAGCAAAAATAGAAAGTACCATGCGTTCTCATTTTAATCCACAGTGTTTTTGCACAGTCTCTGACTCATGGTAACCATCAATAAATGTTTGAACTTAATTTGAAGACATAGCACTTGAAGTCAGAAAATTTACAATCCAGTAGTGTAGATAGATACACGACTATCTAATACTAGGTAGTACATACTCATTCTAACTAAAATTGGGAGTTTCTTAAACTTATGATCATATACGTGCCTCTTCTGTATCATTAAGCCCCTTGTCTGTGCTGGCATTTTACTGGATGCATAGTTACTTTTTACATGCTTGACTAAATGAAGGGAAGAAGGCTCCTCAGCACAATCTAATGGACCCTTAACCTCCAATCCTTACAACACTCTACCTCTCTAAAACCCTTGAGAGATGCAACAGCTTCTGGCTCTCAACCAGGAGAGAGATGCTGTGGGTATGAAAATGCCACAAGCAGAGAAAGCAAACCGTGATAGCAAATACAAGCCCCATACCAAAGTTAGAAAGGCACATTATTCTAATTGGAGACATTTCCTGGCGTATGCAGTTTTACTCCAAGGTGTAAAGGACTAGCCACACAGGTAACTTCAAAAACACAGTTGTGAAAAATTACTTATTGTAAGACATGAAGCAATTTTAATTTTCATAAAAACCACTAGATAAGTTTAAGACTTTGTTTATGGTCTCATATTTATTCATTTATTTTGGGTAGAAAAGAAATTTGTATCTTATTTTTACACTTCTTATTGCACCAAAACGTACAATTTTATGGGCATGGTTTCTTATGGAACCTAAAACACTCAGTCATCCACTCCTTTTTAAATAAAATGCATTTAAACCAATTTTTATTCATAAAAATAAATTCTTAATCATTAAGAATTTATCAAATGTTTGGTACAACCTTAACATGTACCTAATTTGCAATTGATGGGTTGATTTGTTCACTTGTTTTTATGGGCAACTTTAATTTTAAATCAGTGCCTTTTTAAAGAATTGCTTTTACATATATTGGATACAACAGTCTTACCTGAATTCTGTAAGATAATAAATATTGGAATGAGGTTTTAATCTGAAGAGAGAATATTGTGATTATGTGTCATAGGCAAAGCTTAGAGCTAGTCTGGCATAAACAGTTTTTGGTTTTGTCTTTTTTTCCCCCACACTAGACACCCTCAAAGTTAGTAAGTGAAATGATTCCTGGGCTATGGGATTACTTTTTTTCTTGAGTTAACTCATTGGCAGTTAACCTTATAAAATCAAGATTTTTTAATTCACATGGGGGAAAAACCTGCCATTTCTTGATTTGAGCATTAAATAATGAACCCTTTTAACTTTATAGTGGTTATTAACTTCGTAAATTGCTGACTTTTGAGGCTTAGTAGAATTTTGACTTAAGTTTCTTTATGTTTCCTAAAACCAAGAGTATTTCAATGTTATAAATCATTCTGAATGAATATACTGAAAGAGAAGAAAAAAATAATTTAATATAAGATGTTGCTCCCTTTCTCTTAATTGCCTTGTGGGTTTTTAATTATATATTTTTTTAATCAGCTACTTATTTATTGGTCCTGGCTATTGTTATCTAATAGCTATATTGTTAGCTATTAGATAACATAGTTTTAAAGTGACTTTTGCCCTCTGGACACTGAAAGCTCAATATTTATTGCTTGAGAGTTTGGTACTCGGCTTTGAAAAGACAAAAATCTGAATTCTTCTTTTAGAACATAGAAATATAGTACTTTAAAATTAAGTTATGATCATTTATATGGAAGAAATGTATCAGTGTTTTGTTTCTCCATAGTATTGCTAAACTTTTAAGTAAAAATTTTCCCAAATGTTAGTTATAAGTAGTCTATCAGAAAAGAAAATATTTTAAGATCCGTAATCCATTTGTTTGACTAGAGCCCAGACCTTGACAGTATAGGAAGAGATCATATTTGGTTTATATATTAGTAAAAAGGAACACTTAAACAGGTATTTTAGGAATAATTGTTTTTACTAGAATGTTTGGGTGTCAGTCACCCAAGCTGGAGTGCAGTGGCTGGATCATAGCTCACTTACAGCCTTGAATTCCTGGGCTCAAGAGATCCTCCCACCTAAGGCTCCCAAGTAGCCGCAACTACAGGCACACACCACTACACCTAGCTAACTTTTTTTTTTTGTATAGATGGGGTCTTGCTGTGTTGCTTGGGCTGGTCTCAAACTCCTGGCCTCAGGCAATCCTCTCGCCTTGGCCTCTGAAAACGCTAGAGCCACCATGCCTGGCCAAGTCTTTCTTTTTTTTTTTGAAAGAGCTAAATTTGTAATTAGTATCTAGTTTCCTTCCCTAAGAAATAATTCACATTGTCTTAATTTCAGAGGTTGCAAAGTGAACTAAAGAGGCCATACAAGAAAGCCAAATGAGAAAAACAGGCTATTATGAGACAAGAGGGAGTGATAGAGTCTGGGGCAAAGTAGAATTTATATGACTCACTTAAATACATTTAAATTTCTTTAAAACATTGTGCTATCTAAACAAAAAACCTTTGCCACTGTGACTTTGCAACTCTTGGTTTATATTCATTCAACATTAACAAAAACATTAATGTTTGTATGTGAATTATTTTTATATAATAAATACATATACCATTATTGTATTCATCTACCAATATATTTGTATAGGCCACATAGCTTTTTGGGTTGTTTTTGTTTTTGACACAGAGTCTCATTCTGTTGCTCCAGGTAGAGTGCAGTGGTGTCACTGTAGCTCATTGCAACCTCAAACTCCTGGGGTTAAGAAATCCTCTTGCCTCAGCCTCCCAAGTAGCTGGTACTACAGGTGCACACCACAACGTCCAGCTATTATAATTTTTCCATGTTTAATAGAGACTGGGTCTCCCTCTTGCTTGGGCTGGTCTCAAACTCCTGAACTCAAGCAATCCTCCTGCTTTGACCTCCCTGAGTGCTAGAATTATAGGTGTGACCCACCTCGCCCAACCTGGCCACATAATTTTTGGATGGGTTTTTAAAAATTTGTCAAATGAGGTAAAAACTTAACACTCCCACTCCTTTCCTCAATCTTTTCCTCATGGCTACTTTTAGTCCTTATGGTGATACTCAAGGATAGGTAGAGTGATAAATGGGGCGAAGGTAGATATTATATATCTTCATAGTTGCATCAGCTGTACCAAAATATGACTTAACATCTGGCATTGTAGGATTTTGAGAAAATTCAGATTTTCCAGCTTCATTAAAATTTTATCACCTTACATTGGGTTCACAAAAACACAAAATAAAGGAAGTCATGTATCTCTTCCTGTTGACTGTGCTATATACATGCATATATTTTATCTTTACAGCCTGAGGAAGAACTTGATCCTGAAGAGAGGGACAATTTCCTCCAACAGCTTTATAAGTTTATGGAAGACAGAGGTATTTTCATGCTCATTATTTAAAAGTAGTCATTTCTTTTAAAGTTTACATTCAAGGTATATGCATTGTTTTTGTTAATATCATGGTGTACATAGTTTTGGATTTTAATTAAAGCCTAAGAATCAGTTATACCTGATGGTAGTTAAAATATTTGGAATAAAAACAAACTATTAATATCTGTTTTGAGTAGAAATAATCTACATACCACTAATTACTAATGCGATGTTTATAGCAAGTAAATATAGTCCGATCCTTGTTCTCAACAAACATAATAGGAGATCATTTCCCTATTTGAAATGGTACAGGTAGAAGAAATAGAACCATTATAATTTATCATATTGCTTGACATTCATTACTCCTAGAAAATCCTCAGATAAATTGGTTCTAGACATTCTTTGGCCTTCAGAAATCATCCTTCAGATTACTGCTAACAGTCTTAACAATTTGCATTAAAGCAGTGAAAATGTAACCACAGCCTATTGTGTTTGTTCAAGCCCAAGCTTCTTGAACCAGCAGCATTGTTGGCCACACCTTGCAGTCCCAAGGTTTAATTTAGTTTTACCCAATTCATTGGCAGGTAGAGAGGTGACTTTATTAGCTATAGAAGTACAACTCCTAGAAGCTAAAGACTTCTACAAAGATGTATATGGAATATAGAGAATATTTTGTGTTGTCTTACGTAACATAGATTCTTTAAGTATGTGCCTCTAATGAAATTTGGGAAATTAGAAATTAGTATTTTTCACTTGAATAAACCTTTTACCACGCTCTTATATTATAAAGGTACTCCAATCAACAAACCACCTGTTTTGGGCTATAAAGATCTCAATCTCTTCAAACTCTTCAGACTGGTCTATCATCAGGGCGGATGTGACAGTGTAAGTATAAACATTGCTCTTTGAAATATGTAGTGATGTGATGAAAAGTTAAATCATCTAATATTGCATTATTACATGCACTTTGGGTAATAAGCACATTTTCTTAATTAACATAGAGTATTAGTGTAAATTATTTCCCTTTGCAAATGTTAACACAAAAACTTAATTTTCCAGATTGATAGTGGTGCTGTATGGAAGCAAATTTATATGGACCTTGGCATTCCTATTTTGAATTCGGCTGCTTCCTACAATGTAAAAACTGCTTATAGAAAGTAAGTAGTATAGTTTATTCATCAAAGAATTCATATTTAGAGGAAATATTTTCCATTTAATTTGTTAACCGTTAAACAAGAGCGTATCAAACAAGGAACATTAAAGTTAGGGAAAGTGTATAAAAAGTTTAGGTTTATAGGTACTTGTGATTGAAAGTATTTCAGTACATCAAATCTGCTTTACTTCATGTCTCATGTTGTCCTGATTTCCTTTCCAAAATTAGGGATGCAGGTAGTGTCTGTAGTCTGAAATTATCATACATGTTATAGAACTGTATCTTTTGGGGTGGACAACTTTGTGTGAAAACTACAATAGCTATATTCAGTTATCACAACCTCAAGTTTCTCAGGAAGGTGTTTTATTTCATTATCAGTATTTCTGTTTATAATCCTGTCTAAAGCATCATGAAATTAGTAACATAGAAAAAGTACTTTGGCTGGGCACAGTGGCTCACACCTATAATCCTAGCATTTTGGAAGGCCGAAGCTGGAGGATCGCTTGAGGCCAGGAGTTCGAAACCAGCCTGAGCAACATAGTGAGACTCTGCCTCTAAAAAATACAGAAAAATTAGCTGGGTATGGTGGTACGCACCTGTAGTCCCAGCTTCTCAATAGGCTGAAGGAGGAGGATCACTTGAGTCCTGGAGTTGGAGGTTGCAGCGAGTTGTGATGACGCTGCTGTACTCTAGTCCAGCAACAGAGCAGACTGTCTCAAAAAAAAAAAAAAAAAATTTTTTTTAAAAAGCGACTTGACCTTTACTTTTAAAAAGAATATATTTAATAACATAATATTCAAATTAAATGCAAAGACTATAAGATTTCTTAAATGAAATATTATTTGTTTAGGTATCTCTATGGTTTTGAAGAGTACTGCCGTTCTGCAAATATTCAATTCAGAACTATTCACCACCATGAACCAAAAGTAAAAGAAGAAAAAAAAGAGTTAGAAGAATCAATGGAAGAGGCCCTAAAAGCAGATCAAGAAATGCCTTTAATAGAAGTGAAGAGTGAACCTGAGGAAAATATTGATTCAAACAGTGAAAGTGAAAGAGAAGAGATAGAATTAAAATCTCCAAGGGTGAGTACTTAATACTAGTTTTACCTGGTTTGTTTTAAGCATTATTTAAATTTTTTTATTATAGACATTTTCAGATATACACAAAAGTACTACAGTAAACCTAGTTTATTTTCCAGTGTTTAATTTTACTTCAGCTAGACTAGCTGGCTACTTTTTAAAAAATATTTTATACATTATTTCTTGTACCTGAAAACTTTTCCTCCTCTTTTGTAGTTATGTTTGATCAAGTCGTTCTAATCTGAGTTCAGTCTCATATATTCCCTTCCTTCGAGTCTTGCTGAAGTGTCACCACATTGAAGCCTATGCTAGTCACCTTATCTAAAATTATAACCTACCTCTTCTCTTTGGCATTCTCAATCCCTCTAATGTTGCTGTTATCCATAATTATTTATTATGTTTATTATTTATTGTCTATTTTGTCCCACTCTACGCTAGAATCACATTCCACGAGAGTAGGAATTAATGTTTATTTTGTTCATTGACAGCTCCCAAGCATCTAGGATAGTGTGTGGCACATAGTAAAGGCTTATTACATAGGTCTTGAATGAGTGAATCTCCTCTTTATAACATCTGTGCCCTCAGCCAGATGGTATCTTGTCTTTCTCTGTAACTTTATAACACACTTTACAGCTCTAGTCATTTGTACACTGGTTTTGTCTTCCAATTCTACTCTTCCTCTCCATTAATATATAAGGAATTGTCATCTGCCATTCTGATCAGTGTCCAGTGATGTCTACATAGTAGGATTTATCAAATTTTAGAAGGAGAAAGAAATTTACCACACTGTCAAAGAAGTTTAATTACTATTATATGTCTTATTTTTCAGTGAAATCATATTTAGTGAAAGAGAAGGTGAAATTACTTTTCTCTTTTAGTTCAGAAATCATTTTTTAAACTATTAATTCTAAGTATTATCTAATAAATGGAATCTTCTAGTGAATGTCATGAAATATCCAAATTGGTTTCTTCATTTCTTTCTTTAATTTTATTTTTTAAATTGTAGTAAAATATACACAATATAAAATTTACCATCTTAACTTTTTTTTTTTCTTAGAGATAGGGTCATACTCTATTACCCAGGCTGGAGTGCAGTGGCGGGATCATAGTCCTCTACAGCCTCAAACTCCTAGGCTCAAGTGACCCTCCCACCTTATTCTTTTGAGTAGCTGGGGCTACAGGCGTGTTCCACCACACCCAGCTAAAATTTTTTTTAAGAGATAGGGTCTCGCTTTGTTGCCCAAGCTGGTCTCAAACTCCCGGCCTCTAGCAATCCTCCCTCGGACTCCCCAATGTGCTGGGATTACAGGCATGAGCCACCACTCCTGGCCTCCATCTTAAGTAATTTTAAGTGTACAGTTCATTGACATTAAGTACAATCACATTGTTGCACAACTATCACCACTATCCAGCTGCAGAATTTTTTTACCCTTCAAAACTGGATTTCTGTATCTATTAAATAATAATGCTCATTCCTTCCCTCCTCTAACCCCTAGCAACCACCATTCTACTTTCTGTATCTATGAACCTGATACTCTAGATACCTCATATAAGTGGAATCCTACAGTATATTTGTCCTCTGTGACAAGCTTATTTGACTAAGCATAACGTCTTCAAGGTTCATCCATGTTGTAGCATCTGTCAGAATTTCCTTCCTTCTTAAAGGTGAATAATATTCCATAGTATGTATTGTGGACACACTTTCTTGTCATTACCTAAAGACCTTCTTGTCCTATGTAGTGTACAGTATAGTATGGGTGAACCATACATTTACCTTCCCCAGGATTTTTTCCTGTTCTTTACTATTGTAAAAAACAATACATATACTTGTGAAAATATCCTCCTTACTTATCTGAATATATAAGCCAGACTTCTAAAAATGGAATTTCTGGAACAAAGGCATACAGATCTAAAATTTTTATAGATAATAGTTATTTTCATTCATTTACCTACAGATTTTTAAAGAGCACCTGCTATGTGCTAGGTACCTTATAGATCTAAGAATACAGAAGTGAATAATACAAAATCCCTGCTGTCATGGAACTTGCATTCTAGTGCTTTGTGACAGAAATAAATTAGTGCACTTAGTAACAAGGGAAAATTTTGGTTTATTGAGCTATTAATTGTATTCTATTGCTCCCTAAGTTATTGGCTCTTTTTTATCCTTGGTTTATTCCAAGAAGAGGGGGAATTCTGCCAGTGTATAGAGCTTGACTTGAAGGAGAATCTAGGAGATAGTGAAATGGCTCACCAGTTTCATGGTCAGCTGAGCATACAGGAGGCTAGGTAGACAGACACTGCTGGAGATAAAAGAAGTTACTGCTGGCCCGGTGAGCTCTCCAGATACTCATTCAAAGAAATCTGCTCACTTTTTGCCATTGATCCAATTCAGGCCTTTTAAAATGTAGTCACAAATAAATACAATGATAATGTAAATTTTGTCTTAGTAAACAGTAGAATTAGAGAACACAGAGCCATTAAAGAGGCTATAATTTAGGGAATTTATGTATTATTATGGTTAACCTTTATCATTTACATTTAGATAATTTAAAATTTTTATTATAGTCAAGGAATATTAAAATTGAGATAAGATAATGTAGTGAACAAAGGAGAAAATTTTTATTTTTTATGTAGCATATAGCTAAAGATCATAGT
>VBSM01002121.1:9571737-9585746 GCA_008086735.1 Cheirogaleus medius | reverse complement strand
CTCGGCCTCCCAGAGTGCTAGGATTACAGGCGTGAGCCACCACGCCCGGCATATTATGGGGGTACAAATGTTAAAGTTATATATATTTCCCTTGCCTCCCTCCCCCCTGGAGTCAGAGCATCAAGCGTGTCCATCCCCCAGTTGGTGCACATCGTACTCATTATGTATGTATATACCCATTCCCTCCCCCCCACATGCCAGACACCTGATAGATGTTATTTCTGTATGTCCACTAATGTGTTGATCAGTTAATACCAATTTGTTGGTGATGAACAAGTGATTTTTGACAAAGGTGCAGAGACAATATAGTGAAGATGGAGCAGCCTTTTCAATAAATGGTGCCAAAACAATTGGACATCCATATGTAAGAAAAAAAGAATTTGGATCCATACCTTACACCATATATGAAAACTCAAAATGGATCACAAAACCTAAAATTATAAAACTTCTAAAAGAAATCATAGGAGAAAATCTTTGTGACCTTGTGCTTAACTGGGTTAAAGATTTCTCAGATACAACACCAAAAGCACAGTCCATACAGGAGCAAATTGATAAACAGGAGTTTATCAAAATTAAAAACTTTGGCTATTTAATAGACACTGTTAAAAGAATAAAAAAGCAAAAAACAAACTAGGAGAAACTATGTTCAGAGCATGTATCATATAAAGGACTTGTATCAAGAACATATAAAGAACTATCAAAACTCAAAAGTAAGAAAAGGCAATTTCTTAAAAATGTGCTAAAGATTTGAGCATACACAGTCCCTTAGGAAGATATATGGATAGCAAATGGGCTCATTAAGAAAAGGTGTTCAAGAGAATGAGAAGACAAACCACACAGTAGGAAAAAAATGTTTGCAAAAGGCATATCTGATAAAGGACTATTATTCAAAATAGACAAAGAACTCTCCCATACTCAACACCAAGAAAAAAAAACCTGATTAAAAAATGGGCAAAAGATCTGAACAGACACCTTACTGAAGAAGATATACAGATGTCAAACAAGCACATGAAAAAGTATTCAAAATCAAATGTCATTTGAGAATTGCAAATTAAAATGAGATGCCACTACATACCTATTAGAATGCAAAAATCCCAAACACTGACAATAACAAATGCTGTTGAAGATGTGGAGCAACAGGAACTCTTCATTGCTCATAGGAATGCAAAATGGTATAGCCACTGTGAAAGACAGTTTGGCTGTCTTTGGTTTCTTACAAAACTAAACATAATGTAACCACATGATCCAGCAATCACACTCCTTAGTATATACTGAAATGAGATGAAAACTTACGTCTACACACAAACCTGCACATGGTTGTTTATAGCAGCTTTATTCATAATTGCCAATACTTTGAAGGAACCAAGACATCCTTCAAGTAGGTGAATGGATGAACTGCGGTACATCCAGATAATAGGATATTATTCTATGCAGCTCTAAAAGAAATGATCCATCAAGCCATGAAAAGACATAAAGAAAACTTAAATGCATATTACTAAGTGAAGGAAGGCAATCTGAAAAGACTATATACTCTATGATTCCAACTATATGACATTCTGGAAAAGGCAAACTGTGGAGACAGTTAAAAGATCAGTGGTTGCCTGATCAGTGGAATGCAAAATGGTATAACACTTTTGGAAAAATGGTTGACATTTTCTTAAAAAAAGAAATATCCCTACCATATGATATAACTAGTTCACCTTGGGTATTTACCCAAGGGAATGAACAGGAAAGATATGTTCATATAAAGACCTGTATATAAATGTTTATAGCAACTTTATTTGTAAGAGTCAAAAAATAGAAACAATCCAAATGTCTATAACAGATAGAAGGCTAAACAAATTTTGGAATATCCATGAAATGGAATACTACTTACCAATAAAAGTGAACTATTGGGGGGGAGGGGTGGCAGGGGCAATATATGTAACCCTAACAATATCTGTACCCCCATAATATAATGAAATAAAAGGGAAAAAAATGAACTATTGATACAGCAACACGGATGTATCTCAAAATAAGTATGCTGGGTGAAAAATGCCAGACAATGAAAGAGTACATACTGTCTGATTCCATTTATATAATACTCTAGAAAATACAAACTAATCCATAATGACAGAAAGGGGAGAGCGGGGAAAGAAAGATGGAGGGAAGTATTAAAAAGGTACCTGAGGAAATGTTTGGGGATGAGGGATATATGATTACTATCTGGGTTTTGGTGATAGTTTTATGGATGTATGCATATGTCCAAATTTATCAAACTGTACACCTTAAATACATGCAATATACTGTATATCAATTAGACCTCAATAATGCTGTTTAAAAGAAAGTTATCATATAGCACAGAACTATGCTTTGGGGACAACTACTAATGCCATCTCACTATGAAAATGACCAAAGCTTTCTTTTTTCTCCTCGAAGACAGAGTCTCACTCTGTCACCCCAGGTAGATTGCAGTGGCATCATCATAGCTCACTGCAACCTCCAACTCCTGGGCTCATATGATCCTGTTGCCTCAGCCTCCTGAGTAGCTGGGACTACAGGTGCGTGCCAGAACACCTGGCTAATTTTTCTACGTTTAGTAGAGACAGAGTCTTGCTCTTGCTCAGGCTGGTCTTGAACTCCTGAGCTCAAGCAATCCTCCTGCCTCGGACTCCCAGAGCGCTAGGATTACAGGTGTGAGCCAACACACCTGGCCATGACCAAAGCTTTATAGGAATTCTGATCACCAAATTAGCAAGAGTGGTGCCTATATCTGAGAAGAAAATAGCCACCTGTACCATGGAAAGTTGCTTAAATATTTTTCAATTATTTTTCCTCGTGGCCTCTGTGGTAATTTAAACTTCAGTAATCTGTGTATTTCTAGTTGCTGTAATAATTCTCCTAGCTTTATATGTCACTGTTTACTTTGTCCCTGAACACCCACCTAATCTAGACAATTTCCCTGGCTCTCCACCTCTCCATTTACCACTTACCACTTACCACAGGGATTAACTATGAGCTCAATGGAAGTGAAGGATAGGAAGAAGGCCTGGAGCGTAGTGGGGTTAGAAAACAAGTGCAATCTGCCTACAAAAGATCATTTGGAGCTGGGCTAAACCCACCAGCAAGATTCTGAACACAAATCCAGTCCTAGATCACTAGTAACATTTACTGGATGGTTGATAATGTCCTTTCCTCCATGTTTACAATCAGGTTTTCACAATAACAAAGTTCTCAACTAGAATACTGAGTTATCATGGGAAGAAATATATAGTATCCAAGAAAGTAATGATATGTAACTGACCCCTGCTTACTCCTGAATTGTGAGGGCCGGGGCTGCTACTCAGCCCTACTGGTAATCAGAGCAGTGATAAGCACCTTGCTTTGCTAGTAATATAAATAAATAAATAGTACATTAGTAAATAGCAGAATAATTTTTTTTAAAAAAAGGAATTATTTAGTTAAGTCCTTACCTAGCTTATACCTTCTCTTTGTCTTAGTATTGAGGACTGCAAAGTCCTAAACCCCTCTGACAGAATAAGGGATCCTCCTTTGGCTAAAACCCCCAAATTTTAGAGTTACCAGCCATGGGAGGACGTTCACATCCCAATTACTTTCACTCCTTCCCTTTACTAATCATTACTAGATTTTATCAAAGGCCAGCTTGAGAGAACAAAAGGCTGGAAGACCCCTCTGCTTACTTCATTTGACCCCCTGTGCCCTCCTGTTTTCATGGTTCTGACATGACAGCTCTTTCAGACCACAAAGAGTTTCTTATTAATAAAGGGCTGCTGGCTGGGAACTGGTTCTGGCCAGTCTGCTGAGGATGGACTGTTCATAAATTTGTGCCTTACATTTCACCTTTTTATGTATAGCACCTAATTATAATGCACTTAAATGTTAAATCTCTGCCTCAAAGTGATCACGGGATATATGTTACATACCTGTAAACCTAATATCTGTATGTGGTTGTCCTTCATGAATATTCATAGCTCCTCCTGTAACCGGTTGAATATGTACACTTGGCCAATCCTTTCAGCAAAAGTTCCCGTCTTACTCCCAGTGCCTGTCTTCCATCAGGCTTCCGCCCAGGCTATACGTCCCAGCCTGTCAGGATGGCCAGCCTGCAGATTGTAACCCTTTATAAGAAATAAAGTCTCCTTTCTAAATGTACAGACTTGGTGACTCTTTTTCAGTCGATAGTATAAAAATCAAACAACTCTGGTATCTGGAGCAAAGTCTTACCTCCTTTCTTTCTGCTTCTGCTAAATAAAGCAAATATTAGAAAGAAAAGCATCTAAGCAAGTAGTGTAGGTCTCTCAGTTGTTTTTAATCTGTGGCCTTTGACTACCAGTCCCAGCTCGGTAAATTAACCTTTTTTCTAGGCTAAGTAGGCTGGGCTTCAAAATTCTTCCCTTCTCCCACTATTGAGTTAAGATGGTTAGAGATCCAGGACTCCTGGGTCCTTTCAGGTGATACAGGAGACCAGGTTGGGGAGTACAGGCTAGTGTTAGCACTGTTAACTAGGAGATGACCAAAGATGACCTTAGAGTCAACTAGTTTGCAGGTGAGGGAACACAGGCCTAAGGAGGACCCAGGTCCCCAGCTAATCAGATTCTCTACAATACTGTGATTTGCCTGAATGGGTGTCCTAGGTATAGTGGCAGGGGCGTGTCTGGGGAAAGGGTTCAGAATTTGGAGTGTGACAGACCTGGGTTCGAACAGAGCTCTGCTACTGGGTGGTTGTGGACCTCCCACACACGTCCACTCGGACCTTCTGCCTCCTCATCTGTCCGCAATCCTCTGAGGAAGGCGTCGGCGAACCTGCGGCCGGGCGGACAGGAAGCCCGGAGGCCGGGATGGGCCGCCGCGCCGCCGCCCCCTGCCGGCCGGCCGGGTCCTCGCGCTCGCCAGCCCGCGCCCAACGCTCGACTCGAGGGACGCCCGCGGTCGGATGCCCTGCGTCCGCACCCTCTTCGGCCTCCTGGCTGCCCTGGCGGCCTGTGGCGCTGTCGCCTTCCTCGGCTACTGTGTTTACTTAGACCAGAAGCGGCGCGGGGACCCCGCGTTCAAGCGCCGCCTGAGGGACAGTGAGTGCGACGGAGGCAGAGGCGCGGCCGGGCCCAGAGGGCCGCGGGGCGGGCGGCCGGGCGGGCCGGGCCCACGGGGGCGAGGCTGGGACGCTAGTGTCGTCGCCGCTGCCGCCGCTGAGGGGCCCGGGCGAGCCGGACCGCGGGGCCCACGCCGGCCTCAGGATGGGCCTCCCAGCCAGCACGTGCCGTGTTGTGTTTGCAGAAAGAAGAGCAGAGCAGCAAAGGGCTGAGGCGCGGGCCGCGCAGGTGCAGTGCTTTAGATACGCCCAGGTGGCTTTGTAGATCAGGCGGGGCCGGCCTCTGGTCCCTCGGGTGGCCCAGCAGGACGGGCCGCCCGCCGCCGGGAAGAGGCCTGCCCTCCAGCCCCATAAGTTCTGCCACAGGTTTAATCTCTACTTTCTTCTTACTGAAGGAAGGAGGAACAGATGAGGTTATAAAAAGGCAGCTATAAAGTAAACATTGTGGGAACAGGCACTTATGTTAATTGGGAGAAGAAAGGGGAGCCTTTGCCCTATCAGAGCCGCACAGGATTCTTGAAAACCCAGGCTGGCCAGGTATCACACAGTTTCATGGCAATAACTTCCAGGGGTCCTCAAACTTTTTAAACAGGGAGCCAGTTCACTGTCCCTCAGACCGCTGGAGGGCCGGACTATAGTTTAAAAAAAACTATGAACAAGTTCCTATGCACACTGCACATATCTTATTTTGAAGTAAAAAAACAAACGGGCAAAAAAATACCTGCTTGTGGCCTGCGGGCCATAGTTTGAGGACGCCTGACTTAGACCTTAGAGTCAACTTAATTGTGACTCTACACCACCGATTTTTGTCTCACAGGGTGTTTCTTCTAGGCCAGAAACAACACATCTTCGTGTTCTCTAAAACAGAATTGCATATATATATATATTTATTTATTTATTAAGATGAGGTCTCACTGTATTGCCCAGGATGATCTTGAACTCCTGGGCTCAAGCAATCCTTCTTCCTCAGCCTCCCCAACAGCTGGGATTATAGGTATGAGCCACCAAACCTGGCTTAGTTATTTTTAAAGATAACAACTGCAGTCATCTTGGTGATTGGTCCAGTTTTAACTAACTCAAATCACTTCTAACAGTACTACATGGAGTTCCTAGGTTCTTCTATGAAATTTCAGAAGGAATTAAGTCTCAACTATCATTCTGTCAGTCAGAGCCTATTTGTGAGCCTCTTATGTGTGAGGAGGCATTGTCCTAAGGCCCAGCAGAGGTCAGCAACAGGGAAGTAAGAATAACCCCCGTGCCTGCCCAAACAAGGCAGTGGATAAGGTCAACCGATGTAACAAGAACTTAGAGAAGCCAAATCATTTTCAGGGTAGGATTATCTTGGAGGGTGTTATATTTACCTATTGTTGTTTTAAGCTTCGTGGTTTAAAATAGTATCTATTTTGCTCCTGAATCTGCAATTTGAGCAGGGCTTGGTGGGGATAGCATCTTTTTGCTCCATTCAGCTTCAGCCAGGATGGTTCCAGGGCGGAGTCTTGGGTCATCTGAAGGCTCACTCCTTAATGTTTGGTAGTTGATGTTGGATGTTTACTTAACTAGGACTGTTAGCCAGACCACCTAGACATGTTTTCTCCCTGTGGCCTAGGATTCTTCTTTGTATAGTGAGCTGGGTCCCAAGGGGCAAGCAAGCACAAGCACGCGAGCGCGTGCACACGCGCGTGCACACACACACACACACACACTCACACACACAGAATTATGTATGTAGAGAGAGAGTATGCCAGACCATGTGCCTATATGGATGAGCAGATGGTGCCACCTCTTGCATTATGGAGGCATGCTCAAGCTCAGTTTTAAGGGGAGAGGAAATAGACTCCGCCTCTTGATAGGAGAGGCAAGATTCTGAAAGCACATATGGGACTGGGAATATTTCTATGGCTGTTTTTGGAAAATGCAATTTTTCTGCAGAAGACTTTGGAGAGGAGGTGGCATTGAACTGAGCCTGGAAGGGTTCTTGATTTGGGGCATGGTTACAGGGAGACAACATTCAGGATGGAGAGAGATGCATGTGCATAAAAATGCAAAGTGGGCGATCTGCCAGACATATTCAGTAAATCAGTTTGGCAAGGGAGTCATGGTGAGGAATAGTGGGAGGTAATGCTGCAGAGCTAAGGAGGAGTTGAATTAGGGAAGTCTTGCTTTAAAGCCAGGTTAAGGAATTGAAATTCAATGGGGAATACTGAAGATTTCTAAGCAGGAAGTTTTTAAAAAGAAGGGAAAGAAAAACAAACTTTGATTAGGCAGGAGTGTGCTTGATGGTTTGGAAGAGAGAACAAACTATTGCAGCAGTATGGGGAGAGGTAATAAAAATTCTGAACTATAGTAGTGTCATTGATAACTGGGAAGAATAGATAGTTCATGCTGGCTGATTAAAGGATCACAGTGACTCTCAGACCTCAGAATGCATATGAATCACCTGAAAAGCTTATTAAAATGCAGATTCCTGGGCCCTACTCCCAGACATTGATTCAGTAGGTCTTATTGAAGCCCAAGAAACTAGTTTTAACAGCTTCTTCAGGTGATTCTTTATGAAAAACAGGCCTCAGGTTTTATACTCTTCCCTCTTCTCCCTAGAAGATCCTTACCTTCTTAAAAGTGATCTCAGATATACTACTCTAGAACTGGTGTCCCAAGTTTCATCTGCCAGAGTCTGTCACCTGAACACTTTGTTGGCACCTCTGGTGTGTTCAGAAGTAAATTCATCATCTCATCCCTTGCTCCTCCCCTTCCTCCTCTTTCTCCTGATTTCCTTTGATGCTTCTGATATCACTAGTCTCCCTGCTGTGGCCCTGACTCATCATGCTTAAATATCAACCTCATCCACCATAATCCACGTCCAATTTTAATTTTTTTATGATCTATCTCATATATATCTCACTCCTTTTCTATTTCCATTGCTTCCATGCTATTACCTTCTACCCAGGCTATTGCAATAGTTTCCTACCTTGTCGCCCTGCCTCTAATCACGCTGTCAGAATAAATTCCTTCTAAACTGCAGCCCCGAATATGTAACTCTTTGTAGTAGCTTCCTACTCTGCAGATTAAAGACCAACCTCAGCTTGGCAACATGACTTCCATGGGTGCCTATTCTATACTGACTGCCTTATTTTTCTAAGGATTGGAAATAATATATGTAAAGTTCCTACTCTAAAGGTGGTCTTCAGTAATGGTAATTATTATTGTTGCTGCATTCACCCTATCATAATCCAGCTAAATAAGATCACTTGGTATGTTCCCTGCAGTTTTGTGTTGCTTATACTTTCTTCATCAAACTTTCACTGAACCTCTCCACATCTCAAATGTTATCTTTTCTGAGAAACTTTCTCTGATCCTCCAACTATGATATAATGTGTTTGTACTTTGAGCCCCAGAGGACATCGGACTTCTTGTACTTCTGTGATCCCTTTCCCTTCGTTGGACTGTGGGCTCCTTGGAGGTCAGCACAGAGGTCTTGGTCTCCTGTTCCTTCCAGCTCTTCCTAGTTTCCTGCCCTTGCTAGTGCTCACTAAACATCTATTGAATGGAACCTGTGGTTGTTACTGATCATGTTTGCTGATAAAAGCTTAAAAGGCCCCTCTCTAGGCTTATCACATTTTAAAAAGAGAATTCTTAGGGAAAACAAACACAAAAACCCTCTGGATATAAAAGATTGAGGCTGAACTGACTGGCAGTGGAGTTGATATTTTAGGCTAGGAGTTGCCCATTCTACCTTGAAATACCAGCCCTAGGTATATACCAATGATGACACCATCTTGTGGCCATGGTCGCCTTCATGAACCAGGCTGCAGCAAACCAAAGTATCCTTCTGAACACTCAGAAAACTGCTCTGCCAATCCCCTACCATGTCCTTTGCCTGTTTCCTTTTTAGGGTGTAAGTACAGAAGCCTTAGCATAGCTGCTTGTCTCCTTTACTAGAGATTTTACTGCTGCATGAACAGGTATCAAAACCAAAAGACCAAAATGACCCCAAATAGCCCTGTAGGCCAGAGAACTCATTGCAATGAAATCAACAAGCACTGTTAATATCCCAGGCAAGAAAGTAATTTTGCAACATACAAAACTACTTTTGTTATAGTTATATTAATTACAGTAGGATTTCTGCTGTGTACCTAGTAAGCTGGGTAAAATATGGATAAAAGTTACTATAGGCATCTCAACCTAACTTAAATATGCCATGTACTTTTATCAACTGGAACTATAACTCCATTTTAGAAAACTGGTTTAAATTTTATAAAGAACAGCTACATTTGCTATACTTTGGATTTACACACTAGGTTCAGGATGACCTTTTTAAATAAAAATAATTTTGATCAGTAACCATATGCCTTACATTCATTACTCATTGTTAAATATTTTATGACTCTTTTAGTTGTGGGATCCAGAAAAGAATGAAAAATGGCAACAACTTTTTTTGCAAGAGGTACGGATGGGAGAACTTTGGTTATCTAGAGGTAGGAATGTAACATTCTTTTGTAAGTTATTTTAAAATTGCTGTTCAACAAATATTTATTGATTAGTATTTGTATGTCAAATAACTAGCTAGATGTGTTAACTAATTTGTTCCAGTTAAAGAGAAACTGTCCCAGCATTTTCACTTCATCACATTGTCCCCCTCCACTAAGTTAGTGTTCAAGTTTATGTTGGCAGTCTCAAAAGTGGGCAGATGGGAAAACAAAACCAAACACGAGAACACCTCATTTATTGTCATGGAAAATTCTAAGTAAATGAATTTTACAAATGACTGAATGTTAAGAATCAGAATTTTAAAATTTTGACTGGTTTACAAAATTTTCTGATTTTCTTAGAATATTCTTAATAAAATACTTTTGTTGGTAAAATCATTAAGAATGACCATTCTTGTACTGTGTTTAATGTGGTGATGCCTGTAGGGGCTACCGTACACTTAGTGGTCATAAACTATATTTTGAATTATAATTTATTTCCACTTAATTCCAGACAGATTTGACAAAACTTCACAATACTGTCAATATTGGTGGTAGATAATATATATTATGTATATATGTATAAATATTATATATGGTAATCATAATGTTCTTATTCTGATGTTAAACCCTGGAAAGGAAAATAATTTGTCTTAAGACTTCTTAATCTAAGGGATAACTGATGCTGCTGATAAATCAGCATTATACCCATCAAGTACTGTATTTTTTTAAGTGTTGCAAACTCCTGTGTATATCACAATGCCTGTACCTGTTTTGCCTTTCTGTTGCCTTTTTTCAAAAGAATTTTTCAACCTGTATGTAAGTGGGTAGCATCCTCTAGGATTTATAAAAACAAAGGAGGAAGTCATGATCCTAGACAACTCACAGCAACAAAAATGCCCAAGATTTTTACTGTATTCAATGACTTAAAACCATATAAAGGTTTTGAGAAATGAAAAAAGTTGCAGCCATTCAAAATCATTGCACATTAATTATAATTTAAAATTTTAGTATTTTACGGAGTACTGATCTTTGCTTTTAGATGAAGTAATTTAAGATTAAATATATCTGGATTAAATATATCTGCCAAATATTTATAGCAAAATGAATAGTTAAAACTGACTTCAATGATATCAACAGGCATGACTTTACATAGCTAATGAAACTTAAAGACCTTCAATTGCATAGGCCTTGTCCAAGGCCCCCTAGTAATAATTTTGTATTCATAATTTTATATTCTTTTGTTTTTTTGACCCACCAATCACACACAAGAATTATATTCTTTTTCTTAAACAGGGGCCCTCAAATTGTGTAAGCTAGAGGTCTCACAAAATCTGGATTCATCCCTAGATATGGATATGGGTCAATTAAAATAGATAAAACCTTTCAACTTTAACTTTTATTGAATTGGGTAGTATATAGGTAGGGAAGAAAATTCTGAATTATAAGTCAAAAGAAAAAATAACATTTTATCACATTTTATTCCCATTCACTTTATGTTTAACAGCTATCGTGTAATAGTTTAGATTTAGAGGTTGATAGGTTACAAATATTTTGATGATTAGAACAAAAATTGCAAACTTGGGCTTTTAAGTTTTTTCCTCTCTCATAGGTGATAACATTTTTTCTGTGAACCCTTAAATTGATACATTAGCTCTCTAAGGGTTATATACTTTTTCTTATCATCCTGTTATTTTTAGAAGGGTTATATACTTATGTAATTTTAATGCAGTTTTCAATCTTGGCTGCTTATTCTTTTACTCTCCATCAAACCCCAAACCAATTAAATCAGAATGGGATGGAACCCAGGTGTATTTTTAAAAATTTCCCTAGATAACTACAATATAAATCCAACATTGAGAACCAGTGTAGTATTCTAATGTGGTAATTTTTCACCCAGTTTTTACAATTTTCTCGACATTGTCCATTCTCCTTTGCCATTTCCCCAATTTTCATTTCTTTGCTATTAGGTAGAATATAGTTCTATAGCCATCTCAATTGTGGCTATGTGTATAAGGGACCATAGGCCCAATAATTTTGATTGAAATTTCTAAGGAGCTGGTGTGACTGTGTTTATTGGTTGGTTGACTTAATTCACCAAATCGTATCAGCTCCATGAAGCTATAATATTGTTAATTTCAAATAAACCTTAGTAAAATACTAGGACAGTATTTCATGTGAGAGATAACTTCTTATTAAATGTGTGAGAAATACATTACTGAAAACTCATCAATGAAAATTTCTCATGTTGAAAATGTAAAATTAGTTATCTAGACAGACACAAAACATAAGTCTTAAAATCTACATCATATTGAGAAAGCTTGCTTTGTATACCTAAGTCAGGTCATGTCCCTTAAGGTTTTTCAGTTTAAGCTTAATACAAATCTTTGGAAAACATTTTTTTTCCTGTCATGTCCTTTTCATATGACCATGTATTTCAAACCAATAAATGGAAAATTAGTTTCAGTTAATAAGAACCCTATATATTTAACTGTAGTGAAATATATTTCCTACCTACTTATATGAAGTATGTCAAAGTATCAATTTCTATGATTATATAATACCAGAAGAGAGGCAGTGTACTCTAGCCTCAGTGGTCAGAAAATTAGGTTGTTTCTAATTCTGGCATTAATTAGCTTTCAAACCTTAAATAATTTCACTCATCTTTGCCTCAGTTTCCTAAAAGTAAAACAAGGGAGTAAGACTAAGTCATTCCATGTTCTAACTTAAACAGAAATGCTATGATTAATTTCTACTCTTCACAAATTTTTATTCCTTGTTTCTTCACAGCCAATCATCCTAAAACATTTTAAAACTTTACTTAGAAATCAGTTCATAAATTTCTTATTTTCTTCCTCTGGATATAGAATTCATGTTATACTAGATCTTGTTTCAATTCTGATAATGAAATCTATTTTTAAAGTTTCATTTAGCTAGAACGGATGTTTCATTTGTTAATATTTTACCAATCACACATGTAAAGATAACCCATCTTGTGTTAATAAAAGCAGTTCACACTTTAAAAAAAAACCTCTCAGTACCCTCTTCCTCACATACGGAAATTGCGGGACATGAACTTTTCCTATCAAGAGTGCAATTCTAAACAGTAAGAATACTCTTACTGTAATTTGCCTTATAATTATTCATATTGCAGCTTCACCATGGTGAAGCTCAACATTTCCCCCATGTGTACTCTACTCTTCACAAGACTTGTCTATATAGTCTTTAGTTTGGTATGCTTTTTAATTTTTAAAGCTTGTTGCTTTCTTGGTAATTTGTAGACTCTCTATTTTGAAGAACTTTACAATTTTGCTCAAAACTTACCAATCTGTTTCAGGAGAACACAGAATGGGGGTTGAACATCTCAGCAATGCCCTTTTAGTGTGTGGGCAACCACAGGAACTTCTGAAGGTTTACAAACACACACTCCCTCCCAAGGTATTTGAGATGCTGTTGCACAAAATTCCCCTTATTTGCCAGGTGAGCACATATTTCATTATCTTTGACAAATGTACATGATAAACAAGCATGTTGGGCTTGATTATATAGAAATTGTGAAGTATGTGTGTGAATTGGCTAAAATTTTGAGTGCAATCTCTGAATTTTTGGTTGCTTTTCTTGCTTTAAGATGAAGCAAGCCTATTCTTTCATGTTCCTTTGACTATAATGAACTGTATATTTTGTTGAGTATTATACATGTTTCAACACTTCAACTTTAAAGTAGAACAACACTTCTGCTTTCTATTAACAAACAAAACACAGAAATCACTTTGGTAAATATAAGCATACAGGCTAATTAGTGTTCTCTTAAATACAAGTTTAGATTGGTATCAAATGAAATCCATTCATAAGCCATTTGATTAACAGGTATTAGTGCACTTACATTTTACTGAACTGCTTGGTATGCTTATACATCAACTACAATTTCCTACAAATGCTAGGATTTCCTTCAGGATTCATTAATCATAAGATATTACTTTAGTTCACTTTTTATTAGACTGATCCCGAGTCATGGCTAAGAATAAACTGTATATTGTTGATCAGACTCAGAATCATTCATTGGACTTCTTAGGTTTTGAAAAAAACACAAACAACAGACTCCAGTAGAGCATAACAGTTAACTCTTAAAAATTCCCAAGCTAGTCACAGGTGGGATGTTTCCTGAAGATATATGCAAATGACAGTAGGATAGGAATATGTAATGCTCACCCTGACACAGGGGAGGCAAAAAAAAGGATTGTGGATTGAAATGATTAGCAAGTAACTATTTTATGTATTTACCAGCAATTTGAGGCAGACATGAATGAACAGGAATACTTGGAGGACGATCCTGATTGAAAAACATTTCAACGTATCCACAGTCCAGTCAGAATACTATGGTACCATATAGTATAAACAACTGCTCAGTGATATTTCCATTTATTTTACTTTTAGTAATAAAAATTTTTTTCTATCTC
>VBSM01002121.1:9559265-9569732 GCA_008086735.1 Cheirogaleus medius | reverse complement strand
CAGGTTTTACTTCTCTTGTTGTGAAGTCTTTAACACAGTCCAAAAAGCAGGTTTCTGTAAGTTTATTGTAGGTCCCAAGAAATTCCTTAAACTACAAACAAATCAGAAGGTTCTTTAATATTTGGTTTTTAAAACAAAGATGCTTTGAAACTTAAATTACCAATATTTTGTATTTAAACAAAATATCCTATAATACCTGAAATCATAGGTTCTTTTGCTAGCTTAAATGGGTATAATATGATCTATAACATAGTCTTATTTTCTAGCTGAATATTTTTCCTTATCAGTCAAATGAAAAATACACATGCTCCATAGCATTTAAGATCCACTTTTGGAAATGAAACAGAAACATTTATTTTGACTGACATGGCTGCATCCAGTGGTGCCTTTATCTGTTTTTTGCAAACTCCCTTTCCCTTAATTAGAATACCTTACCTGTTTTATCTGATCAGATTCTGGTATTTGTGCAGCCATATTCTTTTGGTATGTTTACTAGTCACCTGATTTAAAAATTAAAAAAAAAAAAAAAAAAAGATTGTTAATCTGTAAACAAATGTTTTTAGGTTAACTGAAGAGTTAGGTAATCATTGTTCATATTTTGTAAATTTTTCTATGTATGTAATATGCCCCCCCTTCCCAGATCATTAATGATAATAGAGTTTTAAAATATTAGTACACATGCTAAAGAACTATAACTTCAGGATAGAGCAAACTAATTTCACTTAATAAAAAGGAAGAGGCTTAAAAAAATGATTTAAGCAACAGAAATGTGGATTTTATCAAAGAACCTGAACAGGCCTCAGTAGTCATTTTATAATACCCCCATTTTTCAAGTAAGAAACAGCCTCTCTGGAGACATTCAAGCAAAAGTTGGACAATTCTCAGAAAAATAGGGAAAAAAAGGGGGACCTTTTCAACTTGATAAACATCTACAAAAAACTCCATAGCCAACATACTTAATGGTGAAGTAGACAATATTTTCCTTTAAGATTGTGAGGAAAGATGTCCAGTCTCACCACTCTCATTCAACATACTGCTGAAAGTTCTATTCAGTGCAGTAAGACAAGAAAAGGAAATAAAAGACATAAAGACTGTAAAGGAAGAAAATAAAACTATCTCTATTTGCAGATGACATGTTTGTGAACGTAGAAAATCCTAACAAATCTACAAAAAAAACTTAGAATTAACAATTGAGGCTAGGCGTGGTGGCTCACGCCTGTAATCTTAGCACTCTAGGAGGCCGAGGCAGACAGATTGTTTGAGCTCAGGAGTTCAAGACCAGCCTGAGCAAGAGCGAGACCCGTCTCTACTAAAAAAATAGAAAGAAATTAGCTGGACAAATAAGAACATATATATATATATATGTGTATATATAAAAATTATCTGGGCATGGTGGCTCATGCCTGTAGTCCCAGCTACTCAGGAGACTAAGGCAAGTAGGATTGCTTGAGCCCAGGAGTTTGAGGTTGCTGTGAGCTAGGCTGATGCCACGGCACTCTAGCCCGGGCAACAGAGTGAGACTCTGTCTCAAAAAAAAAAAAAAAAATTGAGTTCAGCAAGGCTGCAGCATACACAATAAACATACAAAAATCAATTATATTTCTACATATTAGCAACGAACACATGCACACTGAAATTAAAAATAAAATACTATTTACAATTACTCAAAAAAAAAAAGGATTTAGAGGTAAATCTAAAAAATCTAACAAAACATGTATATAGGGCTTGTATGTTGAAAACTACAGAATGATGACAAAAGAAATCAAAGACATAAAAGTTTACCTGATTTTAAGACTTACACAGCTACAGTAATCAGTGCTGTGTAGTATTGGTAGAGGGACAAATAGATCAATGTAACAGAGAACCCAGAAATAGATTCACACAAATAAGCCCAACTGATTTTTGGTAAAGGTGTAAAAGCAATTAAATAAAGGAAGGATAGCCTTTTCAACAAATGGTACATCCACAGTCACAAACTTTAACCATGAATTAAGTCTCTCACCTTACATAAAAATTTACTCAAAATGAATCAGGGACTTTTAAAAATGTTTGACAAGGATTCATTGCTGCTAAAAAAAAATGCTTTGTGAAAGATATCATTAACAGAATGAAAAGATCAGCTATATAGACTGGGAGGAAATATTTGCAAATTGAGTATTTAACAAAGAACTAGTAAGTAGAAGATATCAAGAACTCTTAAAATTCAACAATGAAAACAATTAGTAAATGGGCAAAAGCTATGAGAAGATATTTCATCAAAGAAGACATACAGATGGCTAGTAAGCACATGAAAAGATGTTCAACATCATTAACAGTTAGGGAAACACAAAACCACAATGAGGCCCAGAGTGGTGGTGCATCCCAGTGCTTTGAGAGGCAAAAGGATCACTTGAGGCCCAGTAGCTTGTGACCGGCCTAGGCAACAGAGTGAGACCACATTTCTACAAAAAAAGTTTTAAAAATTAGCTGGGTGCAGTCGCAGTCATATGCAACTACCATATGACTCAGCAATTGCATGTCTGGACATTTATCCTAGAGAAATGAAAATTTATGTTCACATGAAAACCTGTATGTGAATATTTATAAGAACTTTGTTCATAAAAGTCAAAAACTGGAAACAACCCAGATATTCTTCAGTGGGTGAATGGTTAAGAAAAACTGATACATCTATATCATGGAATATTACTCAGCAATAAAAAGTATGAGTTATCGATATATAACAACAGTTTGGAAAATTAGGAGTAAAAAAGTCAATCCTAAAAGATTATATATTATATGATTAGTCTTGCTCTGTCACCTGGGCTAGAGTGCCATGGCATCAGCCTAGCTCACAGGAACCTCAAACGCCTAGGCTCAAGTGATCCTCCTGCCTCAGCCTCCCAAGAAGCTGGAACTAAAGGCATGCGCCACCTCATCTGGCTAATTTTTTCTATTTTTAGTAGAGACAGAGGTCTTGCTCTTGCTCAAGCTGGTCTCGAACTCCTGAGCTCAAACCACCCTCCCTCCTTGGCCTCCCAGAGTGCTAGGATTACAGACGTGAGCCACCTGCGCCCAGCCTACAATGATAGAATTACAAAAATGGAGAACATATCAGGGGTTACTAGGGATTATTAAGGAGGGTGTAGGGACAGGAGGGAAGTTACAAAGGGTATTGTTACAAAGGCAAGGAGAGACCTTTGTAATAGAAATATTCTGTATCTTGACTGTATCAATATCCTAGATGTGATATTGTACTCTTTTGTAAGATGGTAACATCTTACAAAACTGGGTAAAGGGCAAAAGGGATCTTTGTATTACTTCTTATAACTGCATGTGAAAATATGATAATCTTAAAAGAAAAACCAGCCAGCACCATGGCACGTGCCTCTGATCACAGCTACTCAGGAGGATCACTTGAGCCCAGGGGTTTACAGCTGGAATGAGCTGTGACTGGGCTACTGCACTCCAGCCTGGTTGACAGAGCAAGATCTTGTTTCTAAAAATATAAATAAATAAAAGAAAAAAAATGATATTGTACACCTTTATAGTCCTTGCCAAAGAATAAGATGCAAGTTCCAAATTAGAGTTCTTTTGGATTCCCACTAAGAAAAGAATCTGAAAAGATCCAAGAACTAGGAAGACAATTTTTTTGGAAGTATTAAATGAAAGCATTGTTTTGTGGGAACTTAAAAAATACAAGGGTAATAAAAGATGCATTAAGGACTTGTTTTACCAACAGGCTTCCAGCTGAAAGTACAAGAGGTCGTCACCCGCTAGACCCTGGGCCTTTTGTATCGTTGAACTAGTACAGTACACCACTGTACTTCAGAAAGACACGCAGGAAACTGGACTTTCTACAAGTGACACCAAAAAGAAAACAGATCTGATTTCCTTACTTATAACACAATTAAAAATTTACATGATTGCTAATAGTAATAACAAAATCTCGTTCTCTTTTTTATTCCCATCCTTGTATTTCTTTGGGTTAAAATTCATATTTATTGACTTTTTCAACCAGAGGTCAGAAAGGCATAAAGTATGAAATCTTTAAATGTTCTGTAAGTTTCTTTCTTTTTTTTTAAGACAGTCTTGCTCTGTCACCCTGGCTAGAGTGCTGTGGCGTCAGCCCAGCTCACAGCAACTTTAAACTCCTGGGCTCAAGCAATCCTCTTGCCCCAGCCTCCCAAGTAGCTGGGGCTACAGGTGCGCGCCGCATGCCTGGCCAATTTTTTTAAGTTTTATAGAGACAGGGGTCTCAGTCTTGCTCAGGCTAGTCTGGAACTCCTGACCTCAAGTGATCCTCCCACCTTGGCTTCCCAGAGTGTAAGTTTCAGAGACTGGTATAGTGTGCTGCCTTTACAAAACCCTACTTTCCTGTTATACAATTCATGGTGACAAATGATGGCTATTATCGGGAAGCCTTTGACAAGATAGATGAGGAGCACCCCAAGTAGTGTTGGTGTGACTATTCTTTATTTAAAATTATTTTTTTGATATTATCTTTCAACATACATTCCTTAATCACTTGAACCCAGGAGTTCAAGGCTGCAGTGAGCTGTAATTTTACCTGCACCCCAGCCCGGGCAACAGAGTGAGGCCTTGAGGCCTTGTCTCTTAAAAAAAAAAGTATATAAACACACACACACACTCCTTAAACAGTATATGTTTCTTCCTGAAATGAAATAAAGGTTATCACACTATAAAACATAATCCATTAAGTATTTGGGAATAAAAGACAAATAGTTCTATCATTCAAAAACCACTATGTTAACATTATGATTTTTCTCTAGAATAATTTGATTATATATTTTAAAAATATTTTCCAGACCTACAATTAATCTCAAGAGCTAACAGTCAGCAGTTTTCTTAAGCCTGCTTAAATCTCCAAAGCTATTTTCTGTAGGTACCAATATCAAGATTATGGTACACAGAATTGTAGGCAATTGTTCTTAGAAAATACTGGAGACAACTGAGTGAATAAATGATTTTCAGATTTATTTGAGGTCTTTTAAATCTTTCATCATTCATTTTGCAGTGATTTAATCATAAGTTATGATGACTGACGAAGTCCAACAGCCACACAAACCACCTGATGGTGAGAATAGGTAGGATTGTGGTTGTTCTTTTATTTGATCCTAGTTTCCAGATATTATAACAAATGTTGTTACTATAGAGGCAAAGATCCAATCAGGGGTTACTTTCTGGTTATATCTCTGAAACGGGTTACTTTCTGATTATATCTCTGAAACCTGGAGAGGGAAAGAAGGAATTGGAGAGTTCTAGAGTCCCTGGCTTAGATCTTGGGAATTTTACAGCAATGCTGTTATTTTTGTGCCAAACAAAACATAACATAGAACCAGGGAAGTTAACAGTAAAGGAAGATCTTATCGGACATCAAGCTCAAACCTTTTCTGATGCATGAGTTTCCTTCTGTTCTGGAAAAGTTGTCCAACTTTTGCTTCAATGTCTCCAGTGAGGCTGTTTCTTACCTGAAAAATGAGGGTATTATAATATGACTACTGAGACCCATTCAGGTTCTAATAGTCTTTGATAAAATCCAAACTTCTGTTGCTTAAATTTTTTTTTTAAAGCCTCTTCCTTTTATTAAGTGAAATTAGTTTGCTCTGTCTATTCTGAAGTATGTATTTAATATTTTAAAAAAAATATGTATTGTCATGCTATCCTTATTTTTTCATGTAGTAACCATACATTACACTTCTCTTATGGTTGTCCTAATAATCCCAGGAGGGATGATTCAGAAATATCAAGAAACTTACTGGGCAGCTGGGCCTACTATACTAAGTAAGGTGTTTGGACTTTAAAATCCAGTATTTTCCCCTTTATATCCCAAGACCTAAAAACATTTTCCAAATAGCCAAACACATGTTATAAGCTAAGTGATTAAACCTAGTATCATAAAACATGGGTCTCAACATTAGGTGTTTCATGGTGTGATGCAGTAAGGCACACAGCATCACCTATGTGGTATTCTTGCCAAAATGTTTATCTGACTGATCATGAGAGAGTAATTAGGAAATTCTACAATATGGGATAACTTGTAGGATGACTGGGCTGGTCTTTTAAAAAATGTCAGTCATAAAGAAAAGGGGTTTGGGGGCTGATCTCGATTAGGAAGCTAAAGAGTCATGACAACTAAACACAATTTGTAGACCTTGATTGGATCCTGAATCAAAAAAGAAACATTTTTTAGATTAAAATAAAGGCATTTTGGGGATAATTGGGCAAATGTGAATATATTAAGTATGATAATCTTATTGAGGCTATGTAATAGAATGACCTCAAGGAGAGCTACACTGTAGAAATTAGGGTTAAAGGTCATGATATCTGAAACTTATTTGCAAATGGTTGAGGAAAAAAATGTGTATTTATATACATATACGTAGACAGAGTAGGAAAGAGAAATCAAATCCAGTAAAAATTGCTAACAGAAAAGAAATAAAAGAAAGAAAAAATCTCGTAAGCCACGTTTTTTGTTCTAGGGCTATCAGTATCTTTTATTCATTAGGTCAAATGTCTAAATCGATCTGAACTAACTTGTTTGATATAACTGAACAGGACTCTACCAGATGACCTTTTAGTTTAGATTATTTGCAGCAGGTTTAGGAAGTTATATCTGATTAACAGCCATACTCATCTTATTATTAACCAGAGCAAAACATACTTTGGAAAGACTACTGCATACTGCTTTCAGTTTGAAAAGCTAGCTTCAAGGCAAAAAGTATGAGCCTAGGAGTACTAGACTAAATGGGACAAGACTACTTGGGTTTTGTTTTTATTTTTTGAGAGAGGGTGTTGCTCTGTTGTCTGGGCTAGAGTGCAGTGGTGTCATCATAGCTCACTGCAACCTCAAACTACTAGGCTTAGAGCTATCCTCCTGCCTCAGCCTCCCAAATAGCTGGGCCTAACTACTTGGGTTTTAACATTAAATGTGATATAAAAGGATTTGTAAGATCCAAATTATTTATGCAAGTCATTTTAACGAGTGCTTATGCTCAGACCTTAGAGACTAGAGGAGAGAAGTCACTGTTTCTTTCACAGGTAAGTTTCACCTAGAAAATAAGTGAGTTAAATAATCTCCAAGGTCTCTTGCAGCTCTGACATTGTCATTCTATCTTTTAATAAACATATTATTATACAACAAATTGTGAACAAACAGGTACAGCCTATGAACCCAATAACGAAGGAGAAAACGTAACTGATACAAAAAATGATCATTAATTACAGAAACTCATCAAGGTACAAAAAATATTTAAAAGGTTCTCCCAAGCAGGACCCTTAAGGTACCTTTTAGTCTAGGCTTCTATGAAAGTAGACAGCTGAGATATAAAAAAATAAAATTCGTTATTTAGCTTTTACGTCGGACTACATTTTTTTTGCTTTGATTAATCTATTTTAAAGCCTCTAGTAAGGCGTAAAGGGAAAGCTCTAAGCGCGACCTCGAAAATTAGCACATCAGGGGAGTGTTACCTCTGGTATTCCGTCAAGGGAGGATATTTCAGTTAAAGGAGGCTCTTCTACCTGTCGGCTCAAGGTCACGGTGTGATTAGCCTACAGTCTAATTCTCTCGCTGTCCCAAAACAAGACTCTTGACTTCCCAAATTTGGGTTGGGGCTGGCTCAGGGCCTCAGGTTCCTACCCTCACCCCGCTGACACGGCCCCTGGCTAGGGAAGAACCTGCCCTGAGGACGCGATGCCCGGATCCGCAGCCCCCGACAACCCCACGTACACGCGGCGGCCTCCTCCGGAGACCCCACCACCTTTCCGGAACATAGCCTGTTGCCCCCCGCCCGGAAACCAGGGATTCTGAAAGCAGAAAAAAGAGACCATACTCAAGCACAGGCTCTCGCTTCCGACATCTGTACGAAGCTGGGGGGCTGCGCTGGGTTGAGTCTGGGGACAGAGGCTCAGGATCAGGACAGGCGCTGCGGCCGCTCCAAAGGAAAGAACACGTGGGAGCGGTAATGTCAAGAGCACTTAAACCCTTCGTCGCCGATTCGTTATAAGGCGAGGATATCTAGAGGAAAAAGCCTATACCAAGAGCGAATTATAAAATCACCTACGAATTAATTTTGTGGTTTTCTGCTTAGATAACACTCTCTATTTCTGACTTCCTCGCCAATAATGACCCGAATCTGTCGAAACTCTTTGGAAGCCTAATTTACTTAATTGCACGTTCCCAACGGTCTCCAAGAGCTACACTGTAAACGGTCCCTATTGCACACAAATAGTATTACCGGCTAAGTCGGGAACTCTTCAGATCTTCGATGAGTCTCTCGAGTTTTATTTAATGTTAAATCTTTTGGGGCAGTGTGCTACCTTAAAAAAATAAATCTACCCTGTTTTAAGTATTTTGTCGGGAGTTTGTTTCCACCCGGAGATGGATGGGGGAGCACCGGAGAGCATTTAGCTTTTTGGTTGGATGCTTTTCTTGGCGCGCATGCGTGTTGTGTCTCAAGGGCGGGTTTAAAGGAAGTGGGTGTTGACCAGCGGGCAACTGAAGCTGTTGTCAGGTTATACCTGGGGCAGCGAGGTTGCTGGGCGTCCGGTAGTCCCAGAGGGGTGAATTTAGGTGTCCGATGGTTGCGTCTAGAAGGGTGTGTAAGACTCTTTGGCTGACGAAGGCTATTAAGCTTCTCATATGGGTGATTTTTAAAACAATAGCGTTTCGTTTTTATCTGCTTGACTCCCTAATCTCAAACCTTAATCCCGCCTCTACGTCTGTTTGGTTTTGCGCTATCAACTTTTGGGGTGGAGAGTGCTCTGTTAATTATGATTATTGTTGTTCATGCGGCCGTTCTCTTGTCACCCCCACTTTCAGATTCATTGGCATGATGCATTGATAGACTGATTGCGATTAATGGGTACATATGACTTTACAGTCATTTTTAATACTGGATTAAATACCAAAATTTAAATTTTCAATTTAGTGGATTTAGACATTTTTAAAACAGTTGACTGCGTGTTCTAAAATCACTTTTGAGATTTACATTTTCTTTATCATAGATCCTCCTTGCTCCTTCTACCCCTGGGTCCTCAAAGAGGTGAACATTTTGTTTCTAAGTCTTATAAACACAGAAGAAAGTTCTTCCAGTGAGAACTGTGGGACTAGTTTTGTTACCAACAATATGAAAGGCTCTGAGGTTAGCCCGGAAAAGAACAAAAGGGTTAAACTACCAGCGAGGAGACTTCGTGAGGTAGATTCTCCAAATCATGGAGATGACTTGGCTTTGCTGAAAGATGAGTTGCCCTGTGTTCCTCCAGCGTTGCCTGCAAATAAACGTCTTCCTGTTAGAACGAGGACTGGCTTGAATGGAACATCATGTGGTATGCGATTCCATATAGTTTCTCAACCAGTTATCACTTTTTAAAATCTTTTAGTCCTTATTTTCATTTCATTTTTTTTGTTTTGAAATTTAGAGGATTCTTAATGTTTAAATTCCTGGAATGTAAGATAGAAGTCTAGTTTGCACATATGTTTGAAGACTGAGTCTGTTTCCTGGGAAAATGGCCAGGCAGAGTCTACAGTGTTAGAATAGATTGAATGAATGAAACATTAACATCTCTTACTGTGGTTGGTTTTTTGATTTTTGGGTTTTTTTTTTGGCGTGTGTTTTTGCACATTGTTCTTGTTCACATCTGTGATGGACACACTTGTATAATGTGCTTTACTTTCCCCTAGTAGAAAAGCATGACTACCATTGATGGCTTCCATATTCCAATTCACTTACCCTGTCTAGAGCTCAGTGAAAATGAAGATAACACAGGCTTAACTCACTTTACTGGTAATTTTTAGGGTCTAATGAATATATGGAGAAAAACAAGAAAATGCTTTAGTAATGGTGCTTTTTTGGAGGGTACTGTGGTGACACTCTAATAGGCCTGCTGTTAAATCAGACTTTTACATCATATACATATTTCTACCCATAGTTTGTTCACATCCAACAGTGTACTGATATATTTTAAAACATTTTATATATATCTCACTTTGTCAGTACTGAACTTTATTTTCCCAAGTATTAATTGTAAAAACTGTTGTTTGGATATATATAAATACATTTTCTTGATTTTTTTTTTGTATACAAAGTGTTTTCCAATTGAGTCCCACATTAATATGAAGTTTATAGTTCTTGAATCATGCCTATACAGTTTCTAAAGTTCAGATTTAAAAATCACTAAAATGGATTCTTTGATTTTGTTAGGTTCATCAGACTTAACTTCTGCTAGAAATTATCACCAGTCTTCATTAGAAAATCCTGCTGCATCAGAAAGTGTAAGCAAAAGGATTCTTATTTATGCTTATGTTAAAATTTTCAGTGTCATCAAATAATGTGTTCTTAAACTGTGTTTGATTAGCAATATGCCTTGTTTTTATTTAAGTATCATTTAACCAGAACAAGTGTTATTTTTTTTTTTGACAGAATCTCACTCTGTTGCCCGGGCTAGAGTGCCATGGCGTCAGCCTAGCTC
>VBSM01002121.1:9535741-9553734 GCA_008086735.1 Cheirogaleus medius | reverse complement strand
AAAAAAAAAAAACAACTATGAAAGGCCTCTGAGAAGGTAATTGCAATATAGAGAATAGTAACTGAATCAAAACTATAAAAATGACTCATGTTGGGTTAAAAGACAGTCTAATTATGTCTTAAGAGATATTTTAAAATGAAGCAGGCTGAAAATAAAAATACAACAAAAATATGTTGAGGAGAAAGCAAATAAAAAGAAACAGGAGTAGCAATATTAATAACAGTTGAAGTAGACTTCAAAGCATACGAGGTCTGTCCGGAAAGTATCCAGCCATTGTCAACATAATGAGAATGGTTTGCGCGACACTGATATAACCTGGCAGCCAAGGCGAGTAGACTGGAATGTGCATGCGTGAAAAACGATGCCTTCACTGTACTAAAGGCAGTGGGGCACTAGACTTGGTTGTGTTAGCATGTGTACTGTGTGGCCATCACATTCAAAATGACTAAGCAAGTAAAGTAATGAATCTGCATCAAATTTTACGTTAAGCTTGAACATTCCTCTGCAGAAACTGTTCAAATGATTTAGAAGGCTTTTGGGGACGATGCAATGAATGCAGCGCAAGTAAAGTGTGGCACAAATGCTTCAAAGATGGTTGAGAATCTGTTGAAAGTGATCCATGTTCTGGAAGGCCTGCAACAAGCAAAACACCTAAGAATGTTGAATGTGTACAGGTTAGGTTAAGAGATGCTAAGAGAACTGTGTGAGGTCCCAAGGTGCCTACTTTGAAGGGGACTGAGGTGTCATTGTCCTTAGTACAATGTTTCTTGTGTCTTGTTATCTTCCTCAACAAATGTCTCTATTTTTCATATTACATGGCTGGATATTTTCCAGACAGACCTCAGATGTGTTGAATAGACTAAACAAGACCATGATTTTGGCAGGATATGTACATTTATTTTTTTTAGTTTTGAAAATCCTTAATGAAAGTAATAAAAGTACATGGTTTTAAAAAACCAAATAGTATGAAAATCTTGTACTAAAAAACTACCATCTTCTGTCCCACCATTTCCTTAACCACTAGACAGGTTGCCCAAAGGCAGCCACTTTTCATTCTTTTACCTCTTTCCTTTGAGAGGAAATTTTATAAATTAAAGTAATATGCTTACAGTACCTATTTTTGATTCATAATTTAGACTGTACTTATCCTATTATGATAGGATTTAGCTCTCTTAAATTATTTTCTCTCATAGTTATTCCAATATTTTTAATTAAATCAATCTTGACTCTGTGGGTGTTTCTTATATAACAGTCATAAACTTAACATCTTTTTATTTTAAAAAGTTTCAGTATTTATGAAAGTAGGGAGGATAATTTGGTGAACCCCATGTTCCTATAGCTTAGCTTTAGTTATTAGCGTTTTGTTTCATTTGTAATTCCCTCCCTCCCCTGGAATTATTTTTAAACAAATCCTAGAAGTCATTTCATTTTATCTTTAAATTTTTTTGAGATAGAATCTCTCTCTGTTGCCTGGGAGAGAGTGCAGTGGCATCATCATAGCTCACTGCAACCTCAAACTCCTGGGCTCAAGCGATCCTCCTGCTTCATCCTCTGGAGTAGCTGAGACGACAGGCACGTGCCACCATGCCCAGCTAATTTTTTTATTTTTTGTAGAGACTGGGTCTTGCTATTTTCTACAGGCTTAAATATTTTAATATGTGTATCTGAAAGATGATTTTTTTAAATGGCATTACCATAATACTATTCTCATACCTAAAATATAATAATAATTTCTTAATATTATCAAATATTGAGTCAGTATTCAAATTTCCCTGATTGTCTCATAATTTTTTTTATGGTTAATTTGTTTGCATCGGGATCTAAGGAATAGCCATACATTGCATTTGAATGTGTCTCTTAAATCTGTTTCAATGTATAAATTTACCCTTCTTTCATTTTTCTTATAATTTTTTTGTTTGTACTGAGGAGTTTCCCACATTCTGGATTTTGTTGAGTGTATCCTTTTGTTTTTCTTTAACACGTTTCTCTCAACCCAAAATTTCATGAAGTGACAAGGATGTTTGATAGATGATGTTACATACTTCCTATGTATCACATCAGGTGGCATAGATGTCTGATTTTATCTTTTGGAAATTAGGATTTATCTGAAATTAGGATTTATCTGTGAAAACACTTTTCACCTTTTTGTACCAAATTATAGCGTATAAAAATTTAAAGACAAATAGACCAGTCAATTTAAGAAATTTAGCAGGAAAATAATTTTTTTAAAAAAAGCTGAATGATAGAAAAAAAGCAAGGAAAGCAGAAGAAATGAACTATACCAGATAAAGCAGAAAACATGAACACAGTAGAATGTTTTCAACTAGTTCTTAGAAGTATGTCAATGTAATAAGCAAACCCTGGACAAATTCAAGTCAGAAAAATGGTGAGAGAACAAATAAGTTAGAAATAAGAGATTCTTGAGGTACTTTGGAAACAACAACAATAAAAAAGAAATAAAAAGATCATCATGTCCTTACGGCTGGGTATAGTATCTTATACCTGTGAATCCCAGTAGTTTGGGAGCCTGAAACAGGAGGATGGCTTGAGACCGGGAATTTAAGACCAGCCTGGGCAACATAGTGAGACCCCCATCTCTAAAAGAAAATTTAAAAATTAGCTGGCTGTGGTGGTGCATGTTTGTAGTCCTAGCTACTAGGGAGGCTGAGGCAGGAGTATTGCTTGAGCCCAGGAGTTTGAGGTTGCAGCGAGCTATGATGATGCTACTGTACTTCAGACTGGGCAACAGAGCAAGACCCTGTCTCAAGAAGGAAGGAAAGGGAAAGGAGAGAAGAGGAGAGGGGAGGGGAGGGGGATGTCGGGCATATGGTGTTAATAAAGCCAAGGGGAATTATGTTCCAAGTTTCATATGCTTCTCAGAGGTAAAGAAAGATAAAGACTAGAAAATGTACATTGAATTGAGCAAGAAGAATTATTGGTGGTCTTGGTGAGATCAGTTACAGCTTAGTATTAGAATATTCAGTGGATTTAGGAATAAAGAAAAAGTTCTTAAAAAAAAGACTAGAAGGAGATAACTGCTTCTTAATGGGTTATATGCATTTCCCAGTATTTATACTTAGGAGCTCTTTACGTTTGCTACATTGAGGATTTACTAGTTTAATAATTGGAAAAAATAAAATTTAAAAGCCTATAAAGAAGTAAGTTTAAGTCTAGCCTTATATTATTTCTCTCGGTTGTCAAGGGTAAGTCACTTTCAGACTTCAGACAGGAATACCAAAAGATAATGAATATCTGAATTATATTTTCTTAGTACACCCCTCAATTGGTTAAATATATATGGAGTATCTACTGTGTACCTAACCCTTTGTTAGTTGCTGTTTGGTGTAAAAGATGTTTCTTTCTCCCCCTGGGTTGCTTACAGCTTAGTTGGGGAGAGAATATGTGCATATATAGAAGAATGAGTGCCTAATTGCATTCAGTATATTATTAAGTTATTCTGTACACATATTTAAACCATAGGATGGCCAATTATCAAGCCTCAATTGTGTGGTATAGGCAGTAATTGCAAAAAGGAGTTAATGAAGAGAGAGATTAAGAAGTGTTATAAGGACAGACTTATAAAAAAGGTAACGCTTGTATTGTATCTTAAGGAAGGAGAAGAATGTATGTAGTAAGTTGGGTGGAAGAAGATTGAGAGAATGGAGTGAGAAAAAGCATGGAGTAAGCTGTGAGTGTGTCATGGTATGTGAGTCTCCTCAATTTATGAAGTAATAGGAGGTTTATACAGGAAGGTAGGGCAAGGCCAGATTGTGGAGTAAGGCCAAACAGAGGGAATTAGCCTATTCAGTTGCTTATAAGGAACAATTTTGAATTTTTGAGTGGTGGAGACACATGTGTGGGAAGTTTTTATGCAAGTAAAAACTGAAAGAATGAAATAGTTGGTAAGAGGTGAGGAAGTTTTTTAGTAGAGAGGAAGAAAGACGAAGGGAGAAGTGCTAATCTGAGAGAGAAAGTTTTGGTGTCATGGGAAGATCTCTGGGAGTTGGGCCTTAAATCTACTACTTACTAGTTCTGTGACACTGATCAAGCAAATCCTATTACCTCTCTGAATGTCAGTTTTTTCATCCGTAAAATAAGAAAATCAGGATAGGTGACCTGTAAGGTTCTTCCACCTCTGTAATTCTATGACACTCTTCTTGCAATTGTGATGAAATAATTGACAAGACTTGATCTCTCAATTGGGTATAAGAAGGTAAGCAGGTAGAGAAGGCAAGGCAACCTCAAAATTTTGAGACTGAGAGAAAATGCTCTTAGCAGAAATGGGGAAATATCAAAGAGAAGTAAGTTTAAGCGTTCTGTGCTACTTTTAAAAATCAAGGGGGGAAATCCAGCAGCTGAACAGGAGACATATTCCTGCCAATTTTACTTAGACTTTCCTAGGGACTCTTTGGTTTTTCCAGTGGTTCCTTTCATTATTTCCTTTAGGCCAAATAGGACAAAATCAACCAGACTTTTTTTCCCCTGATATTTAATTAAATGTCTTACTGCAAATATGCATCTATTTTCTGGACTCGTTTTTAATCCAGGCTGCTTTGTAGTGTATTTTGTGCCCATTTTGATAAAGTGGGTGACGTTTATTATATAAATCTGAGTGAGCTAGAATTCATAAAATTACTTGAAGCAGTTTTAACCATCCCTCTTGGGGATATTATGCTAAGTGAAGTAAGCCAGGCATGGAAAGACAAATACCATATAATCTCATTTATATGTGGAATCCGAAAAGGTTAACTCATAGAAGGGAGTAGAATGGTGGTTGCCAGGGACTGGGAGTGGGGAAGAATGGGAAGATGTAGGTCAAAGGGTACAATTTTAGTTAGACAGGATGGATAAATTCTGGAGATCTATTATACAACATGCTGACTATGGTTAATAATAATGAATTATATACTTGAAAATTGCTAAAAGAGTAAATCTTAAATGTTCTTACTACACACACATAAAAATAACTGTATGCATTGAGCGATATGTTAATTACCTTGATTGTGGTATTAATTTCACAATGTATACATATATTAAAACATCACATGTACACTGTAAATATATATAATTTTTGTCAATTATACCTCAGTAAAGCCAACGAAAAAATAGTAGTCGTAAAGTGTACATCAGTAATGTTATAATTCTTATAAAAAGTATTTGGAGAATAAAATTATCAGTGATTTTAAAAACAACAAACCATCTTGGGATGACTGCTTTGGGGAGAAAACTTGGTACTTGAATTCTTAGAGCTTTTTCCTGCATGTTTTACTTATTTATTTTTCTTTATTTTTTAAAAATTTTTTATTTTTAATTATTATGGGCACATAATAATTATATATCTTTATAGGGCACATGTGGTGTTTTGATACAGGCATATAATATGAATTAATCAAGTCAAGATAATTGTGGTATCCATCACCTAAGGCATTTAACATTTCTTTGTGTATTCTGTGTGTTTTAAATTTGTACTTCTTAATTATGTATCTTTGTAATTGTGCCATGCCTTTTTCTTATGTGTAAGTCTTATTTTTTGCATTAATATCACTACCTTCAAGAAATTATCTTATTTTTTTAGTCCTTAGTGACCTGAACCTTAATAAATTTTGTTCACCAAATGACTTTGTGTTTGATAGATGATTTAATTAAAAAATCAAAACTACCTTCAGCAGATTACCACTTGTGGATATTTCTTGAAATGGTTCAATGTAGCTTACTTAATATATTTTTATTGCTTTTTTATTTATAGAGCTCAAAGCATGCCTGTTGTTAAGGAAGTAAAAGTACATCTTTTAGAAGATGCAGGCACAGAAACAGATGCTGTTACTCAGGAGACTAGAACTTCACCCAGTGGAATTGATTCAGCTACAACTGTGGCTGCAGCAACTGCAGCTGCCATTGCAACAGCAGCTCCACTGATAAAAGTATATCCTTCTCCCCAGATATTCATAACTACTATGTGAAATATAGAAATATTAAGAACTGATTCTATAAATGGTTGTGTCCAACTAGAGTAGGAACATTCTAGTTCCTCTCAATTTGAAAGAATTTTCCTATTTGTGGTTGCATATTCTCAGGTATTGTGAAAATTACTCCTTAATCACTGTGATGGCTCTAGTGAATCCAGACTTTCCCAGTTTTAGTACATAAAGTCCTGCATCCTAGGGAAACGCCTTGACTCCTGAGCAACCTGGGTGATCAGTCATTTTTACTTGAGAGCTGGAAGGAACATTAGAGATCATCTGTGCCTAGGCTGTCACTTTGTAAATAGAGGAACAGGTCAGAGTAGACACAAGATTCTAGAATTAATAAGTGGCAGAGTGACAACTGGAAATCAAGGCTGCTGACTTAACCCAGCCTTATGTTGGTTGAGTATTAAAAGCTACTTTGATTTACTATTTCCTTCTTTTAAATTTCCATTAAAGTATCTTATTTCTGGCATTATAAAATTCTATGTGACAATTTATCATAATTTTTTTTGAGAGGAAACATTTACCTAAGGTTAGCTATCTTATGCCTTTTATTTCTGTGACTCTAAAAATAAAGGCATTAAATCATCAAGATTTAGTGGGTAAAAACTCTAATTTGATCATTTCTCAATACCAGTTGCTTTAAATAACCTTTGTAGTAACTGAATATATTTTTTGTATCTTTATAAAATATGAAATATTATTTTGATATTTTTATTGTTTTAGGTACAGAGTGATTTGGAAGCAAAAGTCAATTCTGTTACAGAATTACTTAATAAGTTGCAGGAGACTGATAAACACTTACAACGCGTTACAGAGCAGCAAACAAGCATTCAGAATAAACATGAGAAACTACATTGTCATGATCATGAAAAGCAAATGAATGTGTTTATGGAGCAGCACATTAGGCATCTTGAAAAATTACAGCAACAACAAATAGATATTCAGGTATTTATAATATAGCTAGTATACATTTCATAATCTTTTATCACTTGCATTTCTAAGGTAATTTTCTTTGATAACTGCAGTAACAAATTGTAACAGTTTTAATTCTTAAATCATGATTTGTTTGTTCTTCTTTCTTCCCCTCTAAGTGGAGAACTCTGCATGTTGTAGCTCAAATGTTATTGATTCTGTGAGATCTCTCTCTCTAGTTAGTTTTTCTTCCTTTTGCAGTATTTTTGTTCATACCATTTTTAAAGCCCTTTTTTTTGGAGAAAGAATCTTACTCTGTTGCCCAGGCTAGAGTGCCATGGCATCCGCCTAGCACACAGCAACCTTAAACTCCTGGGCTCAAGCAATCCTCCTGCCTCAGCCCCTTGAGTAGCTGGGACTACAGGCACGCACCACCATGCCCGGCTAATTTGTTCTATTTTTAGTAGAGGCAGGGTCTCCCTCTTGCTCAGGCTAGTTTCAAACCCCTGACCTCAAGTGATCCTCCCACCTCAGCCTCCCAAAGTGCTAGGATTACAGGCGTGAGCCGCCATACCTGGCCTAAAATGCTTAAGTCACATTGCAATTATTGTTTATATCAGTGGTTCTTAGCCTGGGAATTTGCATTAGAATTACGTGGACAGCTTTATAAAAGTGTACATGCTCAGGCCTCTCAGAGATTTTGAGCCAGCGGGTCTGAGGTGGTGAAATCATTGAAAGCTCTGAAATGATCCTGATGCACACCCTTGGATAGAGCCACCTAGTGTACACATTTACTTCTGCATTTCTTTAATTAAAAGAATGAATATTTTTGAGTACCTTTTGAATATGATGCCCTGGTGTATTATAAAAAAAATTATCTTCACAAGGAGATGATAACATACTTTCCTATTTATTTTGGAATTTCCAAGTCCTAAAAACTACACAGCACTTCATAAACATTTATTTTGAACAAGTGAACAACCAGCATTGTAAATGTGTTGGTTTTAATTTACTTTTTTTTCCTAATTGATGTACAATTTAAAAACTTTCAAAAATTAGAATATAACTTCCAGAAGAATGTGTGAAAACAAATTTATTATAGCTCCATATATTTTCACAAAGTGGACACTAATGTGCTATAATTTTCAGGATTTCTTAATAGCTCTTGTCTTGAACTTTTCATGTGATTGAAGATAGTATTTTATTGGAATGATTATAGGCATACAGAGTAAAGTTTTAGTAAGTACTCTATACATTATTAAAATTGAGTGTGCAGTATATTATCTAGTGAGAAGCCAGGCATGAGTCTACCAGAGTGCTAGTTCCCACTTTATAAATAACTTTACTTCTCTGAGCCTTGATTTCTTTACCTAGAAAATATTTTTGTTGTTCAGGATAAAATCAGATGACACATTTAAAAAGCACATTGATTTCCTAAGGAGAGGGTCCTGCTTGGTCCTAAGTGCCAGTCTGCCATTCATCCATCTTTCCATAACTAAATCCATCATTTATTGACTTTCCGATTTTGTAAGAATGGACTCTTTGATAATTTAGATGTCTTATTTATAAAGGTTACAGAGAAAGTTGAAGTTTTGGTGACATACTAGGTATATTAGTTCAATAAATGCTTAATGAAATGAAATTAGTTGAGTCTGTTTTATGTAGAGGATCTTGACACACTTTTAGGAATTCTGTAATACTCTAAATCTTTTTAGGTTTTTCTAGACCCAGCATAAAACTCTCTTTTAAAATCAGCTTTATTAGTTAAGATACTTATACATTCCAGATATTTAAATAAATAGTGCTGAAAACTTTGTAGTCACTATAGTTCCCATTTATACATAAATGCATATATGTTTGCTGCTACTAAGCAGGACTACAGTTTATGAATACCTACTATCAATAGTTTTCAAACCTTTACTTCAAATGAAATTTTACTATCCAAGATATAAAAGATGAGATGTTTTGGTTTTAAATTCTCTGGTTGAAGTAGAGGTCTAAAGCTAGGGCCCCTCCTTTCTGGTCTGCTCTTAACCTGCTAGAGTGGCACCTAAGCCATCTCTGAGGTAGAAAGGAAGACACTGAGGTTTACAATAGTTAAGGCAGAACATTAAGGTTACACAGCAGAGTTGGGCTTAACCCAGGTCTTTGTGATACTGCTTCCTTCCAATGGCATCTCTCCTACTACTACAGTGGACAGTTGCAATATAATGTATATATTTTCATTGTTTACTAAATGTAATAAATTTTTTTCAAGACCTCTAATAAATGTCAATATATTTTATCATGTCTTTCAAATGATATCTGAAAATAATAAAATAATTTTATGTCTTCTAGACTCATTTTATTAGTGCTGCACTCAAGACCAGTAGTTTTCAGCCTGATAGTATACCCCCTTCCAGAGCAGTGGAAAAATATTCTGTAAAACCTGAACATCCTAATCTTGGTAGCAGTAATCTATCTTCGCATAATACATTTGCTTCCAAACAAGGTAAAAATATGTGGTTCTCTATGAAAAACAAATGTCAACTATGAATTTTACTTGGGCCATATAAAATGAAAACTTATTTACTAAGTGGTAGGAGTCTTTGCTATACAAAATTTATTTATAGGAGTCTTTGTTTTATAAAATTAACTTTTTTAGGTCAAGTAATTTTTAGGTTATTTTGAAATTTGCTCAAATCATGCATCATTTCCCAATTCATGGTTTTAATTAATAACCTTCATAAATTGTCAGAAACACAAATTTAGAACATTTTCTTTAGTATCAAAAATGTTTGTAGTAAATCAATTCTCCAGTTGTCTGACAAACTGCATATATATTAGTTTTCTTGATTCTGTCAGGAGAGAAACCACCTGAGTATAATTATAAACTATTTCTAAATCTTTTCAGAGCTAGTAATGTAAGTCTATTTATCTTAATAGAATTTTAAAACACTTCATTTATAATAACAAAGGAATATATTGATATTTGAATAATGAACTAAAGAAACTCAAGGGACTGTCCCTTTAATAATATAGAAATCTATATAGTACAATATTTTTGACATTTGATTTGTTAGAATATTGTGGTTTTTTTTCACTTTCTCAGTTATCTTTCTCTACTTTAAATTTTTATTAAGACATCTTTATTCCTTTGGAATCAGAAAAAAAATTAAACTGTTCGAAAGAGGAATGGAATGAGAGAGATGGCCCCTCAGACGCTGCCTTTCACCATGGCGATGGCATCTCCCAGGGTGACCTCACACCTGGAGATCCCTCCCTGGGTCCTGCAGAATCTCTTTCACTTTTCTCCTGAGGAAGGAGAAAACTGCAGAGCTGCACTGGCAGGCTCCAGCTGGCCTGTACTGGTATAACAGTCTCTTTCTTCTGGAACCCTAAGCCAAATATCAAGTATCCTGGAATGGCAGTCTTCTTTTTTTCTTTCCTGTAGGTTCTGCCATGACGTGTCTTTTCAAAGTGTTCTGTGTCCCTAAACTGTGGGAATTTTTCTTATATCTCTAGATAGCTCAGTTGGCCAGTGATGCATTTTGCATTATATTCTGTCATTAGAAGTGGGAGGCTAAAAGATGGATATTGACTTAGTTCATTTTCTGTTGCTGTAACCAAGTACTTGAGACTAGGTAATTCCTAAAGAAAAGATATTTATTTCTTACAGTCCGGAGGCTGGGAAGCCCAAGGTTGAGGGGCCACATTTGGTGAGGGCCTTCTTGCTGATGGGGACTCTCTGCAGAGTCCTGAGGAAGCAGGGTAGCACATGGTGAGGGGGCCACAAGAGATGGCCAAATTGGCTTTTATGTGATTTGTTAGAACATTGTTGTATAACAGTCATCAAAGATTCCTTATGCTTATATGGTTCTTTATGTTTTACAACAAACGCATGGTCCTTACAAAACTGTTATGTAGTAATGAATCAATTTTAAGTTCTGAAGAGAGGACAGTGAAACACAGAAAGGTTATGACTTGCCTGTTCAAAATTACCTGGTTTGAGAGGGAGGATGTCAGAGCTAGGACCAGAACTCAGGCTTCAGTATGACCCAGCCATGTGCCTTCCATAGAAGTGGATACTTTTTCCATACTCATTTTCAGAGAATTATTTGCTCATAATTCTGCTATTTTTTAGATTTGAATTTTTAAAAAAGTTGTCTATTTTATTGATCAGACACTGAATTTATTTCCTTATATATATCAGTTACAATAATATAAATAATAGAAAAATGAATAAATTAAAAATTCAATAAATTAAACTTTATTTTTCTATGCTTTTTCTTAGGCATATATTATTTTTATGTAATTTTAAGTATAGCATAAATACAATTTTGTACTGCCTTTTTACTGGCCTATTTTCCATGTATATAGCTCTCTTTATAATTTTAATTTGTAATGACTAAAGGATAGTCCATTGGATGACTGTTTCGCAATTTACTTGGACATTATGCTATTGTTGGACACGTAGGCAGCTTTTAGTTTTTTTTTCCTTTACAAATAATTGTAATGAATATCATCATATATTTAATGTTTTCTTTCATTTATTTTATTTCCTTGGGATAAATTCCCAAGAGTAAAATTACTAGATCAAAGAATATAAAAATTTTAATACTTCCTATGCTTATTGCCAGATGGTTTGTCAGTTTTCATTGCCACGAGAAGTGCCTGGCTGTGCCATTTTCACCATAGCTTCAATAGTACTGAATATCATATTGATTCTTATTCACTAGCTATAAATGTTTATAGTCTTCATTTCTTTTGATTTTTGGTGAGGATGATGTTATTTATATACCCTCATCAATAATTTGTATATCCTTTATAACTTTGGTTTTATTTTTAAAGTATGTGAAAGAGTAATACCATACAATTTAAAATTTTTTAAAAAGTAAATTAATTATTTTTTACATTTTCTATTAAAGCACCTTTAAGAGAAGTTGAAGATGTGGGTTTTGATAAACAAAAATCTCCTTTGGAGACACCGGCACCTCGCAGGTTTGCTCCCGTACCTGTTTCAAGGGATGGCGAACTATCAAAGAGAGAAAATTCTATGGAAGAAAAAGAAAATATGGAACTGTCAGGTCATAGAGGTAATAAAGCAATTATAATTAGTACCCTCCTTTTACTAGACCTATCTCAAATTAGGAAATTGTTGTGAGATTTTCTCATCATGGTTTATAATTCTCTGTGTGCCTAGTAGTAACTAAAGTGGGATCTCTGTTTTTAATATTTTTCGTTAAATGATGCCTACTGGGCAAAGCAAGCTTCTTTGGATTCTTTGTAAAAGGAGTTGGAGGTATACATTTACAATTATAGTACATTTACAATTATAGTATATTTATAATTCTGATTGTCTCCTATTGGTTATTACTTAAACTTTTAATGAACAAGTTTTATTATTAATGAAAATAATAATCATTTATTATTAATAAGAAGTTTGTTATTAATAAAATTACCAATAATTAATTTTATTAATATCCTTAATAAAATAATCATTTTACTCATCAATAATAATTAATATCACAAAATTATGATGTAGTCTCACTAAAAACAAGGCTAAAGGAAAGATCCAATTATTGCTGTGAAGAAACAGGTAAATCTCTATAAATTTATAAAAATAGTCCATTTTACTGGGCTTGTGATGATGATGCTTCTCATTCAAATTCCTTTTTTCTATGATGAAAATAAATTTAGGCTTTTACTTGTATAATTTAAACTTTAACAGTATAGTTTTTATGAGGTATAAATATTTAGTTTTATTTGCTGAGTGTATTTATTGCCTACATTGTAGAGTGAATTGAGTAGATAATCATCCTAAGAAGCTAATTTAGGCCAGATTACAAATATGTGTGAAATTTTCTTTAAAAGATAAATGAATTAGTATTTGGAAGATGATACTGTATTTCTTCTGTTGTAGGAAATGTAAAACTATTGGAACAAATTTTGAATAACAATGATTCTTTGACAAGAAAAAGTGAATTTTCTGATAACACTTCACTAACCGGGTCAAAAATAGGATGGAATCCTGAGAAAAAAGACAGGTAAAAACAAGAAATTGGAATGAAAGCTAGATTGAAAAGAGCTTTGTTTAGACTTTTCAAATTTCTTTATGAATTTTAATAAATTTTAGCATTGCTTTTTAAAATTATCTTAGATTTAATTTTTATTTTCTGATGTCAATGTATCTTTTCCTTTTTCTATAATATAGTTATAAAATGAATATCTTATTTTTTAGAAATATAGATTATCAATTTCTAATAAGTGAAGATTATTCATTTCTGATGAAATGATATCTGGGATTTGCTTCAAAAATAATCCAGTGCAGGGTAGAGGGGAAGTAGGTAGGGAGTATAGATAAAATGAGGATAGCCATGACTTAATGAATGTTTTAGTTAAATAATGATTATAGAGAGGTTAATTATAGTATTCTCTCTACTTTTGTATGTATTTGAAAGTTTGCATAATAAGTTTTTAAAAATAAAATAAGTCTGGGCTATGATAATTATATTTATCTTCAATATCCTGAAAATTATAGTATTAAAACCTAAAAGAACCACATTTTGAGGAATTTTATGTGGAAACATTATAATAACTTTAATCTATTTATATTTAATGTAATTACTGATAAGGTAGAATTTATGTCTGCCATGTTATATTTTCTATGTCTTATATCTTTTTATTTCACTATTTTTCCATTAGTGCCTTCTTTTGTATTAGATATTTTCTAGTTGTACCATTTTAATTCTTTCATTTGTTTCCTTTACTATATTTTTTGAGTTATTTTCTTACTGGTTGCCCTAGTGATTACAATTAACATATTAATTTAAAACAAGCTAATTCAGATTAATACTGATTTAATTTCAATAGTATTCTAAAACTTCAGTCCAGTAAAGCTCCATTCCCTCCCCCTTTCTGCTATTATTGTCATATAAATTAAATCTTTATACATCATAAGCCCATCTGTATAGTTTGATAATTATTATTTCATGCAGCTGTCTTTTAAATCAGATAGGAGAAAAAAGAGATACAAACAAAAATACATCTATTCTCTTTTATATTTACCTATATAGTTCATCTTCATCAGTAATCTTTATTTCTTTATAATGGATTCAAGTTAGAGTCTAGGGTCCTTTTATTCTACCCTGAAGGATTCCCTTTAGTATTTCTTGTAGGATTGGTCTGGTAGCAATGAATTCTCTCAGTTTTTGTTTGTTTGGGAATGTCTTAATTTCTCCTTCACTTTTTTGTTTGTTTGTTTGTTTAAGCAGAAATTTATTTTCTCATAGTTGTGGAAGCTGAAAGTCCAAGATCAAGGTGCTGGCAGGGTTAGTTTCTTTTGAGGAGTCTCTTCTTGGCTTGGGGATGGTCTCCCTCTTGCTGTCTCTTCACATGATCTTCCCTTTCTGCACGCACACCTATGGTGTCCTCTTCTTCACTTTTGAAGGTACTTTTGCTAAACGTAGAAGTTTTGGTTGACATTCTTTTTCTTTCAGCACTTCGAATGTATCATCTCACTGCCTTCTGGACTCTGGTTTCTGATGAAAGGTTTGATGTTGATGTACTTGATGGTGTCTCACAGGTCTCTAAGGCCCTGTCAATTTTTATTTATTCTTTTTTCTAGACTAGATAATCATAATTAACCTATCTTCAAGTTCACTGATTCTTCTGCCAACTCAAATATGGTGATGAGCTACTCTAATGAATTATATATTTTAATTATTATATATTTTTTTTTTTGAGACAGAGTCTCACTCTGTTGCCCCGGCTAGAGTGCCGTGGCGTCAGCCTCGCTCACAGCAACCTCAAACTCCTGGGCTCAGGCGATCCTTCTGCCTCAGCCTCCCAAGTAGCTGGGACTACAGGCATGCGCCACCATGCCCGGCTAAGTTTTTCTATATTTTAGTTGGCCAATTAATTTCTTTCTATTTTTTAGTAGAGATGGGGTCTCGCTCTTGCTCAGGCTGGTTTCGAACTCCTGAGCTCAAACGATCCTCCCACTTCGGCCTCCCAGAGTGCTGGGATTATAGGCGTGAGCCACCGCACCCGGCCTAATTATTATATTTTTCAACTTGAGAATTTCTATTTGTATATGTTTGGTTTTTTTAAAATAATTTTTATCTCTCAGTACTACTCTTTTAGAATTTGTTTAGCCCATTTTCTGGTTTTCAACAGAAGCCCCCCATGCTATAATAAAAAAAAAGAATAATTTCTTTATCGATCCTTCTGTATTTGACAAGACTTCATTCTTATGCTTTCCTTTAATTTTTTGAACTAGTTTCCCTTAGTAATAGCTGATTTATAGGCTTTGCTTAGCAAGTCTATTATCTGGCATTCCTCAAGGACAGCTTTTTTTGACTGTGCTTTTTCTTGTTTGGGCTGTACTTTCCTATTTCTTTGTGTGTCTTATAATTTTTTGTTGAAAACTGGACATTTAAAATAATACAATGTGGTGACCAGGCATGGTGGCTCATGCCTGTAATCCCAGCACTTTGGGAGGCTGAGGTGGGAGGATAGCTTGAGACTAAGAGTTTGAGACCAACCTGGACATCACAGCAAGACCCTGTCTTTACAAAAAATTTAAAAAAAAATTAGCTGGTCATGATGGCACACACCTGTAGTCCCAGCTACTCGGGAGGCTGAGGAAGAGGATTGCTTCATCCTGGGAGTTCAAGGTTGCAATGAGCTATGATTGCTCCACTGCACTTAAGCCTGGGCAACAAAGCAAGATCCTGTCTCTGAAAAAATATTTTAAAAAATAAACAATACAATTCGACAACTCTGGAAACATACCAGAGTTTGTCATTGTTGCTGGTTGTTGTTCTTGTCATTGCTGTTTGTTAGTAACTTTTCTGGACTAATTCCGTAAAGTCTGTATTCTTTGTCATGTGTACCCATGGAAGTCTCTTATTTTGTTAGCTTAGTGTGCTAATGATTGGAGAGAGATTTCCTTAGCTACCTTAACTGACTGATAAGTCTCCTTCTTTTGCCAAGGGGCTGTGTGTGTGTGTGTGTGTGTATGTATGTATGTGTATGTGTTAGGGCATGCCTCCAGTGCTCTGACAGTTTATAAATCTGTCTTAGCCTGCACTTCCTACTTGCACAGAGCCAGATGTGAGAAATTAGGACTTTCTCAGTTCTTTCCTGGGTGTTCACGCTGCCCTATATATGTATATGACCTTCCAGATTCTCAGGGAAAAGTTGGAATATCTCATTCCCCAGATTTTAAAAATTTATTGGCTACAGGCTTGTTTGCTTCAATTGGTATCACCACCTTGGGAAGCTGAGATGTTAAACAATTGCCACTGTTTTTGAAAAATGCCCTGGGGATAGTGTTTCTCACTGAGCTAGCTCTGAGTCAGATCAAATAGAGACAAACCTTATGAATGAGACTTTTGTACCATTTTGCTCCAAACCCTCTTGTTAGTGGTTATGAGGCTTTTGGTTTTCAGTGCTACCACAGAGTTAGGAAAGGGTCCTGAAAATGGGGCAAGTTAAAAAAAATTCCATGAAGCTTGCTGTTCTTACTCAGAGCCAGCCATTTTTCTTGAATAAGTGTCCTTTGAATTGTTGCAATCTTTTCTTTAATTTCCAGAGTTCTGAAACATTTGATTTTGATGAATTTTGCTAGTGTTCTCATATTCTTATGGAGAAGCACTCTTACTCCACCAATCTGGAAGTGCTTCGGAATATTAGTTTCTTGAAAGCAAAACCTTTTTCTGCTCTTTGCCTGCTATGCCTAAACTTTCTGGTTAGATTAATTTTTTTCTCTTGTGGTACTCTGTGTTTCATATGTTTAATCACATAGCTGATAAATTCAATGGTACAATTTTAATAGGATACCATTTAGTAATGTATAACTAAGACTACACCAAACATTTGTGTAATCAAATGTTTATTGAATTTACAGCAATTTAGGAAACTTCTTTTCTAATCTTCTATAGCACTGAAACTCTACCTTCTCAAAGATTTCCTTCCCATGAAGAGCTAGGAACAGCTAAAATGACTATGCAGAAGTTTGATGATGTTCTTCATGATCTTGGCCAAAAGAAGAAAGAAACAAATGGCATGGTTCAGGTAAAGTGGGAATGATGTTAAAATTGACGATCAGTAACAGTAAAATGTATGAAGGAATAAAAAAGTTATAAAAATAGAAATTAGGAGAAAGGATGAAGATAAAGCACTGAAAAAGACATGTCAGTCAAGAGATGGCGACCATGTGGCTGGTGAGTTTCTCTGTTTCTAGATTAAGGGACCGCTTCGCAATCCCCAGCGCTTCTATACCCAGGATCTGGGGGTCATACAGACCTTGAAATCCCTGCATCACTGCTTCCAACCCGAGTAAATTCACACATCCCAGTGAGAGTTGAGTGTCGCTTCCCTTTGTGTTAAAATCAGTCTGAGGCCGGTCCTGTTCCCAATCTTTCTGCCATAGGACCATGAAGACACCACCTTTTGCGCTGTGCCCCTGCTTAAAGCCCTTCTGGGACCCCAAAACTCCCTCCTGGCCATGTAAAGTCCCCACCTGCGAGGTGGATTCCTGTCCCCCAAGCCTCGCCCTTTTGGGCTCTTGAGGGCAGCGCTGCAGCCCCAATCCTGGGGAAGCCTGGTCTTCTCCCTGGTCCTGGGATTCTGCAGACCCCACTTCTCTCCTAATCCTCTCTGCTCCCTTTCCTCCTTGGGCTGGGCCCTTCTGCTCCCCAGGCCTCTTCGCAGTCACCACTTCCTCGGATTCTGTGTTTGGGGAGGAGATGGGGTTGTGTTATGACACTGAATGTTCTTTCATCCCAAATTCCTGCCCACTAGAGTATGTGCTCTTCCCAAATTGGGCATGTTGTTTCTATTCCTTCCGTGAGAATGTGTGGAGAAAGAGAGATGGAGAACAAGAGAGGAAACAGAAAAATTTAGAAAGAGAAAGGAAGAATGAGGGAGACACATGAACACTACAAAGTATAGGATATGGGAGAGATTTACAAAGAGACAGGAAGAGTGAACGCAGAAGCTGAGAAACTAGCAGGGGGAGAAAAGTGCCTGAAGCAATTTAGAGAAAAGCTTGATGTCCTAAGAAATGAAGGACAGCAAAGAAGGGAGAGGGGCAGCAAAGGGGGGAGACACCTCAGAGAGTGGGGG
>VBSM01002121.1:9509147-9535641 GCA_008086735.1 Cheirogaleus medius | reverse complement strand
CAGGAGAAAAAAAGATAAAGAAAAAAAAAAAAGACATGTCAGTCAAGTCTGTTCCCTTTACAAAATTTTTCTAGAAGCTCTCACCAAGTGTTTCTGCTTATCACTCCTTGGCCAGAACTGAGCCTTATGGCCATCTCTGGCTTTCCAGCTTCTGTTGGAGAGGAAGGAACGGGGAAAGAGACCTGTGAATGGCCCTCTTTATCCAATCCACAATGCCTGCCATACATACCTAGAATACCTAGAACCATCATGCTCTTACTTTGTTTTAGCTTTCTTCAGCAGATAGAGCTTTTATTGGCCATTGGCCTGTCTAGCACTGCTATGGGTTTCCCATCTCTATTTTATTTAACACTCATATTAATACTTCTTTTTTTAATTTTATGTTAATTTAAAAAATTTTATTTATTTTTTATTTCAGAGTATTACAGGGGTACAAACACTTTGGTTACATAAATTGCCTTTGCACCACCCAACAAGTGTGCCCATCCCCCAGACAGTGCACACTGCATCCGTTAGGTGTAGATTTACCCATCCTCTCCTCCCTTCTTTCCCCTCCCACCTGCCTGACACCCTATGAATGTTACTTCCCATGTTGGCACGTTAGTGTTGATCAGTTAGTACCAATTCAATGGTGAGTACATGTGGTGCTCATTTTTCCATTCTTGTGATACTTCACTTAGAAGAATGGGTTCCAGCTCCATTCAGGATGATATAATAGTTAGTTCATCATTTTTTATGGATGAATAGTACTCCATGGTATATATATACCACATTTTGTTAATAACTCATGTATTGATGGGCATTTGGGTTGTTTCCACATCTTTGCAATTGTGAATTGTGCGGCTATAAACATTCGAGTGCAGATGTCTTTTTTATAGAATGTCTTTTTTTCTTTTGGGTAGATAAGCAGTAGTGGGATTACTGAATCAAATAGTAGTTCTACTTTTAGTTTTTGCAGTATCTTCATACTACTTTCCATAGAGGTTCTAAATGGAAAAAACCCTTAATTGCCAAGTATTCCTTTGTAACCCTTCAGTTTGGCAAATTGAGTCCGTAGATTTGTTGGCATAGTGTATGGCCCCAACAATAGTAATAGCTCTTGTTTGGATTAAAATAATCAAAGTGAGTTTTACATAGTAATTTTGTTGCCTTTTTTCTTTTAAGCCAAAAGAATCTCTGATTATGTTAAAGCTTGCTTATTTTCCTCAGAATGATGTTAAACTTCAGACAACCCATATGACAAGATCTGTGTTGAAAGATGCTGAGAAGATTTTGAGAAAAGTACAAAACAATAAAAAAGTACTTGAGGAAAACCTGGAAGCTATTATTCGTGCAAAGGATGGAGCTGCAATGTACTCGTTTATCAATGCTTTATCTACCAACAGGTAAGACAGGGTTATTTATGAAACAGCCAGTTCTACTTAATTTTTTTCCTAAGCACTGTACACTTTGTTTGATGTGTTTTAAAATTTAGAAAAACTTCTTTATTGCCTTTGAAGATGTGGAACTTATTATGAAGTTAGAATTTGGATATATACATGGTGGTACTACTTTTTACTGATGGAAATTTTCCTTTTAATTTTTTCATTCTTTGGTATCTATCTTCTGGGGTCTACATGTGCTTTTCAACATTTATCCTTCAAACATTTGATGAAAACTAATACCATTGGTTTATCCTTCAGATGAAGGATATTGGGCTAAACAGTAGATTAAAAACTAGAGAAGAATTAGATCTGATCCAGGTCCTGTTCTCAGGACATTAGTGCTAATTTAAGACAATTCATTTTTCTCTTTTGTAGAGAGATGTCAGAGAAGATTAGGATCAGAAAGACAGTAGATGAGTGGATTAAAACTATTTCTGCAGAAATTCAGGTATGTCTTGGGAAAAACTGAAAATTAAGTGAATTCTCAGAAGATAATGTTGATTCCTATTTATAAGTATCACACTTTTCTCAAAATACTTCTTATATAAAAGTCTACTTATAATTCTTAATTTTACTGTCACTATATTAATAAGTTTGGTTTTATTTAATAAGTACTTTATTTTATAAATTATATCATAAATTTATTTCATAAATTTGGCAAATTGTTGGACAATAACTAAAATATAAATAATTTGAAAGAAAATGTAACAAAAGCATTTAGAAAAGAAAAGAATTAAACTTGCAAGGATGTTTTAAGACCGCAGATTTAGAAGCGGTTGCCAAAGTAAAAATAGCAAAGTTATTTAAAGGAAAAAAACCCCACTAGATTTCCAAGGTTACTGTGTTTGCAGAAGTCAGTTCCAGATGGAAAAACAGCCTCTTTTTCACATCCACAAAAGTCGTGGTACATCTTCAGACATCAGCATTGCAAAAGTCTCGGAGTTGTTTTTATTAGAGGGTCAGTAATTTTAAGAAAATTCTTAATATTTTATGTATTTGAGGAAGCAGAACTCAAGAGAGTATCCTATTATTTTTTCTTGGGGTACAAAGTGCTTTTTTCTTGATTGTAAGGTATGCTTATATGCTACTCACAATGGTAGCAAGGTACAGTATCAGTTCTGTTTCACAGCAATAAACACAGAAATATATTTTTAACCTTTATTGTTTAAGTATATATATCTCTAATGCAGTTATGGAGAATTTATGTTAGCCATTGTACGATGCACCAGAAAAAAAAAATGAACTAAGCATCAGAAGATTTGGAGTCTAGTTTTGGCTCTGCAGCTAACTGGCAATATATGTCACTCTATTACTATGAATTCCATGTAAAATATGTTTGTTTAAACCTTCAAGTAATTTTAATTCATAAATACTTATCTCAGAGTTTTACTACAAATATTTTCTTCTTTTGAAACTTATTTTTTAAATTTAAAATTTAAACCGTTACTAAATTCATATGGTTAAAACATCAAAAAGTATAAAAAGATTTGTAATGGAAAGTTGCCCTCCTATCCCCGTACCTCTTCTACTATTTCTCATTCCCCTTGCTCCAAAAGATATCAGTCTTTTGAGTTTTTTATTTGTTCTTCCAGAGAATTTTTATTTATATGTAAGCCAATATCATTTATTTTTAGGACATTTAAAATGGCTAAACTGTATTTATATGATAGCAAAAAATAAATTCCAATACTTTCTGATGTGAAAGCATTATTATTTGGATAGATTTTAAGTAACTTTAACTTTGGTTAAGGATGAACTGTCAAGAAAAGATCATGAACAAAAGAGATTTGATCAGAAGAATCAAAGGACCAAGAAAGCTCAGAATATGATTAAAGACCTTAAAACCAACACACAAGACAAAACTGTAAAGAAATCTGTAATTCCAGGAAAATATTCTCAAAAACAAATAGAAGAGCATTTTAGAAATCTACCTATGAGGAGCATGCCTGCTTCAAGTTTACAGAAAGGGAAAAAAGAGGTAAGATTCTAATCTGGTTTTGTGACATAAATGTTGTATTATAATTGGTCATTTCCTTTAAGATACAAATAATGAAGTGAATCTGAAGGTGTTTAAAACTATGAAAGACTATACAAATGTAAACTATCTTTACACTATTGATGCTTAAGGTTTTGGATCCATAACGTGAAAACCACTACACGAAAAATATTTATTAATAGTTCCTTCCTTCTGAAATCGCTCACCTAGTATCATAGTATTATGGTTATAGCAGGTATATCTAGAGACCCCCTAGTCCAAAATCCTGATTCTCTCGTTCATGGTAATTAAAATTGTGTTTCATCTTTGTATGTGTATATATGTGTGTATATATATATTTTTATTTATTTTTCAGTTTAACAAATATATGTTTAGTGCCTAGTGAGTATGAGGCATGAGTACTAGATGCTATGGAGGGAATTTTTTTGACAGCTCTAACTAGGCTGCAACTTTCTTAATGCCAAATATGGATTGTTGAGCAGATTAGTAAAGCATCTAGTTCAATGCTTGGCACTCTGAGTAAATGCTCAATAAATGCTACCTTCCTGTGGCATTTAGATTGTGGTTGAAGATAGGATCACAAATGTATAAAGTCATCTAAAGGCTAGGGTTATTACATTTTTCTTGTACTTGAACATAATAAGCATATAAAATGTGTTTAAATATTGCTTTTTGGTACTGAAACTTAGTAATGTAAGAACCTTCATGTTTCTTAGGTGGATAATTTTTATATTTAAATTTCATGCTTTTTATTTTTTTATTTTTTATGTATTTATTTATTGTTTTGGCAAATTTGGATTTAGTCAAAATAAATTTCATGCTTTTAAAACTCATATCCAGAATTTAAGGGCTGTGTAAAATAGAGGATTTTTCTGAGCTGATCATTCTTATTATAGTACTTAAGCTAGCAAAAAGAGGATTTAGAAAAATGAGGTAAGTTCTTGATAACTATTTTCATGGTGAGTTGAATAACTTTGTATACATAGGGGCTTTTGAAAACAACCACGGTGATACAAGATGAAGATTATATGTTACAAGTTTATGGAAAACCAGTTTATCAGGGTCACCGAAGCACTCTTAAAAAAGGACCATATCTCAGATTTAATTCTCCATCTCCTAAATCCAAACCACTGAGACCAAAAGTAATAGAGCAAGTTAAAGGTAAAAAATCTCATTTTTTTGTGTTTAACCTCATGTTTTAATAGTATCAATTTAATCTGTAAAGTTTCCTTTTGTTTGCTTTTTATTTATTATAAATACAGTTCAAATTACATAATGCTTAGAGATGGAAAAATAATTCCTACTAGGAGAGGTAGGAAGAAATAGACCAGGTACAAGATAGGAATAAGTGGGAAGAAATGTAGGGTTAGATGGTATCTTCAGATAAAGCATTGTAAAATTTTTATTTAGGAAATGATGAATCTTAAACATGTAAATATAATACAGGGAAAGTAGACATTTCCTTGAAGACCTTGGACCATTATATTCTTATGAACAGTAAGATCAGTCATATGCTATTTATTATTCTAAAAGTGTTTATGGGTACTTTTGCAGTTTTATTTGTTCTCAAACAGCCTTAGGTAGCAAAGTTGACAACTTTTTTTGTTGTTTTTGTACACAACTAAAAACATCTTTATCACTGCATGTTTATACTCACATCTGCCATTTCACTGGTACTATATGTTTAAATGTAACTCTTAGTTAAATACTGAGTCTGTTGACTTTGATTACATTTTAAAGTTTCTCAGCTTGTACGTTAGTAGCCAGTAAGCTTCTTTGATGATAAGTAGTAGATACCAATCCATTTTCCTTTCTTATCCTTTCCAGAAGTTTGTAGCTGTGGCAGTTGCTTTAGTTCCCTTTCCTTTCTAAAAGTTAGGTGATCATATAGGGTATCAGGTTATGTAGAAATTTTACTTATGTTATACAGCTATTATGTACCCACAATAATTAAAAATAAAATAAATTTTAAAATTAAAAAAAGACATTTTACTGATATCATTTTAGCAAATTATTTTAGCAAAGCATACAGCTTATGGGTGATATTTACCCTAATGTTTCCTCTTACTTACTGAAGCTTTGCTATTAACATATATTTGGGGTTTTGAAAGCCTTTGCAAAATATCATTTGAGGTTTTAAAATACTTTCAAATCCAAAAATAACTTTATTCAATAATCCTTTTAATGGTAGAAATGATTGAGAGCCTGTGAACTTATGCTTATCCTGGGGCCTCGGTACTTGCCTATTTCCTCTGTCTGGAGAGCTTTTCCTTCAGACACTTGCATGGCTCACTCAGTTCTTTCAATCTCTGCTCTTAGATATTAGCTCCTCAGAGAAGTTTACCTTTACTATTCTCTCCAAGGAATTATCTCTTGTCCCTCTCTATCTCCTTGCCCTGCCTTATTGCTTTTCGTAGCACTTTTCACTACCTGCTATATTGTTATTTATTTGCTTTATTTTGTGTATTTTTCCTTACTAGACTGTAAGCTCCATGAATACAGTTGGCTTATTCCCCTCTGTATTCCTTGTGTTTGGAACAATGCCTAACACATATTAAATGCTGAACAAATATATTTTAAATAAACACTCAAGAAAAATATTCATTCAATAGAATGAATGAATATCAGAGAACAGAATGAAAAATATAGATAAGGTACTAAAATTTTTCTTCTTGGGATCATAAACAAAAGGAAACTATATTTAATAAAGTCTAAATGCAGAAAAACATCCACATTTTAAAAGTAAAATGTAATGTCAGGAAATCATTTAGAAAATATTTTAGTCTCTTTTCCTTTGTACTTTTACTTTTTTCTTTCTTCACTTTTCTTGGATTCCATAGAAATTTATGCTCTTCTCTAAAAAGACAAGAAACATATAATCAAATTTTTAATTTTTTTAATATTTAGCATATAATTATATCTCTACTTCATAAGAGTACAAAAATTGTACAGTAGTCCCCTTTATCTGTGGGGGATACACTATAAGACCCCCAGTGGACACCTGAAACTGTGGATAGTAGTACCAAACCCTATGTATACTATGTTTTTTCGATCTGATAACCGAGATGACTACTAAGTGACTAATGGGCAGATAATGTATACAGTGTGGATACGTTGGACAAAGGGATGACTCACTCACAACCTGGGCAGGACAGAGTGGGATGGAGTGAGGTTTCATTCATGCTACTCAGAGCTATGCACAATTTAAAATTTATGAATTATTTATCTCTGGAATTTTCCATGTAATATTTTCTGACCGTGGTTGACTGCAAGTTACTGAGATTGGGGAAAGCAAAACCATGGATAAGGAGGGACTAGTATATAATGATATTAACTTCTGTGAGGTTTAAGTAAGTATAGATTTAGGTTATCTGTACATAATTTAAAAGCATAAAGGCTGGTTATTCGGAATTATGTGTAAAGGTGTAATGAGAAAATGAAAAAATCCAATTATCATTTACTTTTTGTACCTATGGGAAAAAATTTAATGAGCTCAAACATACTATCTGAATATTCTTCAAAATCTTTATTCAACTTTTTTTTCTAGTCATTGTATTTATTTTGTTATCGTAGCTATACAAGTTGTACACCTATTCAGTGGCTAACAAACTATGGCCTACAGGTGAGCTGTCTATTTTGTGAATAATGTTTAATTTGAACCTAGTCATGCTCATTCATTTATGTATTGTTCATGGCTGCTTTCATTATACTACAGGAGAGGTACAACTGAGACCACTCTGGTCTATATGTTACTTCTGTTTTGGGGCTCTGTAACATTATTATATAGAATGAGATCCTTCTGTGAAGAAGAGTTGCTCTATTTCTAGATGGCTGGATGGTAGGTAATTCAAACAATATTTTAAATTATCTGCCATTAATGGTTTTTGCAGGCACTAAACTAAAGTCAATAAGAACACAAACTGACTTTTATGCAGCAAAACCTATGAAGATGGATTCTAAAATGAAGCATTCCATTACTACACTACCTCCTGGCGACCAGCAGTATTTGTTCAGCCCAAGCAGAGAAATGCCTACTTTCTCAGGTACACTAGAAGGTCATCTAATTCCTATGGCAATTCTTTTAGGTAAGAACCAACAAAATATGTGGGGTGAATTTTAAATTCTAATCAGCAGTAGCAGAACTTACAAAATGATACTCACATGATAGTCACCTACCTTTTCCTTTCTGTGTTGTTTATAGGGAAGGCCTCACAATGTATCTTAGCTGTATAATAGCAATCTCTAAAATGATGGATTCCTGTTGTAGTTTTACCCACAGGGAACGTTCCTTTGCTATTTTATAGTACACTGTTGTAGATGAAATGAGAATTTAAAAAATCTTTAGACATGTTACAGACATTCATAATAAGGATCTAAGAGGTTTAACTGGCTTGTTAATATTGTCATGTCTTAGGGGAAGTACTTTAAAGTACCTTATGTAATTTTGCACTAGGCTTTGATAAGTAAAAGTTGTGTGGTTGTGTATCCTAAGCTAATAGCTGTTTATTTACTTACTTGAGGTCTCTCAGAGTCATCATGTTAAAAATGGAACAAATTGTTTTTGCCCTCACATCAGCTTTTCAAATCTAATTAGTTCCTTTTTTCCTTGTAGTGTCATTGCTATTTTTCCTTGATTTTGATGAATGATTTAAATATGAATATTTGTTAACATAAGAGAATTTTTCATTTTGAATATTTTGAGTTAATGTCATGTCAACATGGTAGCTGCCATGTCTGTTCGAACATGCCTTTTGGTAACATAATAGCTAACACTTTTAAAGTCCTTACTGTAGTGCCAAGTACAATTCTAAATACTTTACATATATACACTCATTTAATCTAGCCTATAAAGCACATAAAGTAATAAACTAATTTTATAGATTAAAGCACTGAGACACAAAGGGGTTAATTTGTCCCAGGCCACACAGCTAGAGTAGAGCTGGGATTCAAACTCAGGCAGTCTGACTTATTTAGTCTATACTTTTCGTGAGTACACTGTACTCTCTCCTTTTTACTTTGTTTTTTTTTCTTTCTTGATTTTAGAGATGGATTCTTGCTCTGTTGCTCAGGTTGGAGTGCAGTGATGTATCATAGCTCACTGCAGCCTTGAACTCCTGGGCTCAAGTGAACCTCCTGCCTCAGCCTCCCCCGTAGCTGGAACTACAAATGTGTGCCACCACTGCTGGCTAACGTTTTGACTTTTTGTGGACACAGGGTCTCACTGTGTTGGCCAGGCTGATCTCAAGCTCCTCACCTCAAGTGATCCTCCTGCCTCGGCCTCCCAAAGTGCTGGAAATACAGGCATGAGGCACTTCCCCTGGCCCTCCTTTTTACTTTGAAATGTAGACAACAAGTGGGACTTCTGAAGTGAAAGGGTTTTTTTTGTTTGTTTTTGTTTTGAGATAGAGTCTCACTCTGTTGCCCGGGCTAGAGTGCTGTGGCGGCAGCCTAGCTCACAGCAACCTCAAACTCCTGGGCTCAAGCAATCCTTCTGCTTTAGCCTCCTGAGTAGCTGGGACTACAGGCATGCGTCACTATGCCCAGCTAATTTTTTCTATATATTTTTAGTTGTCCAGCTAATTTCCTTCTATTTTTAGTAGGGGTGGGATTTTGCTCTTGCTCAGGCTAGTCTCAAACTCCTGAGCTCAAATGATCCACCAGCCTTGGCCTCCCAGAGTGCTAGGATTACAGGCTTCAGCCACCACACCCGGCCAAAGTGAAAATTTTTGACATGTTTTAAAATGTGGATAATATTAGTACCTCACAGCCTTTATTTTGAGGATGAAATTAGATAATGTGTATGAAATGTTTCGTACATAGAAGTGCCTAATGTATGGTGAGTATGTTGACAGTGGTTATGATGGAAGGAGAGGTGATTGTCAGATAGTGCTTTCCTTTCATGTGAGAATACAGCCACAAAGATTCAGGTCGTGTATTAGATTTTTCCTTTATTTCTGAGCTAGTTGACTTGTTTTATTTCCTAAACTTCTTAGGACAAACCCAAAGTAATAGTGATTCCAAGCCGCCTGCTGGAGTAATTGTAAACAAGCCACACCCTGTAACTGTGACTACTTCTATTCTTCCATCATCTCGAAAAATAGAAAGTGGAGTAAAGAAACCTAACATAGCAGTTGTAGAAATGAAGTCAGAAAAAAAGGATCCTCCTCAGCTTACTGTACAGGTAAGCCAAGGTGAATGAGAAGAAAATTTTGAGGAAAAATTTTTTGCTTAACATTAGTACTTAAAATTCATTACATTGCTTCATGAAAACATTGATTTCATCATGGCTCCTATTTTTAAAATTTATTTTTCATTTTTTAAAATTTATTTATTTTTTTAGAGACAGGGGCTCATTCACCCAGGTCAGAATGCAGTGTTATGGTCATAGCTCACTGCAGCCTTAAACTCCTGGGCTCAAAGTGATACTCCCACCTCAGCTTCTTAAGTAGCTAGAACTGCAAGCGCATGCCTCCATGCCCGGTTAATTTAAAAAAAATTTTTTTTTAGGGATAGGGTCTTGCTATGTTGCCCAGGCTGGTCTTGAACTGTTGGCCTCAAGTTATCCTCCTGCCTCAGCCTCCCAAGTAGCTGGGATAACAGGTGCAAGCTACTGTGCCTGGCATGGCTCCTTCATTTTTAAAACTGTGATATTTATGTGATGTATCTCTATCCTTGTTCTGTATGATTTAAACTACTCTTCTAGGCCAATGACTCAATGATATTCCAGGTAACTCAATGATATTCCAAAGGGAACAATTAAACAGTGTATTGTAATTAATTTAAAAAAGAGTTAATGTGTGTGACTTATATAATTAACATTAATACTTCAAACTTTATACAAACATATGTAAGAAGTGCAGTGGCTCACATCTGTAATCCCAGCACTTTGGGAGGCTGAGGTGGGAGGATCGCTTGAGGCCAGGAGTTTGAGGTTACAGTGAGCTATGATTGAGCCACTGCACTTCAGCCTGGGCGACAGAGCATAACCCTGTCTCTAAAAATAAATTAAAAAAAAAAAGACTTCAATAAATGTAGAGAGAATTTATTTTTATATACAGAGACTAAATATTCAAATTGTCAGTTTTTCCCTAGTTAATGTAGTATTTTAGGGAAGTTCTAATTAATAGCAAACAATAACCATGATATTTTTTTTTAACTTTAGGATCATTCTGATATCTGAAAGAACAAAAGGGTTTAGAAAAGTTAAAGGTTTTGGTACTGGTCCAGTTTAACAAGAGTATTTCAGAAATAGCCCTGGTTATTTGGAAAGAATGTAATATGATGGAGACCTCATAAATCAGTGGGAAATAGGATTCTTATAAATAAAATAATATGTTAATATGTTATAATTCATTTAACAATGTGGGGAAAAGATCAATTTTAGACTCAACTGCTACTGTATAGCAAATGAGTTCCAAATAGGCACTAAGCTAAAGTATAGCTACAAAATTTAAAAACATAGAAAAATTGGAAGATAATCATATGAAATTTTTATCAAAACTCGAGCTAAATCTAGATATGGGAGAAGAAAATTTAGATATGATAGAAAATACAGATTGGAATCTATAAAATCTAAAACTTACATATATAAAAAAATCCTAAATAAAAATGAAAGCAACATACAAGAAGAACGTATGAAAAGAAGATGATAGTAAAGGATTAATTTTTAACACATTAACTGCCATGTGAATTATATTTAACTCATGCTAATTTTGAGTAGGGCCTTGTGAAGCATATGTAACTCACACATGTCTCTCTACCTTGGGAGCCGTGTGGTGTGCAGGCAACTCATGCTGCCATGCTGTAGCATACATATTGTGTGATTGGTGACCCCCTTGGTAAAACCCCTGCAGTTGGTTTGTCAAAATCTTGTTGATGTTCTTACTGTTATAATTAATTTTGACAATTTAGTTGCATATAACTCATGTACAGAAAACAATAAAAGATAACAAATTTTTTCATTAAATTAGAAAGGATCGTTTTGTTTTTGAACTTTTTATTCTATTTCCCTAATAAAACACCATGGCCCCAAGGAAAAATTTTTTTTTCTAGTGTGGCAGTTAAAGTGTTAAATATATATATCTTCATAAACTAATAAGAAAACATATTGACCCAAATCCAGAAATATTAAAAAGGGCATGAGTAAGACTCTACAAAAGAGAAAACATAGTTTATCAGCAAGCAAATTAAATAATTTAAATTTTTCTAGTAACCAAGATAATGCAAATTGAAATAACAATAATATACCTCCATTTTAAAACTGTTATTGCTGAAACAATCATATTATCTAATTTTGGTGAGGGTTGGTTAAAACTTAGAATTAATTATGTTTTTTGTTGATGTAAATAGAGGTTGTTTGGATTGCAGTTTGCCAGTAATTACCAAGAATCTTAAATATTCATGTACTGAGGTCCAAGAAGTTACTATCTGGCTATCTAGCATAATGAAATAACTTTAATTTTAGGAAGAAAATCCTTTATACATATGAAGGCTTTTTATAGTGATATAAATATGTTTTATATATATACTATATATAAAAAAGATAGGGGGAAATTGTAAATAAATCCTAAATTTTGCCAATGGGAAGATAATTAAATAATTAAAGCATGTATATTTGTTGAAATATTATGTAGTCATTAAAAATATAATTATGAAATCTATACAGAAGCATGATAAGGTGTTTATGATCAAAGAACAATGAAAAATCAGGAATGAAAGTTATTTTAAATTTTAGCTATGCGTATATAAGTGGATGGTAAAAGACAAAGGGAATAGTGCAAAGGTAGTAGGATTTTGCATATTTCCCCCTTTATTTTCCATATGATGTAAAATATGCTTTCATAATTTAAAAACTTTGTTATCCAGTAGCTTCACAGTAAAAACTTAAAGAGCATGTTTTGTTTTATATATTTATACAAATATATATGTACATACACACATAAATATTTGAGTCAAAGTGAAAAACAGAAAACTGGATGTTGTGTTGTTTCAGGTATTGCCCAGTGTAGATATTGACAGCATTTCAAATGGAAGTGCTGATGTCGACCCACCTCTGCCTAGTCCCAAAGAAGTATCTCTTCCTCCTCTGCAAACCTGGATACAGGTATATTTCAGAATTTTATTATATTGTTTTGAGTAATGTGTGACTGTAGATTTTAACTAATGTTATTCCATTCAAAGTTTTCTATCATAATCATAATCTATAGTAATAATTTAGATTTTGAAGAAAAGATTCAAAATGAATTTCAAATTGTTTATGAACTTGGAAAAAAAGTTTGTTTCTGATCCTTACATTTATAAATTTTCAGAAAGTGTTAATTCTTAGTGTAACTTTTTGGTGACTTAAGTTGTGATACTTTCATATTTGAAGAAGGAATTTCTATCTCTTTGGTGAAGAATCTTTTATTTACATGGGAATGATAGATTTCCTGAAGACAAATTTTATGTTGACGACTGGAGTTCGTGTTTTGACATGTTACTTTGTCATGCTGTTGACATGATGCAAAAATATATATTTCTTCCTGGTGTTTATTTGCTTCTGAATAATGAAGTTATGACTTTACTAAACAGCAAATTAGCACTGTAACTTATCCCAGGTTTCATTTATTGTAAGCAAATTTTGGTCATTGGAGGATACAATTTTAAAGAGAAAGAAAGCAATAACACCAGCAATCTCTTATGATCACAACTAATAAAATAGAACTGACCCTAAATGGCATTTGTGCCTAATTTAATTTTTTCATTAGTAATTTTTTTACCAGAAGTTTATTGAAACTTATAACAAGTAATACATTTTGGATTATCATTCTGCTGTCAGTAAGAAGCTATTGTGGTTTTCTGTGGCTAGATTTCAGTGACTATATAGTAAGGACTAGAGGTTAATTTTGTAAAATGACTATTTTGTTTATTTTTCTAAATTATTTGATTCTGTATCTGTCTTTTTGTGGGTTCATATGTATACAAATTTATATATATCGACACATATAAACACTTTTTTCTTTTTTTTTGAAGACGGGGTCTCATTCTATTGCCTGGGCTAGCGTGCAGTGGCATCATCATAGCTCACTGCAACCTCCATCTCCTAGACTCAAGCGATCCTCTTGCCTCAGCCTCCCAAGTGTCTGGGACCACAGGCATATGCTACCAAGCCTGGCTAATTTTTAAAAATTTTTTGTAGAGACAGAGTCTTGCTATGTTGCTCAGGCTGGAACACTTTTTATGTATGTAGATACACTTTTCTTTGTCTTAACTCTAGGAGAGAAATCATATCAATCTGTTGATCAATTGACTTAAGTTGCATTGTTAATAGTGTCCTTGCCAGAAAAACTTATATTTCATTTTTTATAGCTATTGAAACGTCAACCTAATGCCTTGGGGACTACCTTGGATTTCATTTACTAATCAAATCAATTCTGAATAGGATACTAAGCTAGAAAAGTAGGGCCATGTAATTACAAGCTTATGCTGTAGGTGTAAATATGATAAATTATGTATAAATTTAAAATACGTTAAGCACAACAAAAACTTTCTGGAAATGCTTTCCTAGACTCCAGAAATTATGAAGATAGATGAAGAAGAGGTGAAGTTTCCAGGAACTAACTTTGATGAAGTAATTGATGTCATACAGGTAACAAAGCTTACAAACCATGAGAAATTATTTTTCTACCAGTATTTTCCTGAGTGGTTGACTGTCTTCACTGTCGATATTATGTCACAGTGCTTTGAGAAACTTGCTTTTACTTTTGAGTCAAAGATACTTTTATTTTAAAAAATTATGAAGTTGTTATTCTATAGTACAGTATTGTCTTTCATCTATGTGTCACCTGTCTGCCTCCATGAAACTTAATGAATATCTGCTGTTTCCCACCTAGATCTTTTCTTTCCTGCTTCCTACTTTCTTCTTTCTTCCCATTCTCTTTGCCTTCCCTCCCTCCAATCTATCCTTTCTTCATTTTGTTCCATTTATCTCTTTTGATTTCTGGATTAGTGGCAAGGTCAACAGTTAATTTATATTGAGAAAAAAGTTGTGAGGAGTCTAAAATCCAAAGGAAGATTTCATATGGAAGGAAGAGTTGTGGAAATGATAGAAATAGTAAAATAGAGAGAAAAAATAAGAGAAAGTAAAATATAAAGAATAGGAAAAAAGATCATCGAACATAGAAACTACTTGCATATTATGTTTATAGACTTTAAAGTAGACATTTATTATCTCTTTTACTTTCAGAGCTAAAACCCGTTTTGTTAATCACAAAATGAAATCCAATTTTACACTATGCAGAGGTATGCAATATATTAATGTTATTTGCTCACAAGCATGTCTTCTCATGTGAGCACCACACGAGTATTTAGAAGGCAAGAACCTTATTTATCTTTATATTCTTAATGCCTAGCAAAGATATTAATATTCGATAACTGTTTATTCAGTGTACAAGTGAAAGAAACAGTTACAGAAATGGCAAAGGATTTAGAGTTCAAAGACAAGGGTTCCTACCTTAACTCTGCCCCACTTATATGTTGTGGACTTCATTTTTTGATGGTATTATACAAAAATATTGACTTAAGAATATTTAAAGAGACCAAACTGTTTTTGAGATATATATTGAATTATTTATAGATAAAATGATATAATATCTGTGATTTTCTTCAAAATGATATATGAAGGGGAAAGTCGATGGGGGGGTAATCTAGATAACACAAGGTTGACCATGAGCTGATAATTATTAAAGCTGGGGAACAGATAAATGCAATTCATGTTATTTACATATAATAAATATACTACACGGGCACTATTTTGTTTACTCTTAAATAGGTATGACATTTTTAATAATAAAAAATTTACAAATTCCAGAAATAACTCTCTTGATCACAATGTGGTGATGCAAATAATGTGTAAGATGACCTAACTGCATCATTAAATGTAATTATAGGTTCTGTAAGAGCAAACATGATATTGAGATGCATCAATTTTTTTATGGTAATAAATTAAGTTCATAAATTTCTAGAGTGTTAATAATGTTTGATGCAGGAATAATTAATATTTTTAGTTTGTTTTATGATTGTATAAAATGAATATTGGGTTTTAAAAAGACAGACCAATTGTGTAATTAAGGTTTCTTCAATGCGACATATATGACTAATGTATTTATTATAATTAATATTATACTACCTAATTAGAAATGCTGTTCGTTCATTTAGAAGTGTTGGTTAATTCACCTAGCTAAGTTCTCTGCATATAGTTGGTACTCAGTAAATGAGTAAATACGTAATATAATAGTTTTGTTTTTTACTATTACCAGGAAGAGGAAAAATGTGATGAAATTCCAGACTCTGAACCAATCATGGAGTTTAACAGAAGTGTTAAAGTTGTTTCTACAAAATATAATGGTCCTCCATTTCCACCAGTTGCTTCTGCTAGTCAGCCCACTGCTGATATTCTGGATAAAGTAATTGAGAGAAAAGAAACATTGGAAAATAGCTTAATTCAGTGGTGAGTTTAGAATGATATTGGTATGAACAGAATCTTAGTAGCAAATATAAATGGAAAGTATTAAAATTTGGTTGAAAATCTCCCTTGTCTTCTTTTGTTTATTAAACTTCCTTTGCTGTAGTCACTGGAAAGTGTTTGATATAATGCTGAGGGCTTAACTAATTGTTGGAAATATTATTTCTGTCCTTGAATATTGGTACTTAGGCTGCCTACTATGACAAAGGAGAATAGGAGAATATTATTAAGTACCAGAAGCCTTAAAAATGTACATGCTCTTTAATGTAGTGATTTATTTCCAGAAATTTATCTTAAGAAAATAATTATGGTTATTCTACTAGGCCATATAATTCCTAGCATTACAACAAAGGCACTGTTCTAAGTTTGTTAAATACTTAAAACAATAAGTTGTAATGTGTACTTATTGTTACATATTACAATAACAATTATAATTTGTTATTGCATATGGATATGAAGTGAATTCTATTACTATCTCTGTTTTTACTTGTGAGAAACCTTAAGGAAATTATGTAATGAACAAAATGACTGAATATTAATACAGTTATTAAAATTAGGTTTGGAAGAATGTAGAAAGATAACATGAGATACTGGTGTATAAATGAAGCAGGATACTAACAATGTAACCCCAGCTTATAAGAACTTACTCAAAAATAAATGTGCATAGGATAAAATTTGAAAAAATATACATGCCAAATTAACTGTATTTATCCCTGAATCTAGGATTATGGATAAGCCTTATCAATTTTTTTTTGTGTGTGTGTGAGGCAGAGTCTCTTTCTGTTGCCTCAGCTAGAGTGCAGTGGCATCATCATAGCTCTTGTGATCCTCCTCCCCCAGCCTTTTGAGTAGCTGGGACTACAGGTGTGTACCAACACACCCGCCTGATTTTTTTTTCCCATAGAGATGGGGGTCTTGCTGTGTTGCTAAGGCTGGTCTTGAACCCCTGGCCTCAAGCGATCCTCCCACCTCAGCCTCCCAAATTTTTTAAAAAAAACTTTTATATATTTTCTAAACTTTCTACAATGGGCATCTATTATCATATTAATAATAATTTTTAAGAAGTCTATTAGCTCTAAAGAAATGTACCGGAAGAAGCCTCCTGTTCTGTTCCCCTTTCCCTTCTTGAAAATAACCTTGGAAATAAATTTTTTCTTTACTTTTCAAAAGAAAAACTACCCTATATCTCCACATATATATTTATTTCCTGAAGTGAGGGCAGCTGGACTTGTTTTCTAGTTCTGCATGTTCTCAGAGTGGAAATAAACATTTTAGGTACATGATATGCCAGATAATCATTGGCCCAAGTCTTATTTTGAATTTAGGAGTTCCATTAAGCTTTTCATTAGACTAATCTGAAAGATTTTAGTTTGATTTCATGAACTATCTGCCACAAGAAGAGTCTGTTTCATGTGGTTTATTTTATTAGGAGATATATTTTTTTTTTTTCGAACTTTCCAGATTTAATTTTCAGAGTAACTGCTTTCATTTGTAAATGTTTGTGTCCCGGGGTAAAGGTTATTTTTATGGGTGGTATGTCTAACATTTTATACATTTCAATGAAATTTAGGAATCTTAACTTTTATCTCACACCTAGGGTAGAACAAGAAATAATGTCAAGAATTATCTCTGGCCTCTTCCCAATCCGGCAACAAGCCATACATAATGTTAGTGTTTCAGTCAGTGAGGCAAGTGAACCACTGACTTCTGATATTGGTAAGTGAAATGGAATCTTTTTTGTGTTGTTATTAAAAGACAAAAGCTTTAGTTCATTGTAGATTTATATATTCCAGAGATGAAGTAAGTCCTCCAGTGACAAAAGATAAACCCTTCCAATTTCACTTCCCAGTACTTCTCTGTAGTGTTGGTTAGTTCTCTTTCACCCTGTTATTTCACATTGCAGCTTTCAGATTATTAAACTGCTCTCTACATTTACCACCCCAAATCTCTATTTCCATAGTGCTTTGTATATATATTTTTATAGTAATTATCAGGTTATATTATGGTTGGTTTACATGTCTGTCTCACTACAGATAATTATAAATTACTTAGGTTTAAGGATATTTCTCCCTTAGTGCCTAGTCCTTGACTGACACCAGTAAGACTTTAAGTATTCATTGAATAGTTAAATGAGCCTCTTTCTTTATGGAGCCCATGCCATTCTTCTTCTTCTTTTCCTCTCTCTCTCTTCTCACTTTTCCTCTTCTCTGTTTTTCTTCTTCTTTTCCTTCTCCTCCTCCTCCTTTTTTTATTCCTCCCTTCGTCCTTCTCCATCAGCTTTTTTGAGGTGTAGTTTACTTATCATAAAATTCATCAATTCTAAGTGTACAGTTTGATGAGTTTTGACAAATACACATAGCTGTATATTAGCTACACTGTGATGATATAAAAAAAATTTCCATCATCCCCAAAAGTTCCCTTATCCCACCTGCAGTCAGTTCCTAACCCCCACCCATTCCCACTGGCCCCTAACCACCACTGATCTGCTTTCTATCACAGTATTTTTACTTTTTCTAGAATTTCATACATGTATAATTATTAATATAAAATATTTAGTCTTTTGTTGGCTGGCCTCTTTTATTTAGTATAATTTTTTTTTGTTTTTTTTTTGAGACAGAGTCTCACCATGTTGGCCTGGCTAGAGTGCCGTGGCATCAGCCTAGCTCACAGCAACCTCAAACTCCTGGGCTCAAGCAATCCTTCTGCCTCAGCCCCTGGAGTAGCTGGGACTACAGGCATGTGCCATCATGGCCGGCTAATTTTTTTTTTTATATATATTTTTAGTTGGCCAATTAATTTCTTTCTATTTTTAGTAGAGACGGGGTCTTGCTCTTGCTCAGGCTGGTTTCAAACTCCTGACCTTGAGCGATCTAGCATAATGTTTTTACAATCCTGCTACTACATATAGTAGTAGTATACTGTATGGATATGTTATAATTTGTTAATCCATTTACCAGTTGATGGACATTTATAATCTTTTATTTTTTAGCTATTATGAATAAAACTACTATAAACATTTGCAAACTAATCTTGGACACATCCTTTAATTTCACTTTGTCAGGCTAAGTAAATGTTTAACTTCATAAGAAACTGCTAAATATTTTCCAAAGTGAGTATACTGTTTTGCATTCTACCAGCAGTGTGTGAGAGTTCCAGTTGCACCACATCCTCCCCACCACTTTGTGTTGTCAATATTTTTAATTCTAGCCATTTTGAATATATGTAGGGATATCTCATGATTTTTATTTGCATATCTCTAATTATACTAATAACTATGTAGTATAATTACAAATGATGACTAATGACATTGTGTGACTTTTCATGTGCTTATTTACCATCTCTATCTTTACTTTGGTGAAGTAGCTTTTTATTAATAAATCTTTTGCCCATCGTTAAACTGGAGTTTGTGTCTTCATATTATTAAGTGTAATGTTCTTTATCTATTCTAGATACAGATCCTTTATTGGAATATGTTTTGCAAATGTGTTTTCCTACTCTATGTCTTGCCTCTGTTTTCTCAACATTATCTTTTGAAGACAAAAAGATTAATTTTGAAGAAGTCTAATTTATTAATTTTTCTTTTGTAGTTCATGGGGTTTTTTTTGGCATACTATTTAAGAAATCCTTGTTAACCCAAAATTATTAAGATTTTTTCCTATATTTTCTTCTAGAAAATGTGTCCTTTTATATTATACATTTAGGTCTATAGTTTATTTTGAGTTAAATTTTATGGTGTAAAGTAAGGATCAAGCTTTTTTTTTTTTTTGCGTATGGATGTTCACTTGTTCTAGCACTATTTATTGAATAGATTATCCTTTCTCCATTGAATTACCTTAACACCTTTGTTGAAAATCAATTGACTGTACATATGTAGGGGTTTGTTTCTGGATGTTTTATCCTGTCCCATTGATCTGTAAGTCTACCTTTACACTAATACCACAGTTCTTGATTATTGTATTTTAATAGTCTTGAAATTGGATAGCATAAGTTATCTGACTTTGTTCTTTCTTTTACATTTCTGTATTTCATTACCTCTACTTTTATTCCTTCTTTCCAGTCTCAAGATGACCTACTCTTTCTCCCTCATAGACTATCCTTTAAGTGTCCAAACCGTAGACATCAGAGTCTATATTTACTGTTTTAATTTCTCATTTCCCACTTTCATTTTAGTCTTTATGGCTTGGCTTTCTGCCCTCTGCTTCAAGAAACTCCTTTCTCACAGCATTTGGTTGTCAAAGACGCTTCTATTTTTCAAATCTTTATTTTACTAGATAGGCACTGTTGGCCACTTCTAATTCTTAAAATGTTCTAATGGTTTTAGCTTCTTGGAATTCATTATGTTGTTCTTCCTCCTTTCTCCTTTTTAAAACTTCTTCAAGACCTTTATTTTCTCATTTATCTGCTACTTGGGTAAAATTATTTCCCTAGTTTCTATGTTCTGTCCTCTTATCTGTTTTTCTAGTTTCCTCTTGCCATTGGTTATCCTGTGTCAGTTGATGACCTCTAAGCTGTGCATCTAAGCTGAAAACTTGCCGTTCTGCCTGTTGATGGATATTCTACTTGATGCTCCACTGGCATCCCATATTTAGCATGTCCAAAATGTATCTCATTTTTCTACCCAAACCCACTCTTCCTTTGTTCTCTATTTCTGTTAATGATATGATAATTTTCCCAGCACCCAATCTCCAAAGTATTGGAGTTACTGTTTGTTCTGTTTTCTTTTCTCTGCTCTTTCTCAGTCCCCACTCAGCCACAGCCTACATCCCTGGGCTCCATACAGTTTATTGATACATTTGGTTAATTCTTCCTATTTAGTATAGCTTGCATGCCTCCTTCCACTGTTACTACCCCAGGTTTTCTTTAATCATGTCATTTTTTTTTTTTTTTAAGAAAGGAAAAAACCTACCAAGAAAGTTACAAGAAAATTGATGTTTTCCTAGATGAAATCTTAAAATTTCCAGATTGGGTATTTAGATCCTGTTCTCTAAAGCGTGTGTGTTTGCTTTTATTTTTGCCGGTGCTTGGGTAGGTTTTCAGGGCCTTATAACAGAGATGTTCTGATTTTTGGTAATGCCAAAACAATGAATTATGGAAACTGAAAAGGAGATGTATCAATATATATTGTTGAATACAAATATGGTATTGTGATAGTCTCTGTTATAGTAACTCCAGAGTAAATTGCTACTATTTGGGATTACCTCAACAAGTAATCCCAAGATATCTATACCCACTCTTTAGGGAATTCTGGATATTGCTGCCACAGTTGTACTTCTCTGGGAGTACTCTTTGGAGAGGCAATATCTTTATCAGGTTGTACAGATCATTGGTTACATATTTTCCACAAAGAGCTTTGTAAATTTTACCACTTTAAGTCGAGCAAAGTCTCTTAAAGAAGTTTTACTTAATTTTATGTACATTCATGTAAGTGAAAAGTACAACTCATTCGGAAAATTAATATACCAATAAGGCATCAGATAAGCACCTAAACTACTATAGAGGTTTGAAGAGGATTTGCTGATAATTTTAATAACTGATATATCTGAAACTACAAGGAAGGAAAGTTTGCCTTCATATTTACTGCATCTTTGTGTTTTGGTCAAGATCTATCACAGAATTTCCTGTTGCCTTGCTCTTGGAAATGTGGATTGTTTTCAGATGAGGACATTTATTAATAATATGAGTAAAATTCTTTTTATCCCTAAATTCTGTAGTGGTAGAGAAGAGGCCATATAAGTAAATTTTCATCTGTATATTTTCTTCTCTCTTTTTATTTGTTTAGAGAGAAGGTTTGTTATACAAGTTATCATCTTAGTCCTTTTTATAATAAGTAGATATGTTTGTATTTTCATTTTTATTCCTCTTTTCACCCCCATATACAAATATATTGTCATCTCTAAAATTTTAAGAATTAAGGTTTAAATTGCAAGCATTTTCTTGCCCACTTATTCTGAAATTCTTTCTTTTTTAGTGGAAGGAACAAGCGGTGGTGCCCTCCAGCTTTTTATTGATTCTGGGGTTCCTGTGAATTCAGACATGATTAGCCATTTTGTGAATGAAGCTCTTGCTGAGACCATTGCTGTCATGCTGGGTGACAGAGAAGCAAAGAAGCAAGATCCTGTTGCTACAAGTGTTGATGGGGATGTTTCAGCAAATGAAACATACTTGCCGGTAGGAGTGACTCTCCTTTCATGACTTAAGTTCTGGAGAATTTTTGATATGTTTATTAAAGAACAGTAAAATAGATAAATTTTAAACAGCATGTCATAAGATCACACTTTGTGATAGGATTTTATTCCTTCTTGGTATGGTTAAAGTAACATTTCCCCCAACATTTTATTTTAAAAACTTTTAAATCTATTGAATAGATGAGAGTATGATGTAACAATGAACATCTGTATACTCTTTACTGATATTTAGCAATTGACAATACACTGGCACATTTTTCTTTCTTATTTTTGAGACAGGGTCTCTCTCTGTCATCTAGGCTGAAGTGCAGTGGCACAGTCATAGTTCACTGCAGCCTCAAACTCCTGGACTTAAGCAATCCTCCTGCCTCAGCCTCCTGAGTTGCTGGGACTAGAGGTGTACACCACCACGCCTGGCTAATTTTTTTTCCTATGTTTTGTTGAAACGGGGTCTCACTATGTTGCCCAGGCTGATCTTGAACTCCCGATCTCAAGTGATCCTCTTGCCACGGCCTCCCAAATTTCTAGGATTACAATCGTGAGCAGCCACTGCACCTAGCCTTGGCACATTTTTTGTTGACTGTCTTTATATCTGCTATGTTATATAGCCTTTAAAAAAAATTTGAAAGTTGCAGACATCATGACACTTGACCTCAAAAGCATCAGCAGTATCTCCTAAGAACCAGATGTTTTCTTATATAACTAACGTACCATTATCATACCCCCAAATTTATTAATAACATTGATAGAATTATAGAGACCATATTTAAATTTCCCCAGTTATTCCAAAAATATCCTTTGTAGCTTTTTTTAAAATTCAAGATATAGCCAAGAATCACATGTTGCTTTTGAGTTATTATGTAAACTGATATTTTTGACCTTTAAAAGAAAATATATTTCAGAAAGGTTTATTATTGCTTATTTAATCAGGCTTATTATGTTAAGTAGAATTTCTAATCTATTATAGCAACATGAAATTCTACAAAGCCAAAATTTACTCTGTATTACCAGCTGTTTAGAACTCTGTAGTCACTTCTGATCCTATAGATCACTGAGACATCATTTTATATAGGTGAAATATTTAAACTGATTCATTTCATGTATAAAGTTATATACTGTATTTGACTTTTATAGAGATTGGTGTTATGTAATGTGATTAGTGTGCCAAAGATTTGATACAGTTTTGATCTGTGCTTTATTAGCTCATTGATAATATATGCAGTACAGGTGTGGTTAGAGTTAATTGTTTTCTCTGTGCCAATTACTTTGATTTGTTTTCTGCCCACATACTGCATTTTCATGAGGGTGATTGAAAGAGAAAATATGGAAAAGCCAGTGTAAATAGGCAGTTTATGTAATTGTTAAGAGCCAGAACTTTGGAGTGAGACCTGAATTTGAATACCAAGTTCTGTTACTTTACTCTGATCTATATAATAGAGATAGAATATTTAGAGTTTAAATGATCATGACTTTACCAAATTCTGCTTACTGAATATCTAGCAGGGCAAGCCCTCCTTCCCCCCGGTCCTTCCCCAATTTATTGTTTCTTATCTTCAGAATTGTCATAGCTTTTCTTGGCCTTTTTCTCTCTCAAATATATATTTATACATATTTATGGCTATTATATGTATATTTTCAGTTTAAACTTAAAAACATCTTTTTGGCTGGGTACAGTAGCTCCAGCCTGTAGTACCAGCACTTTGGGAGGCCGAGGCAGGAGGATTGCTTAAGGCCAGGAGTTTGAGATCAGCCTTAGCAGCACAGCAAGACTCCTGTCTCTATGGCTGCAATCCCAGCTACTTGTGAGGCTGAAGCAGGAGTATGGCCTGAGCCCAGGAGTTAGAGGCTGGAGTGAGCTCTGTACAGCACTGTAGCCTGGGTGACAGAGTGAGACCCTGTCTCAATCAATGAATAAAATTAGTTTTTAAGTTCCACAAAAAAAATCTTGGGATTTTTATAGGAATTAATCCAATTTTGATTGGTTTCATTTAAGGAGGATTGACATCTTTATGGTACTGCCTGGTCTTAGCCATCATATAAGGTTTGTGGCAGATTAAATGAGATGATATATGAAAAAGGATTAATGTAGTAGTGCCTGGAATTTGTTAAATACTCAGTGATTAGACTAATAGTTTATCATCATCATTATCCATTACCTTTACTAGAAGAACACCTGTGTTGGGTTTCAAGGTCTGAAATGCACTCATAGCCAAAGAATCACCAGACACACCAAAGTAAGGCAAGCATGAAAATGAGGTTTATTGAGGAGAAAAAAATAGAATTACAGAGCAAGATACAGGTTTACAGAACATGATACATACACCACAGATGACAACTGGACCCATTGTAGCAGCAAAGTGAGAGCAAAAGGAAGGGCTTGGTTATGGTCTGGGTCTTGTTTTATAGTGCCTGGATTGGGACCTCCGTCATGGCTCAGACATCACCATGAAACCACTTTGATTGGACAGTTGGGAGTTATATGACCTAAGTCTTACTATACATGTGGATCTCCCATGAGTGTCTCTGAAAGCCATTTGTTCTAGGTCACTTTCAAGACTCTATTATACCTATGCTGCTTGGCCTGTGGGCTAGAGAGTTCTCTGTATTCTTTTGCAGTTGTCGTGCTGAGTTCTGATTGGCAGATTCTTAGGGTTTTCCTTCTTACCCCAGATATGGCAATCACTTGGGACAGGATTAAGGTGAGGCAGGACTAAGATGGGGGCCTGGGGCCCACCCTTGTCTGTCTTCCAGGTGGGACAATTGCACCAAGGCAAGGCACCCACTTTCGTCCCTAGGAGACCTGGAATCCTTAACTGTCTGCCTAACACCTGCACATCTTTTCATGATGATAAGCCAGTAGTGTTATATTTGAAAACAATGCTTTTATGCTATAAGTTTATGTAGTCAAGAAGAAAAAAAATGGATATCTTTCATTTTAAAATGAAGGCTAAGAATATGCTAATTATTAAGCAATGCTATAGAATTTCTATTATGCTTCATGGTTTTAAATTGCATATTAATTTGCAACTCATGGTATAGAATAAAGACTAATCACCCTAATATATAAGGTTTTTTTAGAATGAGAAGAAGACAAATAATGTATTTTTAAAAAGGGCAAAGGATAGGACCAAATGGTTCACACACAAGAAGTACAAATTGTCCATATACATGTCCATATACATGGTCAACCTAACTGGTAATAAGAAAAAAAATTACTGAAATTCCATATTAACAAATATATATAATATATTAATTATTATTATATATAATATATAACACATTAATATATAATAATATTAATCAGATCAGCAAAACTCTTTAAAGTTTGATAACGCCGTTGTTTGGCAAACCTTGGGGACATTCTCATACCTTCTGGTGGTTGTGTAAAATAGTAAAATCCTATAGCAGGAAATTTGGAAAAATCTACTCAAATTCAAAATGCAATTAACCCTTTAACAGAGCAGTCTCACTTCTGGGAACTTATTCCATAGATTGTATGCATATAAAATGACTTAAGTCAAGATTATTTGATAACTCTTAGGAAGGGATCTAGGTAGAGAGGACATAAGTAGGAGGGTAGGCTTAATTTTTGACTATCACCCTTTGGTACCTTTTGAATTTTGAACCATTTGAATGATTACCTATTCAACAAATTAATATTAAATTGTTTACTTACTCCTTCACCAGTACTTTCCATTTCCCTTTTGTTTTCATCTCTACCCACTCTTCACTTTCTCTTATCCTTCCACTGCTTGTGCTAATAGGCTGATTTTTTGATATCTTGTCAATCAGTTAAAATGCTTCTTTTCTATTGCATGGCCTATCCTTCAAGTTTGTAGTTGGATTTGATTTTCAGTTTTATCTGTATAGTCTTCCTCTATATTTTAAAAGAGAGTGCCTTAGATTTCTTCGGGGCCTACTTCAAAGGCAGAGTTACTTCAATTGCCTGAGGCTTTCTGCAGGCCAATCTTAGACTAAAAGGTAGATATTCAGGAACCAGAGTGCTTAAGGCTTCATTCCCCATCCCCATTCACTTAAATTCTATGTGGTCTATCAATGAGCTCACATTATTATTTCAAATAACTTTTACTTGGGTGATTATAAGCACAATTTATCTTATTGCATTGATTTATTTTAGGCAAGAGTGTGTACGCCAGTGGCTACCCCACAGCCTACACCTCCTCACTCACCTTCATCACCTCCTAAGGAGCATGTGCTGGTAAAAACTCCAGATTCTTCTCCCTGTGATTCAGATCATGATGTGTCTTTTCCTACAAAAGAAATATTTGCTGAAAAAGGTAGAAACCTAATTTCTGTAACTCAGTTTTAATTTTAGCAACTACTAAATACAATTTCATGATTGTTTTATAAGATGCTTTATAGATTA
>VBSM01002121.1:9455129-9509047 GCA_008086735.1 Cheirogaleus medius | reverse complement strand
AAAAAAATCTTTAGGAAATGATATGCCTGCTGTCACACTTATTACTACTCCAGCAGTTACCCCTGCTGCCACACCACCTCCAACAGCAGCTCTTACTCCAACTTTGTCAGAAATTTCCATTGACAAATTGAAAGTCTCAAGCCCAGAGCTTCCCAAGCCATGGGATGATGAAGACCTGCCACTGGAAGAAGAGAACCCTAATCTTCTTCAAGAAGAACTTCTTCAACCAACAGCTATGTAAATGAGAACATAATTCAGTAGTAACTGTACATTCCAGCTTAAGTTTGATTTACATGACCCATTTAAAATGTAGAAGTGATAAACAAAGCTTTGTAAACCACAAACTACTTTATACTTTGGAAGAAAGAAATTTCATAAATTTTAACTTTTAAAAAATTTTTATCAAATTTATTTATACCTTTACATTTTTCTGAAAAGATTTAAAACAGATTGAAATAAAGATATCTATCATACTGTTAATAAAATAGAAAACAATTTCTCCTATTTTATGGCTAGAAGAGCTTTCAAGATGACCTATGATCAAAGCATGAAAATAATTTTAGAAAAATAAATCTTGTTAATTAGTCTAGATTATACAAATACTTTGCTAAAGGAGACAGGGTATCTTTGAATCTGCTTTTTATATCAAAATTAATATAGGCCTTTAGTGATCTAATAAGTTCAAAATATGTCTTTGTCTTTTTAGCATAATGTCTGTGGCTAAGGATGAAGAACCTGACAGTGTTCTAGATTTCCCTGCCCAGCCTGCACCTCCAGAGCCAGTTCCCGTTACGCCGTTTCCTGCCGGCACCAAGGCTCCTTCGCTCCCACAGATACCAAATTCTGATTCATCAACACTGGAGAGCACCTTGACTGTTACTGTCACTGAAACAGAAACTTTAGATAGACCCATCTCTGAAGGAGAGGTTTTATTTAGCTGTGGTCAAAAATTGGCTCCCAAGAGTAAGTTAATTTGTATTAATTGCTTTTACTGGTTAGAGTATGATAATTCCTTAAGTAATACTTTTCTGTTTAAAGTGTTTTTACTTAATTTTTAAGATTTAACATGGTAAAGTAGAAAAACTAGGGGCACTACACAATGAGTTAACTTTTCTGGATCTTCATTTCAGAAGGAAAATTTCCCTCCTAATCCTACCCTCCAGAAATGGTATCATTCTTAGTAGTTTGAGATATGCCCTTCCAGTCTTTTTTTGTCTGTGCATATGTCAACACCTAAATACATGTGTATGTATATGTGTGCTTACCTTTAAAAATAGAGTCATACTATGCATATTGTTTTGAAACCTGAGTTTTTTACCTAATAATATATCGTGGACATCTTTCAATATCAATACATAGAGGTCTACCACATTTTTCTAATAGCTGTGTAGTCTATTTAAACAATGCCTTTAGTGAAGGGCATTTAGATTGTTTTCAATGTTTCCAGGCTACATACAATTCTCTAATGATCATCCTTGCATGTACTATACATATATTTTTGTACACTCATTTGATAATTTACTTAGAGTACATGCCTAGAAGTGGCATTGCTAAGTCTACTTTAAAATACTGATACATAGCCAACATACTCTCTGGAAAAGTTTTTAGCTTTTAATTTGAATCTGTTTTTAATTGCATTAACAGTATTTAGAGCTGCTTGTTTCTCAATTTCATAGCTACAGTTAATATTCATATTTCTTTTTAATTTCTGATAAGCTAGTGGGTGAAACAAAAATCCCATCTTTGTTATAAATCACATTTTTAAAAAAACTGGTGAGATTGAATAGTTTGTGAATTGCTTGTTTATGAACTTTGCCAGTATTTCCACGGCAGTATAAATTAAAATGTAATGTTCTATGGCTTTATGGTCAGATTATTTACTAAGTTTACATTTCTCCTTTTTCCTAAATTTTTACATTTTAATTTCTAGTTTTAGGAGATGAAGGACTATATCTGACAAACCTAAATGATAGTTTATCCAGCACTCTGCATGATGTTCTTGAAATGGTAAGGAATGATTGAGTCTACCATTGAATTCTGACAAGAAGAATATCTTGATAAACTTGTTGCCATTGATCAGTTTTTTCTCAATTATTTGAGTTATAAATATAAAATATTCATGAAAGAATTTAATGTTTCTTGTATATTTCATTATGTAATCTTATTATAATTGTGAGAATAAAAAATTATTAACGTTTGTGGCTACTGTAGTTAGGTAATGAAATCTAGCTTAGTGAAGATTGTCACCTTTACATTATTTTTTTTTTTTTTTTTTTTTTTTTGAGACAGAGTCTCACTCTGTTGCCCGGGCTAGAGTGAGTGCCGTGGCATCAGCCTTGCTCACAGCAACCTCAAACTCCTGGGCTCAAGCAATCCTCCTGCCTCAACCTCCCGAGTAGCTGGGACTACAGGCATGCACCACCATGCCCGGCTCATTTTTTCTATATATTTTTAGTTGGCCAATTAATTGCTTTCTATTTATAGTAGAGATGGGGTCTCGCTCTTGCTCAGGCTGGTTTCGAACTCCTGAACTCGAGCGATCCGCCCGCCTCGGCCTCTCAGAGAGCTAGGATTACAGGCGTGAGCCACCGCGCCCGGCCGTCTTTACATTATTTTAAGCAGGATCTTAGCTATTTAAACCAACTCTCTTATAATACATTTGTTATTTTTCTCTAACCATGATTATAGTTTTTTGTACTAATAAATATTTAAATTTAATGATTTAAAAAAAAATGGGATCCAGGGATACTAACCCTAGTTATTATCTAGCTCTATAGAAGAAAAAAATTGGCATTTAAAAATATATACAATATAAATATAATACAGAAATGATCATAGGAATTTTCTTTTGAAAAAACTGTTAAGGAATAGAAATGTTTTACTTTTTATATATTTTCAAACAACCTAAGCAAGGGAAGGTAATTATACTCAACTCTCATCTACAGTTATCCATATCTTTTGCCAAGCATGGTTGTTATTGTTGCTGTTTTTTTAAAAAAATGTTATTTCACATGGAAGTATAAAAATACTTCATTAAGGAGTTTTTTGATAAGATTTTAATAGCATAATTTTTAAACAATGATTATTGCAAGTAATTGGTTGAGTTGATTGTGAAGAAAGTACAATTATTTTCATGAGATAATATGGAAAGAAGGCATAAATGACAGATTTCTAATTTCAGAGGAGCATTATACTGACATTTGGCCTATTTAATGTGCTAATATAGCATTTTTATCAATTCTTAGGACTTATTCAGGTGCCAAAGCATTTTTAAGTTTCTTTAAAGTAAATAGCTAAACTGAACCAGGACTAAATTATAACTTTTTTTTTCACATTTGAAACTAAATTCTAATTTTGGTATTTTTACTATGCTTAAATCAGATATGGTACAAATTCATAATAAATCAAATGCAAAAGTACAATCTCGAAAAACACAGAATAACTTGATATCACATACCAGTAGACATTTATCTATAGGCAGTTGGGGGATATAGGCTTCTGATCTAAAATTAATAAACTTTATTTCATTAAAAATAAAATAATTAAAAATACTTTTAATGAATTTAAAATCATGTTAATCCCTGTATTTACAAGGGAATCCAGTTTGTCTGGCTCGAGGCCCACATTTTCTCTCATTGTTGGGCCAGGTCTGTTTTGAGGCATGAAGAAGCCTAGGTAAGGTGCTCCAGTGAGGGCTTTCGGGACCTGCTCCCTAGCCACGTAAGCCAGATGTGCACAAAGACTCTACAGATGCCATAGCATACTTCTACAGTTTTTCATTTTTGCCTGTGGTCTAGTTTGCAGCATTAGCATTACCACAATGCTTTGCCCTCATTGCCATGCTGTGGCATTGCTTTGTGCACTGCATAAATATGAAGCAGGAAATCGTGAGAGCTAAAAACTTGATGATACTATGTAAGGCATTTATGAATCACTATAACTCAATTGCATGGGACAGAGGGTTCAGTTTTATGTTTTTATAGTAAATCTCCCGTTTAAATGTTACAGATTACTTCATACTGTTGTTTATAGTTGAGCCAAATGTAAAGAGTTTTTATTGTAGTCAAATGGAAATGAAACCTAGGTGAAATAGAGTTCTTTTTCTTTCCAAAAAATGCTGACATCATTTGATGACTGCTAAGTTTTCACTAACTGTAAATTGAGAAAAATGCAACTGTTTTATAAACGTTTTGTTGTATTAATGCCTTTATGTTTTTTTTAGGAAGATGATTCTCCCAGTGAAGGACAAGTGATTAGGATGCCCCATAAAAAATCTCATGCAGATGCAATTCTTTCTCTTCTTGCTAAACCAAACCAGGAATCATTAGTTTTACAGCAAGCAGTCTATCATTTAGAGGTACTTTTTAACCTTAATGATTTTTTTTGGTTAGATAGAAATACAGGAAAGAGTTAAAATCTTCCTAGTTTTAGTTAAAGTATGCAAATATTTCACTTACTTAGGAGTCAGAGTTGTAGCACCTTAGAATCATAGAACTGTAGTTTTACAACTGAAAGGAATTTAGACCATTTATTCCAACCCTCTTATCCTACAGTTGAAAAAACTGAGGCCTTGTGAAGATCATTCATTCATTGTGCAGCCATGTACTGAGTATCTATTATATGCCTGACACAATCTTGGAAAAGATAGAAAAATGAATGAGACATGATCCCCAACTTTAAGCAGCTTACTGTGGTGTCGGAGAACAGGATTTAAACAAGTAATTACTCAACAGTGCAGTAACTGATCAAATAGATATATTCACAAGTGCTGTATGAACACAGAGGAGGGAAGATTCTGCTTAAAGTAGGAAGACACTTCATATAGGATATTATATTGATCTAGGTCTTTAAAATCTGAGTAGGACTTTGCAGGCAGTGATGAAAGGGAAGGAAGGGTATGTTAGAAACAGAAATAGCATATGCTGTGGTCCCCAACCCCCAGTACTGGTCTGCATCCAGTCAGGCTGAAGAGCTCTCCCGTCCAATTCCATGAAACGCACAGCAAGGGGTGAGCTACTCCCTTCCACATCGCTCACATCAGCGACTGAATTCTGCCCCCGACCCCCTCCATCTGTGGAAAAATTGTCTTCCATGAAACTGGTTCCAGGTGCCAAAAAAGGTTGTAAGGGATAAGAGCCAAGAAATATCAGGGCATATTTAGAAAGTATTGAAAATGTCAGTGTGGTTAGAACTTTAGATAACCTGTCAGGTAAGTCTGGAGAAGTAGGTTGAACCAGATGATCATAAAGAAACTTTTATTTGGGCCACAGTAAGGCTTGGGCACTGTGGAGCCCAAGAAGGTTTTGGGGCAAGGGAATTACTAAGATATTTAGGAAGGAGTATGAAGCCATGACAAGTGAGGGAGAGATGGGAGATCTGTCAGAACACCATTCGAATAGACCCAAGAGAGAATGAGAGCATGAACAAAGACAGTTATAGCAGAAGTAGAGAGGAGAGAGATCTAAATTTAAGGGCATAGGATTGAGAGTAATTGGTCATTGGTGGAGGGAGGTTAGGAAGAAGAATTTTTTAAGGATAATCTTGAGATTTCTTGAGGAGTTTGAGGTTGCAGCGAACTATGATGATGCCACTGCACTCCAGCTGGGGCTACAGAGCAAGACTCTGTCTCAAGAAAAAAAAAAAAGAAAGGAGGAGAAGATATAAAATTTAGTAATGGAAGAAATGAAAACTTAACTTATTCCTTCTTATTAAAAAATAATCAAATTTTCTGCAACTTCAGTTAGCTATTGACTGAAATTGATTTCAGTAGAAAAATATTAGTTGTGATGGCTATGTTGCTAAATTTGAGAAAGCACTCTCATAGCTGCATAAACTAAGATCTTAATACATAAACCAGTAAGAGAGAGAATGAGCAGAGAGAATGAGAATGAGACAAGCAAATGACACAAAAGAGGTGGCAAAAAGCAGAAGTATCAGCATAATTTAAAAGTTTCACTAATTTCCTGCCTTTTTGGAAATCACTAATATCAGTTAATTTATTCCTTCAATTCTATCAGTCCTTTTCATCTTTTTAATGCTGGGAAATTTATCTTCATTATTTCTTCAATTTTTTCTTCCTCTCATTTTTTCCCTCTCTCCCTAGAACTCTTGTTTCCAGATATTAACATAGACTTCTACTTCTGTTTTTCTTATCTCTTAGATTTTCTCTTTATTCTTTTCTACTTCCTTCTGGGAGAGCTCCTCAATCTGATCTGCCAAATACTAATTTGTTCTTTAGCCTACTATTTATCTCATATATTATATTTCTTATGCTTGATCTGCCTACTTGTTCCTTTTGCATTCTAATATCTGTCCTTATTGCTCTGTGTGTGTGTGTGTGTGTATGTGTAATTCATTTTGAACAAAATTCTTTCATTTTGTTGTCTTTTTTTTTTTTTTTTTAACACTTATTGACTCTTCGGGTATCTGGTTCTTTTGACTTATGAGATTGTGTTCCACTGGTGGGAGAGGGATCAGTTATTCTGTCTGAGAATTTATAGGGGTAACAATAAAACCAGGCCATAGTCTGTTTCAGAGAATTGAAGAAGGGGGCAGGAGATAAACCCTAGGGAAGAGAGTCTCAGGCAGCACAGAACCACCGTTAGTCATTGTCACTGCTGTTTGCCGCTATTCCACTATTTAGCTCTTCTGGTGATAATTTTGTCTTTAAACTCTTAGAAAGTTTTGTAATCCGGCAGTCCTAGGGTTTGGAGGGGAAGAGGGTGAAGGAACGAATGCCCAGGAATAGGTTCCTGGCCAGATTTCACCACAGCTGGACCTTCATGCTGGTATTACTCAGGGTTATCAACATCTGCAGCCTGGGTTGCTGCCAAGATTTTTGTCGTTAAGGGGCAAGCAGTGATGATCTCAAGTTAATGGGAGAAAGAAGCAAGCACTTTCCTCCAATCATTCCTTTCACTAACTCCCTCCATCCACCCCCTCTCCTGGATGCAGTCCCTTTCTTCCCAAACATACCAGTTCAGGTTAGCTGTCAGTCTTTCCTACTGGTTCTTCATGATTTTTACTTTACTTCTCAGAATCTATGGTTTCTTTTCACTTCTATAGTTACTCCAGGGTTGGTTTTGGGAGAGGAAGCTGGCAGCCTTTGTTATTGTGCCATCCTGGTTAGGCCAGCAGCACAGAAGTTGGAATTCTGTCTTCCACAGATCTTTTTCTAAGCATCTAAGCATTTGCATATGTAAAAAATATGTTTGTGTGTATATATATATAAACATGTAATTTTGAGGTGTATGTATTGTTCTGCAACCTACTTTTTAATTTTTAACATAAATTCTGAAAATCTATCATATTCTTTTTATCTACCATTTAGTATACTGTAGTTTATTCTCTTATTGAAGGATTTTTAATTGATTTCAATTTTTCTCTGTTTAATCTATGCTATGAATAAAATCGTTTTTTGCACTCATCTCATGAGGAATTATTTTTCTAGATTAAATACTGAGGGGTGGAATTGCTGCCTCAAAAGGTATAAGTATTTATAATTTAAGTAGATATTAATAGTAATAAATTGCTCTGTAACTATATGAGGCCCCTTTCCCATGCCACATATGATATTTTTAATCTTAAGTTTTTGCCAGTCTGATTAATCATGTGACAGCGTATTTTCATGTCTTCAAGACTGTTAAGTATTTGTCTTATTTGTAATAAGAGCTAGTAATAATGATACATTTATAAGTTAAAATATTGCTTTGGTAAGAAAATAGTGGCTTTTTCTTTGTGCTTAAAACTCTGCACAAAGGGGGCTTTAGGTGAGTGAGAGCTGTATAATGGCAAAACTATAATCTGTACATTTATGTAGATGGGCTAGGCATATTACTCTAGATTACAGACAGCCTAACTTAGAATTGGCATGAGTCTAACCTTTGAGTATAATACAAAACTGATAGACACTTATGAGAGCATTTTGTAAATAGGCAAGCTAAGTCTTCAGTAGGGTCATAGAGTATTCTTAAGGTGTTAAATTGTTCAGCTGTTACAAGTATCTTAGAAAATAGATTCACAGTAAAGAAGGTATTGTATATTGCATAATGTTATATATGGTGATGGCAAGGTGATATAGACACTGTGAAATATTGCTGGTTAATTTCTTGGAAGAGCATATCTGTCATCATTCATTCTAAACATTGCCCAAGGGTCTCCAAGGGATTTCATATTAATTGAAAAATAGTATTTTTCTATTTAAAGCAGCAGTCCTCAAACTTTTTGGCACCAGGGACTGGTTTCAAGGAAGACAGTTTTTCCATGGACTGGAGATGTCAGGGATGATTTTGAGATGATTCAAGCACATTACATTTGTTGTGCAGTCAGGCCCGGCGTGGTGGCTCACGCCTATAATCCTAGCACTCTGGGAGGCCGAGGCAGGTGGATCGCTCAAAGTCAGGAGTTCGAAACATTTGTTGTGCAGTCAAACCTCTCTGCTAAAGAGTATCCGTATTTGCAGCCACACCCAGTGCCCCATCACTGCCTCAGCTCCACCTCAGATCATCTGGCATTAGATTCTCATAGGGAGCACGCAACCTGGATCCCTCACATGCTCAGTTTACAGTAGGGTTTGTGCTCCTGTGAGAATCTGATGCTGCTGCTGATCTGACAGGAGGCAGAGCTTATGCAGTGATGCGAGAGATGGGGAGTGGCTGTAAATATAAATGAAGCTTTGCTTGCTCCCCTGCCACTCACCTCCTGCTGTGTGGCCCAGTTCCTAACAGGAAGTGGACTGGTACTAGTCTATAGCCCAGGGGTTGGGGACTGCAGATTTAAAGGATGTTGAGGCAAGTGGCATTCCTAAAGAAGAGTCAAGCTAAGGGAGTAAGAGAAGAAAGAAATGTATAGGGGAAAATGAGAACAAATTGAAGAGAATCTTGAATGTCGAGCTATGGAGTTTAGATTTTATTTTATAGTCAGTAGAATCATGAAAGATGTTTCAGCAGTGATTTCTTCATATATTCTAGTAAAAAAAACAACACTTCTTGGTTGAAATTAAGCCCTTTTTAAATGAGAAACAATGGAGCTTTTGGATATTGGAATTTTTATTCAGTTCTTGACTAATAAACTCATTTAATTAGAATTTCTCCAAGTCACAAAATATACTGGTTATTAGGGTATATAATTTTTAATACAGAAAGAAAATACAAGTCCTAATTCTTTTTAGTTTTTCATTAATTTTAATATTTGATTAAGAAACATATTTGTACTTTTTATACTTTTCCAGGGAAAATAATTTTATTAAATATGATTAAAGTAGTCTTCTTCAATCTGTGTACTTATAAAAAATGTAATTATTTATATAGGGGTAATCTTTATTCTATTTAAAGTATATTATTCTCCTCAGTTGTTTAATTGTAAAGTTTATACTAATAAACTCTAGGCAATTTTTACTCATGGAGAGAAATTTTGCGTTATCCTAATTTTTTTCTTTCTTTTCCTATCAAAGGACCTTAGATCTGACATTATTCTAATTTTAAGCCATATAAACAATGTGTAATGTGTGCCAGCATTTAGTGTTTAAATTGTTAGAATTTTTCATACATTTTATTTCTATTTAATTGGAGGTTGAAAAACAGATAATATTTAACTTCATAAAATATATTAAAAACAAAGCCTGTCACTAGATGCTTTATTAAATTAACTTTTTAAACTTTTCTTGCATGTGATTTATATGTAGCATAATAAACACTTTCTAAAATACCTTTTAATCAGTGAAGTGGTATGGATCATAATATTTGACAAATATTTCCTATTTTGACTTGATTTTAATATAATGGTTTTAATAATTGCTTCTACTTTTTAAAGGACTTGGAAAACAGTGTGGGTGAACTTAGTGAAGGACAAAGGCCCAGGCTGACAGCAGCAACAGAGAACATCTTACTGGGACATTCTTTCTATGGTCAGCAGACTGTCACTAATGCAGAGACTTTGAATCAACAGTGTGATTCTAAGCCATTACCTCAGCAATTTGATACAGTTTCAGGTATACACTAAAATACTATTTCTTGCAGTGTCATCTATTAGAATATTCACTTTACATCCCATCACACTTTCCTTGTACTATTTCTATGCTGAATGCTATATTCTGTTTTGTATTATAATCTATAGTAATATTCCTAATCTGAATTCAGAAAAGTATAATTATTTTCAGATGAATGCTTACAAAATTTCTTTATTAGAAGGGATGTTCATTATTGAAAAGTTTGGTAATAACTTTTTGTATGGTATATATAGCAGCGTTTCCACAAATGTGTTTCATGTATCAGTGTTGGTACATGAACCATTGGGTGGTGCATGAGATAATTTTGGTAATACATATATATACACATAAAAATTTTTAACAGTGATGCATTTATTTTAATATATACTAGAAAAATATGACTAGCTCAGCAAAACTGACATAACACATCTTGTTTAGGACAAGGTTAAATTAGATAATACTGTAGAAATTTATTCTTTATATGAATTTCAGACACAGTGCTCAGTGCACTCAGGACTATTTTAGAACTTGAACAATTAAACTTTCTGTTGTAACATCTTGGAAATAAGGATAGAATAGAAAATACCAATCGCTAGCATATACAGTTAATTCTTATCTGTGGTAGTTATTTCTATAGGCACCACGAACATATTAGCAAATACTGAACCATTGCCCCTAGGGGAAATACAGGGTTAAGTTCCTGTGAGCCTCTGATGATAACATTTTTTTATCAACTTATGGATACATATCCTTGTTTTATGTTTGTTTCTGTTTAAAGCAATCTTATATATATTGTTGATTCATTAACACTGAACTCATAGCCATTAAACTATCCAGCACTATAACTTATGCCTGAAGGAATCTTATCTAACATACATATTTTCACCATAGGGCACATCACAGCCTTCCTGTGCATAGGAACACTAGACAGTATCTCAGCACTATGCTTGGAGGCCATTTTAAACAGTGAAATCACCAAAAAAAAATCACAAAATGTGAAAAACACAGAATTAAATATACTGTGGAAAGCTCACTTGTTTACAGTATAAGAGCTGAAATAAGAAGGCAGAATTTATCCTTGTTCAACCTCAACTGGGAAAGTGCACAGCAAGCGATGCAATTTTTTTACTACTCTGCACATGTTCACGAATGCCCACAAAGGTTCTGCAAGTATTGATTTTGGGGTTACAAATAAATTTTAGCGAGTAGGTAAATTTGTGTGTATAATTTGCAATTTAATGAGAATTGACTATATTCTCATTACTGATTTTTCCATACCCATTGTTGCATTTGCTTAAGAGAAACTTCTATAACAGTGCATATTTTCCAGAAATCAGAAGTAGAAATGCCTGAAGTTAGAAAAACATTGGTATAGAGTATTTAGAGTGTTAGTTTTATACTGAATGAATACCTTATATCGTTTAGAATTGAAAGACATTCAAGACTGAATTTTCCATGGGAAAAAATGTAAAGATTGGCATTATTTATCATTTTGTACACATAATGAGGGTATTAAATTGTTACATTCTTTCAAATTAGTAGGCTTCAAATGGCATTAAAAAGTGACTTTTATTTATATACAGCTAACTGTGCAGATTGCAATTAAACAAAATTGACACTAGATGGCTCTCACAGATCATTTGAGAGCTATAAGGTACTTGAGAACAGCAAGGTGCTTGTTAAATTGTTATGGAATAAAATCCTATCCAGTCCTTCTTTGTATCTCAGGTAGCACCTAGCAGATTACCTGTGGTACAGTACATTTTTAATATTAGGTAATTGTAGGTATTTGTTTAATTTAATTGGGAAAAATAATAAGTAAGGTGTCATAACATAAGATTGAGCATATATATGAGGCAGTTTAGCAGAGTGGCTAAGAGTTTGGGCTTTTAGAATTTGGGTTTGAATTCCAGCTTTGTGTATCTTTGGTCAAGTAACTTAATGTTCCTCAACCCAGATTTCTTCATCTATCAAGTGGCGGTGACATTAGTTATTGCTTATCTATTGCTGTGTAACAAATTACCCCCAAATTTAGCAGCTGAAAGCAATGAATATTTATCATCTCACACAAGGCTAAAACTCTGAAAGTCCCAAATCTGGTAGTGGCTTAACAGGGTGGCTGTCAGGATCTCTCCTGAGGTTGCAGTGAAGCTGATGGCTTTGACTGAGGTCATTTGAAGGCTTGACTAGAGTTGGAAGATCAACTTTCCAAGCTCACTCATGTGGCTATTGGAAAGAGGCCTCACTTCCTCATCACACGAAGGGCTTCTCTAGGGCTGTTCATGACATGGTAGCAGGCTTCCCTGAGAGTGGTTGACCCAAAAAGAAAATGAGCAATCACGATGGAAACCATAATGTCTTTTGTAACCTAATCTCCAAAGTGACATGCCATCAATTCTGTCATATTCTGTTGATAACACAGACCAGTCCTGGAACAGTATAAGAGAACTCCAAAAAGATGAGAATACTAGGAGGCAGGGATAATTGGGGTTCTCTTGGAGGTAATATTCATAGTTTCTGCCTCATAAGTTTATTAGGGACAGTAAGTGACATTGCAGGTAAAGTAGTAACCACAGTGTCTAGTATATGGTAAGTGTTTTCCATTTGATAATATTTGGTGTATATGAAAGTACCATCTCATATATATTTAATAGAATGAGACACTATTCACAGTTGCTTAAAAGAACTGTGCCTATAGAGAAATAATATGTTCCTCTTGTTTCAAGATTTTATGCTGGTGGCTAATATCATGCCTTTTAACTTGATTTTTAATAACTTTGCTTATAGAGGCTCATCTGTTCTTACTTTGCCTGTTCCCACCCCTGCTAATTTTCAGGAAGTGTCCTACTTGCAACCTGTAGTCCCCTACCCCTGCCTCCATTTCTGAAGCTCTAAGGTTGGGTTGAGTAATTAAAAGATGCAAAATCAGCTTTGAGAAATTGTCTTGGGAACCCTTAAATGTAAACTGGTATTTTGAGTGAGCTATGTGGACCCAAGGATATACTATCAATCACAGCTCTTCATTTACTTAGAAAACCTGTATTGAATACCTGCTGTGTACCTGGTACTATATTAGTACCACATTAAGCACTCAAAATTCAGAGATGAAAAACGTCTCTCTCAAGAAAGTTTACAAACTAGCGTGGGAGTAATAAATAATTATAATATTGTGTGTGTAGTACAATAACACAGACTGCTGTGGGAGAGGAGGAACTCAACTCACATGTTAGGGCTTAGAAAGGTTTCCCACAAGACCTGATGTGAAATTGAATCTTAAAGGAATTAGCCAGATGGTGAATTATGATAAGAATGTTACAGTTTATTCATTCACTTATTCATTTAGAAGACATTTTTGAGTGCCTCCTATGCTCTAAGCATGTTCCAAGTGCTAGGAATATGAAATCTGGTAAGGCCCTGTCCACAATGAGTTTTTTCTCTATTAGTGGTAGTAGATGAGAAGGTAAAAAAACATGATAAATTACTGCAATTATTGTGAAGAAGTCCATGTAGGATTGGGGTACAGGTCAACTGTAGTTGGAGAGGGCATTCAGGAAAGAATTCATAGATGAGGAGAGTCTTACTCAAAGTGAGTATTCAAAGAGGGATAGATGATTACCACATGGTAAGTAAGGAGGGACCTTCCAGGCAGAATACGCAATGAGATTGGACAAAGTCAAGAAATAGCAAGGGTTAATCATGGAAATATAGTACTTTGTCAGTGAATTAGAGCTTAGGATGTAGTGGGATTGCAGTAGTGAGTAGAAACCAGGTCATGAAAAACTCTGGATAATATATCAAGAAGTTCTGGGATTTACTCTAAATAAGAATTCATTTGTGTACACAATGGGAAATAATGCCAATTTTACTTTGTATTTATTCCCATGGAAAATTCAGGCTTGAATTTCTGTCACTTCTGAATGTTGTGTGAGATTCATGAATCCTTTAAGGACTATAAGTAAATGAGTGATATGATCATATTTACCTTTTAATTAGGGAGATCATCTGAGGTCCAATATGATGGCTAGACTAGAAAAGTTGGGACTAGAGGCAAGGAGCCTGATCAGACAACTATGAAAGTAAACCTGACGAGACATTATTCAGCAGTGAGGATATATAAAAGGGGAGATTTGAGAGACAATTAAGAAGGAGACATGTACTCATCATCACATTGGTTTTAACTGATCAACACTTAAGTGCACATATGGTAATAACATTCATCAGTGTTGGGCAGGTGGGAGGGGGGAGGAGGTGATGGGTATATGCACACCTAATGGGTGTGGTACACACCATCTGGGGGATGGACATGCTTGAAGCTCTGACTTGGGTGGGGCAAGGGCAATATACATAACCTAAACATTTCTACCCCCATAATATGATGAAATAAAAAAGAAAAAAAAAGGAGAATGGATGGAACTTAGTTTGAATGTGCGAGGTGCAAACGAAGGGAAAAGCCTAAGAAATCCCTAGGTTTCTGGCTAGAATGACTGGCTAGATGGTCATCCCATTCATTTAGAGACAGATGGAGAGAGGACAGAATTAGAAGGAAATAGGGTGCCTAGGGTTTTATACATATTGAATTTGAGGTGCCTTTGGCTTTCGTACAAATGAAGTAATCTATTAGACATCCCAGACCAAAAACTGCTATTGGCACAAGCAATTGCAGGTGAACTTAGTCTTCTCTGAAAGTCTCCCACTGTTGCTTTCCATGACAATAAGATTCTAGGAAAGTAAAATTAGAGATTTCAAGTTATGATTAATTAAATTAAATTTGACTTGAATGAAACAATATTTTAAGTGTTCCTCTTACGAAGGTCTAACTTGCATTATACAGATAGGAAAGCCACACTCAATGACATACTTTGAGCTTATTAGAAGACACAGCAAGTTCAGCATTGTTATGACTGCTGTCATGGAATCCTTTTCTGACCCCATAACACTTTAGATGCCTGTCATATGTACTCTGTATAATCCTTTAAGGTCACTTGGCTAATGTTTCTTTTATCACATTGATTTTGTAATCTCATGTAAGGGTGGGGACTTTATCTTGTTCACTATTGTTGACATATAGCAGGGTAGGTAATGCGTAGTACATAGTAAATATCTGTTAAGTGATAGGGTGTTATATGACTTGAAAGCTATTATGTACTTTTTAAGTGTCCTCAACCTCACATTTTCTCCTGTCCCATCCATGTATGCCTCACCTGAGGTAGCCCATGTTAAGATTCTGGTATATAGGCCGGGCATGGTGGCTCACGCCTGTAATCCTAGCACTCTGGGAAGCCGAGGCAGGCAGATCATTTGAGCTCAGGAGTTCGAGACCAGCCTGAGCAAGAGCGAGACCCTGTCTCTACTAAAAAAATAGAAAGAAATTAGCTGGACAACTAAAAATATATACAGAAAAAGTTAGCCGGGCATGGTGGTACATCTTTGTAGTTCCAGCTACTCAGGAGGCTGAGGCAGGAGGATTGCTTAAGCCCAGGAGTTTGAGGTTGCTGTGAGCTAGGCTGACACCACGGCACTCTAGCCAGGGCAACAGAGTGAGACTCTGTCTCAAAACAAAAAATGTAAAAAGATTCTGGTATATAACCTTCTGTTTTTTCTTATACATATAATTATATACACACATGCAATATATATGATATGTGTGATTGGCATTATTTTACAACTTGAGATCATGTCATGCACACTTGCCTGAATTTTATTTTTTACCCAGTAAATCCTGTAGATTACTCTAGGTCAACTGATATTACTTAAATTCATTCTTTTTAATGATTGGATAAAACCTTACAGTGTGGATTTCCAATAATTTATTTAATTATTTCTCTATTGGCAGATATTTACCTTATTCACACACATATGTCCTAACATGTTGTTGTATTTTATATTTATAGAATATCTTCCCAGGAGTAGTTACTGGATCCAAGGACAAATATACCTTTAATTTTAAGATATATTATGCCAAGTTGCTTTCTTAAAAGTTTAAACTAATTTAATTTTAACAGCAATTTATTATTTATTATTTTCCTGTATCTCCTACTGAAATTGTGTTATTGCTTTTTATTTATATATATGTATATATATAAATAGACACGGAGTCTCACTATGTTGCCCAGGCTAGTCATGAACTCCTGGCCTCAAGTAATCCCCCTGCCTTGTTTTTTCACTTTTGTTACTCGAAATATAAAGATATGTTTCTGACTTCTGGTGAATCTATATGACTTCTCATTTATATGATTGTTGGCCATTTGGAATTGCTCTTACTAAGCTCTTTTCCCATCTGTGAGGTTATAATTTTTTTTATAACTTTTAAAGCTATTTCCATATTTTAGATGTTTTCTATTAACTGTATTACAAATATATTTTTCTAAATTTATATTTTGTTCATTGACATTACTTATGACTTTTGCCATATAATTAAACTTTTTTTACATAGTTATTTCTGTATTTTATACTTTTTCTGTTTTCATGGCTTGGTTAGGTTGCTGTAATATAGAGAAAAACTATCATTTTTATGTATCTGTCTGGTATTCAGTCACATTACTAAATTCTCTTATTAATTCTAGTGGAATTCTTTTTTCTCATTATAATCTCTTGGGTTTTCTAGGTATATACCATAACATCAACAAAAAGAATTTTTAATATCTTCTCTTTCAACATTTATGTGCTAATTCATTTCTCTTAATTCATTTGCCCAACAGTCTTAGAAAAATGTTACACATAGGAATATAAATATAAATAGATATATATTTATCATAATGTAAAGAGGCAGGCCAGGCACGGTGGCTCACACCTGTAATCCTAGCACTCTGGGAGGCCAAGGCGAGAGGATCACTCAAGGTCAGGAGTTCGAAACCAGCCTGAGCAAGAGCGAGACCCTGTCTCTATTAAAAATAGAAAGAAATTAATTGGCCAACTAAAAAAATATAGAAAAAATTAGCTGGGCATGGTGACGTATGCCTGTAGTTCCAGCTACTTGGGAGGCTGAGGCAGGAGGATTGCTTGAGTCGAGGAGTTTGAGGTTGCTGTGAGCTAGGCTGACACCATGGCACTCACTCTAGCCTGGGCAACAGAGTGAGACTCTGTCTCAAAAAAAAAAAAAATGCATTGAAATAATGTAAAGAGGCAAATATAAGACCTAGTTCATTAGTTAATCTAAATTATGGGCATTACCATTATTTAAATTAATCTTATGCTAGATAATTAAATGAAAATTAACCAGCTAATTGTTTTGACAAATTGTTTTATACAGATTGAATACTATGAAGGCATAAATTAAAACTCAGTGGATAGGCCGGGCGCGGTAACTCACGCCTGTAATCCTAGCACTCTGGGAGGCCGAGGTGGGAGGATCGCTCAAGGTCAGGAGTTCGAAACCAGCCTGAGCAAGAGCGAGACCCCATCTCTACTAAAAATAGAAACAAATGAATCGGCCAACTAAAATATATAGAAAAAATTAGCCGGGCATGGTGGCGCATGCCTGTAGTCCCAGCTACTCGGGAGGCTGAGACAGGAGGATCGCTTAGCCCAGGAGTTTGAGGTTGCTGTGAGCTAGGCTGACACCACGGCACTCTAGCCTGGGCAACAGAGTGAGACTCTGTCTCAAAGAAAAAACAAAAAAACTCAGTGGATGTAGTTTGCTTTATGCAAAACTCCCTTAAAACCTAGATTAACATAAAAAGATCAGAGTGTGATTATTTCTTACAAGGAAATCATCAACAGATTGCCTTTAAATGGAAAATATCCATGGTGTCTTAAAATATCATTTCACTTAAAACAATTTAGTTTGTGTGTAACTCTTCAGGTCTATTTCTGTTGATTAAAACGAGATATACTATACTATGCTATATTTAATAGGTTGCCATTAATTAGGAAAAACAGAAGTTTCTTAGAAATATTTTAGCAAGAATGTGATAAAGAACAGTGACTTCATTCCTCTGTGCTTCTTTCTAGTTCTCTGATTTTTGGACAGTTACTTCTCTGAACCTTAGTTTTGTCAGTGGAAGATGGTACTTATATTCCATAATACTACATGACCATAATACTATCCGACCTGACTACCTTACAGAATGATTGTGAAGTTCAAATGAAATTAGATAATGTACACCTTCGTGCTTGGAATATAAAGTGCAATGCAAATGTACAGTAATATTATTATTAGATGCATAGAGATCTCTGCTTTTGTCTTCTTTTTATTGATTTGATTGAGATACCATTTAGATGAGAAAAAGAGGAGCTTGATCTTTTGAAGAAAAGTACCTACAGAACAGAGCTAAGCAATACCAACATTTTCTAACCAGGAAGTTACCCTGTACTCCAAGATTACTTCCCTCTCTCCTTCCACCCTGACCCCCAGGGTTTCGCTCTGTCGCCCAGGCTAGAGTACAGCGGCATCATCGTAGCTCACTGCAACCTCAAACTCCTGGGCTCTAGCAATCCTCCTGCCTGAGCATTCCCAGTAGCTGGAACTACAGGCACACACCACCACAGCTGGCTAATTTTTCTTATTTTTTGTAGAGAAGGATCTCACCATATTTCCTAGGCTGGTCTCCAACTCCTGGGTTCAAGTGATCCTCCTGCCTCAGCCTCCCAAAGTGCTGGGATTACAGGCGTGAGCCACTGCACCTGGTCTAAGATTACATTTTAGATAGAAAGTATTCTATTGATGCTTAGTGATAGAAAAGGTAAACAGGAGTGTTAGGAGTTTGGTGTGTGCAAAGGGGGATGGAGATCGGTTACATGGACAGCTTGTTGATTAGAACCTTAGTTAGAAAAGGATAAAAGCACATAAGTGCTTTTTGCATTCTACATGAGCTTTGATTTTAATTGCAATGAAGGCTGGGTACCAGGTGTTCTTGTTTAAAGTACGCTGTTATTTCTAATTCAGCAGGCGAGAAATATTGGTAAGTTTCAGTCATTTACTTGTTCTTTTTCTAAAATAAATTTAACAATTTATCTTTTGGTTTACATTTTTGATAACAGATGGTATTGATGAAGATTCATGTGCTAGTCATGGCCCAATGAGTTTGGGAGAATTGGAATTGCAGCCAAATTCTAACTTTGTTCTTCCCACAACACTTCTGCCAGCACAAGAAAATGATGTTAATTTACCAGTAGCAGCTGAAGATTTTTCTCAGGTACTAAATTAATAGCACTTGTACTTTCAGTGAGACTTGTAACAGTATTGCCTTAACATAGAACTCTGTCAAGATCATAGTCTTTCCAGTCTGACAGCCTCAAATCATGCCTCCTTTATTTACTAACTCAAGCCTAGATTTAAATCTTAGTTTATCCAGTTTCTAGCTGTGCCCTTAGAGACATTACTTAGCCTTTTTAAAGCCTTGATTCCCTCATCTTTAAAGGAAAAAAATAATATATATATATAATGTCTGGTGCTTAGTATGGTAGCTATTATCATTTACATCTCTATATCTCCATGTAATACCTAGCTCAGTAATTTGCACATAATTGGTACACAATAAATGTTTTATTACATTAAAATTTGTAAAATGTGTTCCATGAAAGCATAAAAAATTTCATACTGAGTGGAGCCAATGGCCCATGCAATATTATGTACCGAAAACACAGCATAATTGCTTTCCAAGATTTCTTTTTTTTTGAGACAGAGTCTCGCTTTGTTGCCTTAGGTAGAGTGCAGTGACATCATCACGGCTCACTATAACCTCAAACTCGTGGTCTCAAGCAATCCTCCTGCCTCAGGTTTCTGAGTAGCTGGGACTACAGGTGTGTGCCATGATAAACACCTAATTTTTTTATTTTTAGGAGAGACAGGGTTTCATTCTTGCTCAGGCTTGTCACAAACTCCTGAGATTAAGTAGTCCTCCTGCCTCGGCCTCCCAGAGTGCTAGTCTCCAAGATGTTAATCTAAAAATGTTCATGTTATTAAATACAGTTTTGTATTTGTGTACTGGCAATTCATTTCTCATTGTGGATTAATTATTCATTAGGTATTCATTGCATGGTATTATGCAGCATTGCATGCTGCTGTGGAGGAAAACAATAATGTAAGATAAAGATTTGTTTATGGAACACACCATTATGTAGGGTTCAGTATTACCAACCTGTGACCAAAAGATTAGGAAAAACTAGTTAATAATGAATAAATATCTATTAATAACTTGTATGTAAAAGAAAAATTTTTGTGACCAAGAGTTAGGCAAAAATTTTGGAGATATGATACTAAAAGCACCACTACTCATAAAAAAAATTTTGAAGTTGGTCTTATCAAAAATAAGGACTTCTGCTCTTCAAAACATACTGTTAGGAGAATGAAAAGACAAGCCACAAACTGGGAGAAAATATTTGCAAGTCACTTACCTGTTAAAAGACTTGTATCCAGAATATATAAGGAACTTACTGAAGTCAATATTAAGAAAACAAACAATCCAATTAAAAATGAACAAAATATTTGGATAGATACTTCACCCAAAGAAGATACATGAATGGTATATAAGCACATAAAAAGATTCTCAACATCGTTAGTCATTAGGAATATGCAAATTAAAGCCACAGTGAGATACTGTTACATACTCATTAGAATATTTAAAATTTAAAAGGCTGTCGAATCTAGTGTTAGCAAGCATATGAAGCTACTGAACTCTCATATATTGCTGATGGGAATGTAAAATGATCCAACCACTTTGGAAAAGAGCTTGGCAATTTCTTAAAAAGTAAAATATACACCTACCATATAACTCATGCATATTTTATTCCTGGTTTCCCAAGAGAAACTAAAACACATGTTTACATAAAGACTTGTATATGAACTTTATATTTGTAGTGCTCACAAATTGGAAATAACACAAATGTCCATCAACTGGTGAACAGACAAATTGTGGTATATCCTGTACAATTGGAATACCACTCAGCAACAAAAGGCATGTACTATTAATACATATAATAATGTGGATGATTCCTACAAAGTTATGTTGTGGGAAGGAAGACAGACCAAAAAACAAAAAATACTCTGTGATTCCATTTTTATAAAATTCTAGAAAATGCAAACTAATCTGTAGGAACAGAAAGCATTTCAGTTCTTGCTTGGAGATAATGGGGGATGGAGATGGGGAGGGCAACAGGGAGCAAATACGAGGGATATGAGAAAACTTTTGAGAATGATGGATATGTTCATTATAGTGATTGTGGTGATGGTTTCATGTGTATATACATATATCAAAACTTAGCAAATTGTACACTTTAAATATGTGTAGTTTATTGTCACTTATACCTCAATAAAATTGTTTTAAAAAAAGACTGCTTCCCTTATTTGGTTTGTTTTAAAATAAAACTATTATATGAAGTGTTACCGGAAGAATGGGCCTTAAAAAATTCCTTTCTTAGATGTCTTTAGCTACCAGGGAAGTATAATTACTATTATTAAATAATAATAGCACCCACTTATTTATAGTGCTTATTCTGCCAGATGCTCTTCTAAGTTCTTTACATATTTTAACTCATTTAATCCTTATAAGAACCTAATAAGGCAGTTGTTATTATACCCATCGTATGAATGAGGAAATCAAGGTATTGGGAAGTTAAGTAACTTGCCCAAGGTCGAAGCTAGAAAATAACTTAGCTAGATTTGAACACAGGCAGGTTAGCTCTCTTGTTTTCACAGCTCTTATTCACTGTGGGTAAGTAAGGGAACCAATAGGGAGGTTCTAAGTCTTAGTAGAGCCAAAGATAGTCATAGTACCCATCTTAGAAATACATATCAAAATAATATTTCCTTCAAGGCAGAAAGCTACCTAACTTATGGCTCTAAACTACTTAAAAGACCAAAATTAAGGCTAGTTGTTATTACTGCATTCTAAAGCCACTCAATTTTACCTATAGATAAAGAAGTGTCTGCGAGAGCTGGAGTGGTTACATTTGAGTTTACGTGGACAGGTGTTTCAGATTCTGGTTGTATCTTTTTTTTTTTTTTTTTTTTTTTAATATAGATGGGATCTCGCTCTTGCTCAGGCTGGTCTCGAACTCCTGAGTTCAAGCAGTCCTCCCAGAGTGGTAGGATTATAGGCATGAGCCACCACACCTGGCCCTGGTTGTATCTATTGATAAGGGTCCAGAGATGTCTTTCAAAGTCCCTGTTAAAGTATATCTTATAGCTGTTTTCAGGGACTCATTCATCATTAAGCTCATAAAACAAAGGGAAGAAATAAAATGGCTAACGTCATCATAATTTGTGATGTGTGATTGTGAGATTTATGACTATTGTAAATCTCAAATTAATTTGATTAGGTTATAAGTAAGGAAGAGAGATGATGGGGTTTTTGGTGGAGCATATGTTTCTTGGATGGCAAACAGGATAACAATACCTACTCACACTTTTGAGAATTAAAACATGTTACTTTATATAAAAGCTCTTCGAAAATTGCAGTGCATTATGCAAATTTTTATTTTATGCAAAAGATGGCTATATGGAAGAGTTTGCAGTCAAATTAAGTTCTTATCCTGTCTAAATCCATCATGTATATATAAATCTAGAATAGCTCGATTTATAAGTAGCTCTGAATACTCAAGTAGAAATAGGCAGATATGACTTGAATATTTGAAATCTGTGTATTTTATCTAAATCTTGTTTTTTTTGTAATATCTTTTGTAATATGTATTCCATCACCTATTTGTTGACAGAAGTGCTAATAAATAACAATGACAAAAAAGGCAATTAGAAGATAAGCCTATTATAATATTAAATTTTTATATAATAAACACCTGAATAATTTGACTACTTAGATTTTTTTAAGTAACTTAAAAAATAATATTATGACTTCATGTCTTAAATTATTTAGTACCAACAAAAGCAAGACCAGGATGTTAAGCAAGTTGAACACAAACCAGCACAAAGTTGTTTAATACATGTAAGAAGTAAATCTGATATTTCACCTTCACAGCAACAAGGTAAGACTTGTTTTCATGTAATAATATAATAGTTTGATATTTGTTCTGATATTGAACAAATATATAATCAGAATTCTTTGCTTATATATATTGTCTCTAGGTTTTTTTGTTTTTTCTCATTTAGTCCATTTGGATGAAGAATCTGATATCATATTTAACTGTAAATTAGTTCTTTTTACCAATAAGCACTATTTCCAATGGATTTTAAAAACTGTTTACCTGGTGTTTTTCCTTTAATCTTATTAATACCTTTTGGTTCTTGTGCAATTGAATGTCAATGTCTTTTTTATCTATCTGTATATAGGTCTGTTTCAAATTATAATATGCTAAAGGCAGGAATTATGACTGTTGATGTGCTTTGTGAGGGCTATGTAGTATTGTGTGGTGATACTGACCAAGTATAATGTAAAAACAATTGATTCTCTTGTTACATGCTATTATATGAATGAACATTTCTGTACTGTTGTTTATCAAAATTGTGTTAACTTTAATTCCACAATCAGCATTAAAGCATTTTGATGTTGTCTTTATTTTTCTACAAGGCTGTTGCCTTGTGCTTTGTTTGCCTTCTTGCTTCTTAGTCACTCACATTTTTTTAACCTAAATTCTGAAATTTGGCAGTAGAAATTAAGATCTCTTCTTTTTAAAAACTTTGTGTCTATAATTAAGGAAGAAGTATTAGGAATATTTTGAGCAGTGGAATGGTTTGTTTTTCTTTTATAACTGTGATTTTTATTTAATTTTCAACTTATATGAGAGATTACATATTATTGAATGCCAGTATAATTGCAAGTGTAACTGTGCATTTGGTTTTGGGAAGAAGTGCTCAAGACAGTAAGATTATGCAGTATGAAGTTTAGGTTTTAACTCTTTCATTTATTTTCTTTTCCTCTTTTGCTCCAACTTTTCAAAATTTGCCTTCCTATTTTTATAACTTAATGAAAATACATTAGGGTTACTATTATATTTTAGAATCCTATGGAAAATTGTCTATAAAACTCTTCTCATGATGATTTAAAAAGTAATCTTTATAATATATAGATATAAACAAATAAATGTTCCTAAGATAATATCAGAACTGATTTGATTCCCTTCAACTGGGTACTGTTATCATTTATGGTCTATAGTATTTTATTTAATTTAGTGTTTTTTAAAAAAATAATTTTTTGAAATTATAAGTGAATTTTGTTTTCTTGGGGAATATTTTATCTAATAAAACAATCATTTCTCAGCTGATAGGAAAATATCTTTGGGAAGATTTTAAGACTAAATATCCCTCTTTAGGAAAGTGCCGTTGTTTTCAGTTTCACATATAAGATGCTTCTTAATTTATGATGAGATTACATCCCCATAAACTCATCCTAAATTGGAAATATCCTAAGTCCAGGGTCTCTTTTCCACTTAACAATATTTTCTTCTCTTCTCTTCTCTTCTCTTCTCTTCTCTTCTCTTCTCTTCTCTTCTCTTCTCCTCTCCTCTCCTCTCCTCTCCTCTCCTCTCCTCTCCTCTCCTCTCCTCTCCTCTCCTCTCTTCTTCTCTTCTCTTTTCTTTTCCCCTTCCTTCCTTTTCTTTTCTTTTCTTTTCTTTTCTTTTCTTTTCTTTTCTTTTCTTTTCTTTTCTCCTTCCTTCCTTCCTTCCTTCCTTCCTTCCTTCCTTCCTTCCTTCCTTCCTTCCTTCCTTCCTTCCTTATTTTTTTATTTCAATAGATTTAGAGAGTACCAGTGTTTCTTGTTATATGGATGAATTACATAATGCTGAAGTCAGGGCTAACTAAAAGCACTTAATGATATTTTCAATTTACGATGGGTTTATGTTGACATAAGCCCATCACAAGTCAAGGAACCTACTGAATATGTATTCCTTTTGCACCATCATAAAGTCAAAAAAGCGTAAGTCAAACCATCATAAGTCAGGGACTGTGTATATATCAATGTCTGACCACAGGATGGCAATAGTTACATTTTTGTTGACTTACAGCAGTGTCATTAAATAGTGTCCAATTGACATTTAATAAGTCAATAAAAATCGTAAGAATAAAAGAAACCAAGGTATTAGCTAGTAGGAGGAAGTTTTACTTAGAAATGGTTTACAACGGTTGGATTGAATACCTTTGAAATTTTTTCCATTTAAGTTTACGTGTAGGAGAGTAGACCTATGCCATCCTTGACTAAGACAAATATATACCCAGTGAGATATAAATAGAGCATTTTAAATAGAAGCCGAATCTTTCACTTAATAATTGGTACATATCTCCATATTGAATATTTCTTGAACGAATATGATTGTCATGGCAAATATAGTCCGTTATGACTTTTTTCCCATAAATTTTTTGGGTTTTATTTTTTTCTCTGATGAAACTCTGAAACATTGCCAAATGTTTCAGAAAATAGAAGACTCCAAGTGCCAAAATAATCCTATAGTGCTCTCAGGACTTTGGGTGATCATGAAGGAATTCAATCCTATCATACACAGAGGCCTTGACAATAATGACAGAACTTCACCTATCACAAGGAAATCAAAAACCACATCTTTCTAGCAGATAAATGCTTCTAAGAATACTTGAACCCCGAATTATGGCAATTTCAGGAGGAAGTTAACATATATTTCACTTTGAAATGTGTAGTGGTTTAATATGTGTATACAAAGAAATCAAGCAGTTTACTAGCAGTAGCAGCACTTTCAACAATCATCCATTAAAAATTAACTCAAGAACAGTAGAACATATAATAGATTCCAGCACTGTGGTGCTGGGAAATCTGTGAAATCCTGGGATTTTTTCCTCTCTTGATTATTACTTTCAGATTTTAATATAAAAGAGAAGTATTGATTGTTCTGACAGATGATATCTTTGGAGTCTAAGAATAAAACCTTTCATTTGGTATTGAATTCACTGGGACTGTTTTTGACCACATGATACCACTTATCTGATTCTATGTACTGATTAGTATGTCTAACAGTTTTACAGTGAAAGCAACTTTTTAAAAAGTGATTTTTGAGACAGAGTCTCACTTTGTTGCCTGGGCTAGAGTACCTTAGCGTCAGCCTCGCTCACAGCAACCTCAATCTCCTGGGCTCAAGCAATCCTTCTGCCTCAGCCTCCTGAGTAGCTGGGACTACAGGCACGCACCACCATGCCTGGCTAATTTTTTCTATATATTTTTAGTTGGCCAATTAATTTCTTTCTATTTTTAGTAGAGATGGGGTCTCGCTCTTGCTCAGGCTGGTTTCCATCTCCTGACCTTGAGTGATCCTCTCGCCTCGGCCTCCCAGAGTGCTAGGATTACAGGCGTGAACCACCATGCCCAGCCAAAAAAGTGATTTTAATGAGTCATTTCTACTTTTTTTCCTTTTACCGTGCCCGTTAACTTTTACTGCATCTTTTGCTATGTAAGTTGACTTTCTTCAGTACAAATGAAAGACTAGTTCTAAATCCATTTATTTGTGTGAAGCCACAAACAATTAAATTCTATAAAGTGATGTGTTAAAAATGGTCCACTTTTAAAAAAAAAATTTTTATTTAAAAATATTAGAAGATACAGTGTTCTTGTTATATGGATGAATTGCATAATGCTGAAGGTCAGTGCTTTTAGTTTGCTCATCACCAGAATAGTGTACATTGTACCTAATAGGTAAGTTTTTATCCCTTACCCCCCTCCCACTCTCCCTAAAATAGTATACTTTTAAAAAATATTTTCTTCCTTTAGTGTTTCTCTTAACATTTTAAGATCATCATAGTAAATAAGAATTAGAAAGTCAAACATGCTATATAGTACCATCAATCATTGTGGGAAAATATTAGATCATATGTTTTATGGTTAAATACTAAGACAGATCGGGTTGTCAAAGTTGCTTGAAAATCACAGCATTCTTCAGTTTTCTTATTTGTGTATTATATATGTTGTTCAGAAAATATGTATCAAAGTGCTAAAAGCAATAGATGTAATTACCATAATTTGTCAAAATCAGTTTGCATTTTTATGGGAAATATACTTATAGAATCACAAATGTTTCTTTTTGGCATTGTCCTAAATTTAATTCCTAGCCACTTTAGTACCTTTTATACCTCACATCCTGTGACTTTAAATATGTGAGAATTAGGAAATTCAAAGCTTATGTATATTTAGAAGCTATTTCTGACCACATGTGCCAATCAAATCATTTTTCTTTTTTAATAAAGTGGTAAATTTTTTGTATTTGTATTTAAAATATGGCTAAATTACAATAGCTATCGGAATTATAAGTGATCTTAATAATTTCAAAACCATAGTTAAAAATGTTTTAAGTATTTTAAAATCTTAATATAAATAATGATTTCAAAACTATGTATGTGGATCTTGGATAGGGAAGGGATGGGCACAGACTAATAAGTTTGCCAAAAATCTGTGAATCCAAATGTATAGCAAACATTGTCTGAATAAATATGTCTTCCACAAATCTATACTATTATTGATTAACAAAAGAGAAATTCACTTTGAAATGCTGCTGAATTTGAGAGTTTTGTTTCTACCTAGATGAGGAAAGTAGAAAGAGTGTCACTTCCACCAAACAACAATAAATGTAGTTTATTGTAGTCAGAATAATAAAATAATAAAATGTCAGAAAAACTACAAAATCATAATGTTACTTGAAACCATAAGAGAGCTTGTGTTACAGAGCAACTAAGTAGCCCAAAGTCTGAGGAAAGACAGACTCCTCCAAAAAGAGATGAGATATAAGCACTGTCTCACTTGTGCCAGAGCACACAGTCACAGGAAGAGATACCAGGCACCAATCAAGCATATGAGAAATATTTGGCTAAACTTGTTAACAGGTTGCTAAATGCCAAATATAGAACCATTGGTAGTCACGGATATAATGGGAGTTCACACCTACTTGTAGGCTTCTTCTCCACAGACCTCTAGAGAAAGATTGGGGGGGACAGGCAAAAAGCTGGAGAGAGTCTCCTTCACTGTACAGGCCTGAAAGAGAGGAGAGGCTGTCACTACCAGAGAGACAAGGTGCCCCATTTTGACCCTTTTCTGTAAGAACAAAAGCCTTAAGCCACTGAGGATGGGTCAGCACATCTATCACCTCCAGGGTATAGGTGAAAACCCACTGTGGCTGGGGGAAGGGTAAAGAAAAAGACGGAGAGAGAAAGGAAATAGTCTTGGGCCCACATTCTTTTATCAGTACCATTAGAAGTCTCTTACTGCTGGGAGAGGGCTGAGAAACTCTCTTGCACAAAACTTGCCAAAGGGACAAGGCAGAATGAAACATTCTCTCCACATTGATCTATAAGTTCAGTACAATCTCAGTGAAAATTCTAGCAAGGTTTCTTAGGTAGAAATTGACAGGCAGAATCAAACTCATAGGAAATGCAGAGGACCTAGAGTAGCCAAAATAGCTTTGAAAAAGAAAAATAAAGCTGAGAGATTTATACTATATGACTCTAAAACTTATTACAAAGCTATAATAATCAAGACAATGTGATATTGGGATAAAGATTAACAAACAGGTCAAAGGAATAGAATAGAGAATTCAAAAATAGTCCACACATTTATGAACAAGTGATTTTTACAAATGGCATGGACAATTTAATGGAGACGGGATAATCTTTTCAACAAATGGTGTTAGGACAAAGGTCTTACATATACAAAATAATGAGCCTTGATCCATATTTTACAAACATATACAAAAATAAGCTCAAAATTGGATCATAGATCTAAATATATAAACCCTAAAACTACAAAACTAATAGAAGAAAATATAGGAGAAGATCTTTGTGAATTTGGGTTGGACAAAGATTTCTAAGATATTGCAAAAAAATCATAATTCAGTAATTCATAAAAGAAAATATTGATAATTGGACTTAAAATAAAAATTTTGGTTCTTCAAAAGACAGTGTTAAGAGAATGAAAAAGACAAACCACAGACTGGAAGAAAATATTTGTAATTTCACTTTCTGATGAAGAAGTTGTATCCAGAATATACTTTAAAAACTTAAAAAACAACAGTAGGAAAACAACCCAATTTAAAAAATGAATAAAAGATTTGAACAAATACCATACTTCACCAAAAAACATATATGGATGACAAATAATCACATGGAGGGATGTTCAACATCATTAGTTATTGGGGAGATGTAAATTAAACATTAGATACCACTCAATACCCATATCTCAATACTGAAATCAAAGAAACAGTTGATGAGGGTGTGGAGCAACTCTAATTCTGATACATTGCTAGTGGGAATGTAAAATGCAACAGCTACCTGGGAAAAAATTTGGCAGTTTTTTATTAAATCAAATAGAAATTTACCATATGATCCACTCAAGAAAAATGAAAACTTATGTTCACAGAAAACCTGTACTCAAATGTTTTTAGCAGTTTCATTCATAATTACCCCAAATTGGAATCAACCAAAATGTCCTTTAACAAGTCAATGAATAAATAACCTGTAGTTACATCCATCCATCCATCCATAAATAGTACTCAGCAATTAAAAGAAATGAACTACTGATACATACACATACAATAGTACCGATGAATTTCACCTACATCATAAGAAGTGAAAGAAGCTAAATTCAAAAGACTACATACTGTATGATTCCATTTATATAATACCTTAGAAAAGGCAAAACTATAGACAAGGAGGAGAGTTTAACTATAAATGGCAGAAGAGAACTTTTTGGGATGTGGAAATGTTCTATATCTTGATTGGGGTGGTAGTTACATAACTATGGATTTTCAAGGGTTAATCTTAACTGGTTACAAATTATAGTTCAATAAAACATATAAATATTACTGAGTTTATAAAACTTCTTTTTCTCATTATCAATTTTCTTAATTAACTTGTACTAAAAGTTCATTATTTGGGAAGGTATGAAAGGTTTATTGTTAAAAGGTATATATATGTGATGCCGAGTATATTACATTTATTTAATCTTATATTCTTTTCTTATATTTAATTTTTAGGAGGTGATAGTTTGATATATTATTATAATATATCTTTAATATAATGTAAATTGGATTTTTAGGTGTTTATTTCAAAATACATTCCATTCAAACTAAAAGTCTGAAACATTTATGTTTTGTAATTAATAGCTAACTAGAAACAAAGAAAAAGTGGTATTGTTCATGCTAATGAATCTACAGTGCTCAGTGAAAATATTCTTGTTTAAAAAAATTTTTTTTAGATTTCAGAAAGAAAGAACTGTCAGCTCAAAAATGTATGGTTTTTCCTGGCACATCCAATGTAATGCGTAATCAGCCCAGTTCAATTCAATAAACATTTTGTGAATCCCCTCCACACTCTACACTTCTAAGCCTCAATGCCTTTGTGCATTATCTTTCTTCCACCTGGCGTTTCCTTCTCTCCCCACTTTCATCTGCCTACAAACTACTTATTCTTCAACATTCAACTCCATCTTGCTGAGTCCTTACTGAACCTCCAATTGAAAATATCTTATTCATTTTAGCCCACCCTCCCCCTGTAGTTTTTTTCTTGCCTTAACATAATCATAATCTTAATAATAGTTTCCATTTACTAGAGGCTTGCTAGGTGTACTCTATGTTATTATTTCATTTATTCCTTACAAAACCATGCCATGCATATAGTACTAGTCTTATTTTACAAGAGAAGGATAAGGTTCATGAAGGTTAACTAATTTCCCCAAAGCACACAATATAGAAAATGAAGATCTGGAATTCAAACCCATATCTACCTGACTGCAACGCTGATGTTCTTTTCCTTGTTTTATACCATTTATTGAATTTGCATTTAATAAATATTTATTATGTAAGTTAACAGCTTGTTGGCAAGAGCTACCTTTATCTTCTGTGTATTCCCCAAACTGATTATGTAAAATTTCAGAGAAAATAATATATGAGATAGTTTTGTGATTTGTTTCTTTGTTAAGATATGTTATCTTGTTTGTTACTTAAGAGAGCTTGTTTCCCAGTGTAGCACTGTGCCTCATACACAGTTGGTGAACAGTAGTGTTCATTGAATTGAATTCGATGATTACATCATTTGCTATTGACCTCAAACAACAATAAAATAGAAAGAAGGGAAGAGAGAAAATGAGAATATTTCCTTATAATCATTTTTCAGTTATTGACCCCTTTGAATGTAGACAGTGATAACAAACAGCCACAGTGGAATCATTTAAAGTCATTTTTATTTGTTTTTCTAAAAGATTGATTTCTATTATAGTATTAACATAAATTTAGAGGACATATTTGTTGAACAGAGGGTAGGGGCAGCCAAGAATATGCTCACAGTGGGGAAAGTTAAATCAGGTTATATATTAGTCAGTGGGCAATCTTTTTGAACTTTAGATGAGAGAGAAAAATAATGTAGGCATTCATTCACTCATTTTTTAAAAAAATTGAGATATAATTCACATACCATAAAATTCTCCTCTTTAAAGTGAACAACTCAGTGATTTTTAGTATATTTAGAAAGTTGCTGAACCATCACCACTCTCTAATTCCTGAATATTTTCTTCACTCTAAAAAGAAGCCTCATACCCCTTAATAGTTATTCTCCATTCTCCCCACCCCACAGTCCCTGGCAACCACTGCTAATCTACTTTCCGTGTCTATGGATTTGCCTAGGCTGGACATTTCATACAAGTGGAATCATATGGTGTGTGGCTTTTGTGTTTGGCCTCTTTCACTTACTATAATGTTTTCAAGGTCCATTCATCTTGTAGCATATATCATTACTTTATTCCTTTTTATGGCTGAATAATATTCTATTGTACATTGATTCTTAAGTCAACCTTTTTTAGCATCCCTGTTGTACAAAGTACTATAGAAGGTGCTGTGGAGCTACAGAAAGGGATGAGACAAAATCATCTGCTCTCAAGGGATAAAAAGAAGAAAGGGGTAGTTGAGAAGAATAATTTCTTTAAAACACTGTATCTCAGAAACAATTTGTTGGAGTACTATTAAATATGAAAAGACAAACATCTTTATATAATCATACTGTCAAATTGTTACTTTTTTCATACAGTGCTGAAAAAATAAACACGTGGCAGCAAGTGTGTTAGGTCAACTTGCAGATTTTTTTTGTGTATATACATTTCTTACATTTTATGTGAGGATGTTTGGATAGAGGTGAGGGCATAATCCATATGAGAAAAGACATTTCTCTGGCACACTAATGGATTTTTAAGCATGGGTGATTATTTCAACTGTTTGTTCCTACCTGAAAGGATTTACACCTTTGATTTAAGAGATAGAGAATATATATATATAGAGAGAGAATTATATAATTAAGCAGACAAATATGTATAACTAACATTGGTCCCTCTGAGCAAAATGCACAAAAGATTGACATGGAAAATCTGTTAAATAAGATACTGAATATTATTCAAGGATTTCTATAACATTTTTACTTGGTGCTAAAAATAATTTCCATTTCATTATAGAAGTATTTTAATTTTGGAAATTATTTAATTTTCTTTTTGTGGAATTAATTTTACACTGTGTATAGGGAACTTGAATTTTTCTGAAGTCTGTCTGACATTAAACATCTCACCAAAACCATATACCAGGATTGTTTTGAAGACTTGCCAACATTCCAAAAACTTCTTTAACCCTTTCATTGTTCTTAGCCAAATTTCCTGAACTCTGAAACTCTGACTTTAAAGTTTTCATTATTAGTATAATTTTTAAAATAGAAATCAAATTGATGTGAAATATAATTTAAACTATTAGATCAATTATTAGCCTTTTTATTTAACAGCCATTAAAAGATAATTTAACCTTATAAAATATTCACAGAGATAAATGTAGATTTGCTGAAAATCTTTATGTTTTGATATTAATGAGGTAAATACTTAAGTCTTGGTAACAGAGGAACCATCTCCAGTTCAACAGAATCAGAGGTCATAATTATGATTAGTGGTAGCATTGGATCTTACTTCTAGTTCAGTAGTATCTTTATTATATAACACTGCCCTCCAAATAAAATTAACAATTACAAGTTAATGTATTATAAATACTATTTTTATAATGAACATAATAATCATTTACTTAAATTTTTTAGTGATTTTAGTTTTATATACTTTTTTTTTGAGATAGGGTCTTGCTCTGTTACCCAGGCTAGAGTGCAGTGGCGTCATCACAGCTCACTGCAACCTCAAACTCCTGGGCTCAAGTAATCCTCCTGCCTCAGCCTCCCCAGTAGCTGGGCCTACAGGCACGTGCCACCACACTCAGCTAATTTTTCTATTTTTTGGAGAGATGGGGTCTCGCTGTGTTGCTCAGGCTGGTTTCAAACTCCTGGCCTCAAGCTATCTTCCCGCTTCAGCTTCCCAAAGTGTTAGATTACAGGCTTAAACCGCCATGCCTGGCCAATTTTATATAAATAAAATAAAAATTAGGTAGACTGTTTAAACCAGGATAACAGTAGATTATTTCACTAACCCAGTTCTAGGCTTTTTGTTCATATATTGGAAATAAAGGAGAAACGTGATTATTTCAATTCAAAATAAATTAGAACAGAGAAGTAATATAGACTTACTATACTTGTAAGATGAACCCACTCTGGATTGTTTGTTAGTTTCTAATATAGTGTTGCTCAAACTTTAACAGATATAAAAATCTCCTGGAGTACTTATTTAAAATGTAGATCCCAGACTCTGCTTGTTTGCCTGAGGTGGGCCCAGAGAATATGAATATTAAACTAGTACCCTTGATGGTTTGGATGCAGAAGAGGAAGGACCACCCTTTGAGAAACACTGCTTAATGACTCTAGTTGGTTTTGGTGACTTCCGTTCTTCTACTGTAGAATTGGAGGTGCTGCAACACAGAACATGCACTCTGGAGTCAGATAGCCTGGGTTCAAATCGTAGCTCCAGTATTCACTGGAGCTTGGGCAAGATACTTAACCTCCTTGTGCTTTTCTTATCTGTAATACCTGTTTCATTCGATTGATATGGTAGTTAAAGACAAAAATATCTTGATATGTCTTAATATATGTCTGACATATATTAAGAACTATGGAAGTATTAGCTATTATCAGTATGACTGTCTCTAGGAAATCTCTCCTTTTTAAATACTCATGTTATAACCAACTCTCTTTTAACAGATAAGAATTGAACCTGTATTAGTCCTGAGCTTTAAGGATGTTGGCAAGAAAATGCTAGAGATGATACATGTTCTGTATAGTGTTAGGGAGATAAACTGACTTTCAATAATTTTTTTCTTCTTCAGTGAATATATTTAAGATATATGTAATATGGTATATATATCTTATAAATATAATATTTATACATATATACACCTTAGATTCTTCTACATAATTCTCCATTAATTTGCATGTTTGACAGCTAAATATAGTGAAGTGATTCTGTGATTCTAATCTAATTCATCTATTAACAGGTGAGGACTTTAGTCAAGTGCATTCTATCAACAATTCTCTCATTTTTAAATCTAAAAGAGAAGTCGGTAACTCAAGAGTTCAACAATTATGTATAAACTGTGGCATCCTGATTAAAAGTACATATTAAGACTGGGGTAGTGTGGGTACCCATGAAGGCTTTTAAAAAGTATTAAATTTCTTAGGGAAAAAACCACTGAAACTCTAATGAGAAAAGACAATACAATTTCATTGTCATCACTAATAATCTTCCTCATATGTTCTTAACAAACATTTTTCTTCTTTTGTGTATATATATTTTATTTTGTTATATAGAAAATTAATACTTAATTTGATTAAAGTTTCTTGTCCATATTTTGCTTTTTACTATTATTATTACCACTATTACTACTGATGTTATATAGAATAAGATTTTATTTATGTAAAATGCCCCAAATTTTTGCCTTTGGGCCCAGCTTTTTTCCCACCTCCACTCCAACCACAGGTCTAACATCATCTAGGTAAGCTTAACACTGGTAGTTTTATAAAAAATCATTGCCATTTTTTTAAGTAGGAAAAATCTCCTAATATTTCCCTTTGTTACATAAAACAGATAACAAATGCCATATTTCTTCCCATGTAATTCATATGTAAAACATGTTATTCAAGCCTAATTTCAGCTCTTAGAAAGTATGTCATACCAAAGCAAACCTGTGATGATTTAGAAATGAAATGCAAATGAGAGTGACAGACACTGGAGGTATGAGAGACAAATTAAAATTTGAACTTGGGAATGTGAAATCTTCTAGGCATGTTGTATTGATTTTTGAATGGTGTTTATGACACCTGTTTATAAAGAAGAGCATCTAGGGATTGTCTTTAAACAGTTCTCATTGCTTACAGTATACAGTCTTAGGAAAATTCAAGTTACTTCCTCTCCTGTTTGCATTTCCTATATAGGGCCATCTCCTTTAAGGAGTAGAAGAGATGAAGACTTGGATCTATATGATATTGGATACTAATTAGCCAGGACTGAGTTTTCCAAGATGGTTTTTTATTGCTTTCTTTTCTCCTCAGAAAGCTCAGTTTTTAGAAGAATCTTTATTTTGGGGAATAATAAGCAGCTTTACTCCTTGGAATGTGTAGGTATATCTGTCTTATTCGGGATACAGCTTTCTTTTCTCTTTCTTTCCCTAATTGATCTGGCTGGTTTAGTTAACGGGACGAGAAAGCAGATCTTTGGAGGCAAATAGTGCATCAGTTAAATGGAGCACTTCATTCATATATTTTTTTCTCCCACATGTACTGGGACCTTCATTCAGTCAGTCTTTATTCTTCTTGCCTAGCTATTCCTGGGGCTCCATGTCATGCCTGACCTACATAGTTAACCATTTAAGCACTCTTTTCACCATCCAAGACTTCCATGTTTTCTTGTTCTACACTAATCCCCATTCTGTATTTCTCCTAATTTCAAGAGTCTCTGATTTGTTCCCTGCTGGAATGAAGATGCAATTTGTACAATTATAGCCAGTTAGCAAACTGTGGTATAAAGTTTGAACTGGACTTTTGCCTTTCCCCAGTAATTTTTTATTTTCATATTGATCTTAGGTCCCAAATAACATTTATTCCAGTCCTTCTCAGCTTTATCCCTCCAATTCTCTTTTAATATATGCTTTTGTAAAGTCTACTCTTTCATAGGTGAGTATTTATAGCTACTCTAGCTCCAACTTCTTAGGGTTCTATGTTAATCTTTTGACTTTTTTCTTTTTGGCTTGAAAAATTAGTTGTGCTTTTTTACTCTATAAAGGTAACCTTTCTACCTGCAGCCTTGATCACATCTCATTTCTACCCTTGACATAGGTGGAGGCAGAAAGATGTAGTCCTGACAAAAGAATAAGTACAGAGAAAGGAAAAGGAGAGAATAGAAAGCAGGGAAATGTGGGGTAAATAAGATGAAGAGGAGGGAAGAAAGAACAGGAAATGAGGGATGAAGCTCAGGTGAGAAAGGAAAAAGACAAATGGGGGAAAGGGACTGAGGATGGAATAAACAGAATCACTTATTCTTATCTGCAGAATGAGATGGGATAGGGCTTGATAATTCTTAAGGTCACTTGTAACCGTGTACGCGTCATAATTCTAGTCCTTCTCAATCCCTCACCCTAAACACTTGACAGTATCCCCTGTGTCTTATATCATACCTTTTATGATGATTTTTTTTATAGCCTGCATCTAGAAAGTAAGGCTCTGAATTCCTTGGAGACAGGGGCCTTATTTCATTCATTTCTGAGAAAAATGTTGAGAAAAACTTTTAACAAATATTTAACAGAATTGATTCATTGATGATTGATGCATTTATGCTTAGTCCCTCTTTTATAAGACTTAAATAACATGTTTTCTTGCTTTTTTTTCCTTTCCTAGTTTTTACATGGGAATTCAGTTTATGATAACATAAACACAAACCAATTTTTTGAATTTGATGATTAAATTTAGTCAAAAGGATTAGTTACCCAGCACTGTTACACAAACTAATTTTGACTTTTAAAAAAAATGTTTGTAAGTATATATATATATATATATATGCAACAGAGTATGGGAGAAAATACCTATGGCTGGAAATACTTAAGATGGCATCAACCTACATATTAAATTGTTACTCGACGTCTGTTTCTCTGGTTTACTTCACAATTACCTTGCATGAGATGAAAGATCTAATGGAACAGGAAAGGTGTCTTTAAGTGTTCAGCCACAGCTTTTAGGATGGGAAGTGTCTGTGGGGATAATCTTGGCAATGCAGCAACTATAAATTGGGAACCCAAGTTGTGTCTCATTTACCACGGTCATTTTCGCAATTCCACAGATATTATAGATGTCTTTTCTTTTAAGAAATCTAATTATTATTTTTCATCATAAAAGCAAAATAAAACAGGGTCACTTAATTATAAAATAAATTATTAAATATGTGCATGACAAATGCTATGTAAATACATCTCATTATTTTCAGAGTCTCCCCAAGGGCTCCTTATCCATAACATAAGACTGGTGATTATAAATTTAAGACTTTCTTGGGTGTGTTTTTAAATTGGTAGTAAATTCAGAGGCCAAAGTTGTGCTAAGGTTTCCAATAGCAGAAACGTAATTAATTGTGAATTATTTTAAGGTAGAATGCTATTTACTCTTTGTTAAAATAGTAATATAAGTTACTCTGTTGTGGAATGCATCCCAATGAAAGTCTTTAAGTGAAATGTTATTGCCAAAAAGTATTTTAAAATCTAGTTGTTAGTCTTTGTTATACTTGTCAGAACGGACAGGCACTTTCTTGTGTGATGAGCCTCACTCATACAGTCAGGTTATGGAAAACATGGCCCTTTTTTCTTGTGAATATAATTGCAATAATACTATACCACTTAATGAAGTCAGAAAAAAGAACTTAGGTAGAAATGTGGTTCTACCGGAAGCCTTGTGATTATTGCCTTTTATGTCATTCTACCTACATTCACATAAATCAGGACTTAGGAAGTCCTGGAAATAGTATATTGGATATTTTCTAATTACTGTGTCAGCATGATCAATCATTTTCTAAATTTTCCATTTTCCTGAAATAGCTTAGCCTATGTTCATAGCACTTTACAGGAAACAGCACAAAATTAGTTTCTATGTCCCCATATATTTCTCTTGGTGTCACAAAAGTATATGTTGTGTAAATGAAATATTTGTCTTTGGCAAAATGGCCTTACACCAAACTACAATTAATGAATACAAGAATTGGAAATCAAAACTTTGTTTAGTCTAAGGAAAAACAATTCTTTAAACTGTAACCACATGGCTACTTCTTGTTTGTGTCAACGCTGGGTGACTGTTATTGTCTTCTGTGAATTCTCTGGGGCAGGGGCCTGACTTTGTTGAATGAGCCAATTGTTTTCCTTTGTGTTGCCCATCTAGTAAGTTCCCATCTGGTTTGTATCAGACTGTTTTCACAGCCAACAACTGCTGCCTTCTCTATATCCTGACACTTCGGGGCCCCATGCTATCAAAGCACTGCTGCAGTGGCCTTGCTGGCAGGGCCTATACAGCTGTGCCTCACAGCTTGGAACTATTACCCAGAATAAGGGTAACGTAGAACTTGGACTGGCCCCTATTCCCATTGGTGTCGTGTGTACAGTCAGCAGAAACCCCCTCTCCCCCTCCCTCCCCCTTGCTCTGAAACTTACTATTCAATAGAAAATCTTTAAAGCTCTTATTTTAGGATATAGAATGGTGTTGTTCTTATTTTCTGGTGGCTTCCTGTGTTTGAAAGCTCATTTTTCATTCTTCCACTCTTTCAAAAGTTACCAGGTCTAGCCTTGGGGAAGTGAACTGGTCACTATGTCACATTTAATTTTTATTCCCAAATTGAGTTAGGGATGGCGAGATATAGCAAAACCCACTGTAAAGGCTACACAGATAATACAAGGTATTTTTAGTGATAATCACTAAAATAATCAGGCCATAATTTGAGAGAAGTTTTCATATTTAAGATGGATTTCCATCTGAGAAAATAGGTTTTCTTCCTGTAGATTATAAAGGCACTTAGCTTCAAACTGCTTAGTAAATATTAGGGAGTTACTTTGCCTTCAGCTTTGCTAGTTATCAAATGTCATTTATAAGATTATTATAATAGTGGCCTTCTCTAACAATCTGTGGCATAGTGTAATATAGCTGAATTAGAATTATAGGAGTTATTGTTGAGTAAGAGTTATAGTTGAGTGTAAGTGTAGTTATGATATTATTGCTTTATAGACATAAACTGAAACAGCAAACTTTTACTAAAAAAAGGATTAAATGTGCATTTATATAAGGTATTAAGATTTTAGAAATGCTTTCAAGATTAGTTAAAATTGGATTAAAGTTTGTGCTTTCATTTAAATCAAATGGCTAATTATCATAAAGTATTTTAGGTAGTAAGCCTTGTGAGAGTTAAACTACAACAACAACAACAACAAAAACTTACCTTCTACTTCTGAATAATTTTGGCTCACTGGTATTCAAGGTTTTAAGAAAAATAATATAGAAGGGGACAGGGTGCAGTGGTTCACACCTGTAATCCTAGCACTCTGGGAGCCTAAAGCAGGAGGATCGCTTGAGCTCAGGAGTTCGGGACCAGCCTGAGCAAGAGTGAGACCTGGTCTCTACTAAACACAGAAAAATTAGCCGGGTATCGTGGTGTGCACCTGTAGTCCTAGCTACTTGGGACACTGAGGCAGGAGGGTTGCTTGAGCCCAGCAGTTAGAGGTTGCAGTGGGCTGTGATGTTGCCACTGCGCTCTACCCAGGGCAACAGAGTAAGACTCTGTGGGAAGGGAAGGGAAGGGAAGGGGGAAGGGGGAAGGGGGAAGGGGGAAGGGAAGGGAAGATAAAAGGGAATTTATCTTTGTAGTCATCACTATGGCCTATGGCTTAGCAATAGCTATTCACTTGATGCTAAAAACTACCTAGTAAGCTTAGTAAGGCTATTTCATCATTGGAAGAAAGCTTAAAACTACAAAATTATCACCTTTAATTGCTGAAACTAACCTATCGAATTTTTTCAATTTTAACTTTTGCTGGAAGAATGCTATGCATACAGAAAAGTATACATATCATAATTGTACAGCTCAAAGAAATTTTTTTTTTGAGACAGAGTCTTACTCTGTTGCCCGGGCTAGAGTGCCATGATGTCAGCCTAGCTCACAGCAACCTCAACTCCTGGGCTCAAGCGATCCTACTGCCTCAGCCTCCAAAATAGCTGGGACTACAGGCATGTGCCACCATGCCCGGCTAATTTTTTCTATGTATATTTTTAGTTGTCCAGCTAATTTCTTTCTATTTTTAGTAGAGACAGGTCTCACTCTTGCTCAGGCTGGTTTTGAACTCCTGACCTTGAGCGATCCTCCCACCTCGGCCTCCCAGAGTGCTAGGATTACAGGTGTGAGCCACCACGCCTGGCCTCAGAGAATTTTTATAAATGGAACACACTTGTGCAACCAGTACCCAGCTCAAGAAAGAGAACACTGCCAGGACCCTCATGTTCCCTTTCAGCCACAGTTCCAACCCCACAAGCATAAAACCACTATTCTGGCTTCTTTCAACCTAGATTAGTTTTCTTGATTTTGTACTTCACATAACTTAAATCATATGGCGTATATGGCTTCTTCCTCGAGGCAAACCTATTATACTTTTAAGATTCTTTGCACTTTTAAACCATTATGTCATGCTTTAATAAAGAATTATCAGAGAGAAATTTGTTTTAGTAGCTGTTTCACAGGCTGTTCAACCAACGGGAAGTGTGTTGTAGATAAAGTTGTCTAGAGTTGCTCAGTTCTCAACCAAATTTTAATGCTGGAATGTCTCTCTAGACATTCCTGCCCCTAAAAGGCAGGCATACTCTCTGTCATAACACCACACAGCACTACATTGAAGTACTTAAATGCCTTTTAACTAGCTTTAATAATTAAATTTACATTATTCAAATAAATTGTCATCTGCATTCAGGATAGCTGAGTCATCATTTTCTTAATAATTTCTTGACAGTTGGATACACACTGTTATGCTGCCAAGATGCTATTTCTGAAAATGCTATATTCGAAAGAGTTCATATACCTACTAGATGTGTAACCAATGAGTAACTTAATTTGGAAGATCTGGCCAGATTATTTGTTTAAAATGTGCTTTCTTTTTTCTATATATTTTCAAGTACCCTAATAATATTCCTGTTGTTTTTTTCCAATGGACTCACTTTAGTATTAAAATGCAGCTATCCTGAATGTTACTAATTTTAGGTGTCTCCTTATTAGATTTTGTTTTAAATTCTGGGCATCATCCATTTAAAAATTTATGTTTTGTTATGTGGGTTAAACAATTCGTGTTTTGGGGACCCTCATCTTTGTAGCCTTGTTTTACAGTTAACAGCCCTAAAGTACTATACACCTTTCTTAGATAATTTATAAAGAATTTATTTAAAATAATCTTTAAAAGATTTATAGATTTAAATATTACCATACTGATGATTCTTACTGAAGATAGCATTAAAGAGCCAGAAATAAACTTTCAAGTCAAAAATAAAAATTTTTTAAATATAAGAGTACAATTATTATAAAGCCCAGATTCCTATCCTTTTAAATACAGTATTTGAAAAGCTTGTGCACTAACTATAACATGGCTTACTTTCAATTGGCACCATCTAGCCACAAGATTTTGAATGATTATTTAAAATGAAAGGCTAATATATTGAGGTAAGGTGTTTGGATGAAGCACAGTACATACAAGTATTTCAATCCCAGTACCCCCATGTGCCTTCATTTAAACCTTTTTCAGTAGTATCCCCGCTTTCCTAGCCTAGGAGTCTTATTTCCAAAGCTAAGATCACTTATTCTTTATTTTGTGGTATCTTCAAACATTTAAATAAAAGCTAACAAATCTGCTTTTTGTAGTAAAGGTAAAAAGATAAATTATATTCATAGATAATTTATGACTCAATTTCTAATCAATATTACCCACTCAAAATTTCCATAGAAATTTATAAATCAAATAATTAGAAATTTTCTCTTCATCCTTTGACTTAAATATCAGTATGTTTCTTCAATTTTGAGTAGCAGGGTGAGGAAATGTAAGAATCTACAAACTTGATAAGCAGTTTTCAAATTGTGTTAACCTAGTTGTAGGTTGTGTTTCCAACTTTAATCCTCAACTGCAGAGCACAATACTCACCCTTCCTATAAGCCCCATTCAACAAGTGAGAATTATGAAGCTCCTACTTGAATAAGTTAGAAACAGTCAACTCTGGTATTGAGATGGTGGCACTTTTTTTTTTTTTTTACTGTTAAGAGATATTGCAGAAATCAAGATTCTCCCCAATTTGTGGTTGAGGAGAGTTTTGCTTATGTTTATAATAACAGCAACAATAATATGTAATAGTTCCCATGTATGTATACTTCTCAAATGTGACATACTCTGTTAAGATCCTTTATCAAGCCAATTAGATCAGTAATTCTCTCATTACTTGCTACAAACAAATGGTTCTTCAATGAAAGGGGTCTCTGAAGTGGTACTGATACCTTTGTTTTATATGTGCTGTGTACAATCTGAAAGGCAACTCTAATAAGCCAGAGAGACCAATCAGTAATACCTTCTTTTCCTAGCTCTCAGAAACTTAAAGGGGGCGTGAACATAGATAGCATTTAGTAGTTAAGATCATAGCAAGCTCTTTTAATGCACTTAAAGATTTTTTAAAACTATATCAAAGTTGGATGTTTAATTATGGTCTATTTGTGGATTTCAAATATACGAGTGATTGTATTTGTCCACAATGTTATGTTTATAAAACTATGTTTTCTTCTAAAACTAATTTTATAGCTTTAATTTTTTCTTCATTAATCTGTATTGCATTTCATTAATTTTTATCAGTTTCAACAGTATAACTACAATAGTTTAACATGAATATTTGTCACCAGTGAGAATATATTGTTCAGTGTAATGAAATATGTAATGCTTATATTCTTGTTCATTTAAATATCTTATCTGCTTGTAAAATCCACCTGAAATTTTTGTGAAATAAAAGCAGCTTGAGAGATGACTGATTCTTATCTTTGAGAAAATTAGGAAAGAAATACTGATTATACCATGTTATAAATTTTTTCATATCACCCTGTCCCGAGAATTTGTTTGAAATAACATTTATTGGTGGTTATTGATTGACTGTATTTCAGAGCATAGATTAATAGCATCAACATGGGTCCATGCCCTTGGTATCCAAGGTACCTTGTTGGTTTGAGATCTATATGTGTTACAGATTTCTTTCTTCAGTTATTTAACTTTTCTCTACTTGCTCATTCTCTGGCCATAAAAAGAATTTTCCCCCAATCTATTTTATTTTAATATTAAAATTTTGCTTTGGTTTAATAGTGTATTGCCCTTTTGTGCTCCCTGACAACTTTATTGGTTGTTTCACATAGATTGTCTTAAGCAGTAAGCCCCAGGGTGGCCTGAGGAGAAGGGAAACCTTACACTTCTTTTTGTAATGATTAAATTCTTAGGTGTGAGAATCTATGAAAACTTTTAACCTTGGAAGAAATGGCCCATGAGTCTCTTCTATTTAATACAAATTACAAATTCTCTCATGATCCTTTGCTTCCCCCTTTCCCTCAACTTTGGTGCATAAAGATAATAATCCGTTAGGTAAAGTAGTTTTCTATCAACAGTCATTAAAATTCAGCTGTTTAACTTCCTTCTTTACATTAAGGGCACTAGATCAAGCTTCTGTTTACCTGGTTTTATGAGAGTAACTGTGGGAGTGCATTTGGTTTGTGTTATTTTTATTGACTAGGAATGAATCATGAGTATTTCTGTGCTTAACTGATTTTCTTCTGAAAAAAATTTTTTTAATCGTAGCTTCCCCAGGTGATATGGATCGGACACAAATTGAGCCCAATCTGTACCTCGCATCTGTATTTACAGGTATGATTTTTACTTTAAAAGTTATCGAACGTGTAGCTGTTCAGATTTTTTTCATTTCCTTATGATTTCTTTCTCTTGTGATAATCAGCACAATAGAAATGTTAATGCCAGTTTTTAACTCTTCTAAAATATCTATAAGTTCACCCCAGGTATAGAACTCCCTTCTTGCACTAAACTCAACTCTCCAAAAGGCATAAATTAGGGAATGGGGAAAAAAATCTCTCATTTCCCTTTGGAAAGTTTATAAATGTTGAATTAAAAGACTGCAGGTGTGGTATTCAGAGCACTGAGGATAGTACTTGAGATAATTCCATCTAGGGGAGGTTATTTGTTGGGACAGGACAGTGTTTAAACTTTGAAGTCAGTTTTAAACAAAGTGAAGCAGCTGGAACCGGGCATAAGAAGAAACAAATCTTTCACATTAACTATTGCTTTTTAGAGGAAAAAGAATTGGAGTTGTTTTTACAGGTGCTGGTACATTTATTCTTCCTATAGGAACTGCTTTATTTTTACCTTAAGTTGTAAATTTTAAAGTAAGCATTTGTCAACTCATTTGAAAAATCAAAAAAAGTAATAGGATATATATGTCTTAAACATCTTTTGGGATGAAACTATTGTAACATTTTAAATACTCCTTTTTAAACATGAAAGTAAGGAAACAAATGTTTAATAGTGACTACTTCTGGAAAGCAGAGGTAAATAAAATATTAGGTACTATACTTAACATCAAATGACCAGGCACCTTCTTCATCAAGACTTGCAGTATTTGTTCTCAAGGACTGAAGCTATGATGTTGCAAAATCTGCAGGACTGGGTTAAGTATGTGAGGAGAATTGAATTCAGCAGGCTAGTTTAGCAGCTGCTTACGCAAGAAGTTGAAGCAAGAGTGGATGAGCCCAGGGTGGACAGGAAAAATGCTTCAAGAACTCACTAAAACACAGCTGAAATACTCTTAACATTTTCACAGACAGCTGGGAAGCAACTGCATTGCTGGAATTCAGGGCTGATTTTGAAGAACAGATCTGGTCAGCGTGAATCTAAGCATGCTGTTAGCCAAGAGGAACTACAGACTGTCTAGGTAGAAACAAATCAATTTGGTTCAGCAATCATTTCAAGGCCCGCATCATGCTGCAGCTTTGTAGAATGCAGAGATAAATAAGACACAGTTGTCCACATGTTTAACAGGAACAACAGAGCACAAGCTAATAACAATAATACAAGATGATAAGGTCACAGAGACTTATTGTGTACCTGTTGTAGTGATCACTTGGAACACAAAGACTAAGTTCTGTCTATGCTCTTAAGGAATACATTGTCCAATGGAAGTGACAGACACATAAACAATGACACAGTCAAGTTGCCTTCTGCGTCTACAATTAACATGAGAGGAACTCCTGGTATTTCACCACTATTGCTGGCAAAACACTCAGAATGTGATTCACTTGCACTTGGGGCTGGGGTATCCTTTAAATCAATGATTCTTAAATATTTGGGAACCACAGATCACTTTAAGACACTAATAGCCATGACTACATATCTTCCTTCCAAATTCTCTACTTCTATGAAGATAATTTGCATAAAGCTTCAGGGTATTCACAGATCCCCAGTCACCTGTCCATTGATCCTGGATTAAGATCCTTCATGTATTTGGATTAAAGATAATATTAATACATTTGTTTACTTTTAAATTTATTTTTAAATGCACAGTTTTTAAGAAATCAATCTTTATATGCATGTAGGAAAACCCAAATCCGGGCAATTAAAAATCATTCCACTATGTATTCATCTTATAGAAGAACACTATAAATTCATAAATATGGCTTGTGCCATGTGTAGTTACCTAGTCAAAATGAGGAGTTTGACGTGCTGTAACTACTCTATAGAAGTACTAGGGAAGCTTTTCCTTCTTTTGTCTGATTGTCTCATGTTGTTTTAGGAGACAGTGTTTTGTTTGGATTCTTCTAAGTCTGAAAATAACAGAGATATAATAATGGGTTACCAAATGTTTGAGGATTAGAGTCAGAATCTAATACCTGTTGATGAAATGGATTATCTAAACTCAAAAAGCTTTTGGAAAGCTGTGTTATATATATTTTTAAAAATGTGTCTATAATATATAAGCAACATCTTAAATGGACATTAAACACCCTAGATCTATATTACTTAGAATAAATTATGGTTTTTCTGTTACTTAGTTTTATAAATCCAACATCAAAAAACATAAATTTTGTTTTAATATAAGTATTTTTAAAGCAAAAAATTGGAATTTTAAATGTCTAAATAGTATATTGAATTATGTCTCAGGAAGCTTCAAATGCATAGTCTTACTGTGTGGCATCCACAGCTTAAATGCGTGCCAGGTTAAATGACATACTGCAAACCCATGGAATCAAGAAATAGTCGTGTTTTTTTTTAGACCTGAAAACAGCTGTTGAAACAATTACATCATAAAGTAATGACTTGACTGTGGAAATTCTAAAAGTCAAACTTTAAAAGCATCAAACTACATTTAATATAAGTAGAAGACATATTTGCTTTCATGGTGATTTATTAAGATATTATGTCTTTTCTTTAGAAAATAAATTTAAACTCTGTGAGGACCATAACTGGATATGAATGTTACCCTTTTCGCCTGTTCATAGCAATCTAAGTAGTGCTTTTTAAAATATATATTCCCAGTCTAAAGAGTTCTCTTACAAAGTTCTAAAACTGTGATTGTTTAGCCTATATAAATGAACACTTTAAAAAAGTCTTCCCAAAATGTATATTAACAAACACCTTTAGATAAGATGGTGCATTTTATTGATATAACTTGCAGATTAAAACACAGTTAACTAGAGTTTAAAATAGCGTAACTATTTGGAGGCCTTCTAGAGCTCTCTTTTTTTTTCTTACTGCATTTCAGTGAAACATCCTTAGCCCTCCCTCTAAATCAAGACTGCCTTTTGCAGCCCACCCTCAGGGTCGTTGCCTCTTGAGATAGTTCCTTTCCAGTTGCGTAAAAGTAAGAGCTGACCTATTTGAGTGCTATATGCCAACACTATACAAAACACTTTATATGCATTGTCTTGTTTAATCCTCATAAAACCCTCTGAGGTAGGCACTCTTTATTTTATAGATGAGAAAACTGGGACTTAGAGAAGTTACATAACTTTCCCAAAGTCTCTTATCATTCTCTATCTCTCTTACCCCTTATCTATTTTTCTTTACAGCACTTACCACTTCCTAACTAACATATTATATTTTTATTTCCTTACTTATTTGCCATTCATCCCTACACCTGACTAGAATGTAAGGTCAGTGAGATAGGAGCCTTTATATTCTCCAGCAGTGCCTGACACATACTAGGTGCTCAATCGATATTTGTTGCATGAATGGATGATCCCAGCTCTGCCCTATTCCAGAATCCATGCTCTTATCCTCCCTGCCCTTTACCCCTTCCCACAGAAAAGCCTCACACCAACACTCTAGGTGTAACCATTTCTAAGTGATCTCATTTGGACCCTAGTCTTGACCTATCATAAAGAGACTTGTGCTTGAAACTTTATCCCTGCTCCTCTCCTTAGCTTCTCCTACCATTACAGAGCAGTACTTAAATGGAATTTCCCTCAGTTACTTTTAAAAGTAATACTTTTTGAACCAACTTGAAGCTTTATGTAGAAAAAAAAAAGAAAAAAAGATTAAAAAATAAAGAAATAATAAAAAAATAAAAAATAAAATAAATAAAAAAATAAAAGTAATACTTTTTTATTGCGGTTAATTAAGGTATTTGATATAGTACAAAAAGCAGTGAGTTGTAGTCTTAGCTCTACCAATTATGAATTAATTAGATGAATTATATTAGACTTTCTTTTTTGAAAGCCATCTCTTACTTTATGTGACTTTTCACCCTTCTAGGTCTCTTCCTACTTATCTTTCTGATACTTCCCTTTTGTTTTCATTTATTTTCTCTTTATTTACCTTTCTTTGCCGTGTCCCACATTTCATCATAATTCTGTTTTCAATCTATTTTTTCTCCCTAAGTGACTGCAAGTCTCATTAATTATTATATTCATATGGATGACTTAATTCTATATCTCTAAAACTGCCTTACAATATTTGAAATCTTTGTCCCCAATTCCCTCCTGAAGTCCATTCACACATCTTGCAGGTATTCAATTCATCCAGTATATAACAGGTCCCAGTATCTCCCCATCTCTCTACAACTCCATAGCCCTCAAGTTTGTTTGTATTCTTATTACTGCCTACTCAGTCAACTAAATCTCATTTCAGAGTCAAATTCAATTCTCTGTAAGTACTGAGTCTCCCTCTAAAATATCTTGATTTTAGTCCACTGCCAAGGATTATAAAAGTTCTTCCATGGACTATTTCTATAGATCCCTCTCCTCTCTCCTTATTTTCCACACAACTATTAGTATGATCTTTTCTAAAATACATTTGCTCATATTACGCCTCTGTTCAAAATTGTTTATGACTCCTCATTGTTTACAGAACTTCCTTTACAACCTCATTGCTCATCATTCCTCCTATCAAGTCAATACTTTGATATCAAAATACTCAGAGAGGAAAAAAAGAAAAAGAAAAAAATTAGATCATACTTTTTGTCTAAAAAAAAGAGAGAGAGAATACTCAGAATTCCCTTAACACACTAACCTTATCTTGACTTTATTTTGTTGTTCTCTTTTTCTTCATTGCCTTCCCACCATCTTTTAAGTCTCAACTCAACTGCTACTTCCACCTATTTAAACTAAGTATTCCTACACATGTTTATCTCCACGACTAGATTATGAGCTTCTTGAAGATGAGGACTATATCTTTTTCATCTTTGTATCCTCTTGGTACCATCTTAACTCCCTACTTACAGTAGGTTCAAATAGATGTTAGTGAGCACATGCTTTTGGAAAAGCCCACTTTAACATCTCTGTGACTCAGTTACCTTGTCTGTCTCCCTAAATTACTGTTAGGATCAGATAACATGCTGGGGAAACGATATTTACAAAATTTTGAATTTATATATAAATATAAGGCAGTAACTACAAGAAGTAATGTAACTTTTCAATGATTGAATTTAACATGTTCCTTGAGGTTTGGAAACTTGTTGGAGATAAAAAAAAAATAGTTATAGCTCTTGTTACATCATTGAGCAATTCAAGCAGTAATTTTATACACATAGTAGAAAATGAAGATACATATAAAGCAGTTTTGTGATGAGAGAAAAGAAGAGTATTTGGTATAAGTGTAGTTTCTGGCAGATATGTAACTCAAGGAATGGAGTTATTAAGAATAATTAGGGGCCGGGCACGGTGGCTCACGCCTGTAATCCTAGCACTCTAGGAGGCCAAGGTGAGCGGGGATCGCTCAAGGTCAGGAGTTTGAAACCAGCCTGAGCAAGAGCGAGACCCCGTCTCTACTAAAAATAGAAAGAAATTGATTGGCCAACTAAAAATATATAGAAAAAATAAGCCGGGCATGGTGGCTCATGCCTGTTGTCCCAGCTACTCGGGAGGCTGAGGCAGTAGGATTGCTTGAGCCCAGGAGTTTGAGGTTGCTGTGAGCTAGGCTGATGCCACGGCTCTCTAGCCTGGGCAACGGAGTGAGACTCTGTCTCAAAAAAAAAACCAAAATCAAAAACAAAAAAAAAGAATAATTAGGGAAAGATAACATTAAATTGATTGTATGGGTGGAAAATTAATTTGCTGTAGGCCTTAGTTATATCCTGTGTTAGATATTTTTTACTTTATTGACAAAGTAAGCTCTGATGTTGGATGCTTCCCTTAGTTATTTTGTGGACTCTGCATCATGACTTTGTAAAATGTAAGAATATTTATATAATGCTTATGTCTTATAAACATTTTTTAAATGTAGTTCTTAGCATTTATTAATTTTAGTTTTTATTATATCCTGATAGAGCCAAATTTCAAAAAGTCTTCCTGTTAAGGTCATTAAATATAAAATGTCCAATTTAAAATAAAAAATTTAGTTTATTATATCTCAAATAAGAAGTAGTACAATTAATCAAAGTATGTACCTAAACTATCGAAACAGTTTTCCCATCTTAACGGTAGCTTGCTTATGCCAGCAGCGAAGAAGCCTAGAGAGTGAGTAGTGATGAAATCATGAAAGACGTTTTCCACAGCTTTTTGAGAATTGAATATTAAGTGGTAGTCAGTTGGTGCAAGGTCTGGTTAATACGGTGGATGACAGAGAGTTTCCAAGTCCAGCTGTTCTAGTGTGAGCAGTGTTGTCTGTGCGACTTGTCGTGGAGCGTTGTCTTGCAAGAGGATTGGCCTGTCTCTAATGACCAATCTCGGCTGCTTAATCGCAAGCATCCTCATCATTTCATCCAATTGGTTGCAGTAGACATCTGCTGTAATTGACCAGGTTTCATGAAGCTATAGTGGATAATACCAGCACTGGACTACCAAACAAACACATTTAGGTTTTTTTTTGATGAATATTCGGTTTTGGACTGTATTTTAGATCTTCATCTTTATCCAACCATTGTGCCGAATGTTTGTGATTGTCAAGAAGAATCCATTTTTCATCACACATAACAATATGGTGTAGAAATGATTCGCCTTCATGTTGTGACAACATAAAAAGGCAAGCTTTGAGATGATTTCTCTTCTGATGCTCATTTAATTCATGCAGAACCCATCTACACAGCTTCTTTACCTCGCCAATTTGTTTCAATGGTCCAATATTGTTGGAATAGTAGCATCAAACCTTGCTGCTAATTCACGCGTAGGTTGAAATGGATTCCACTACAGCCTTGAACTCATCATTATCCACCTTGGTCTCAGGTCGTCCACATGCCTCATTTTCAAGATTAAAATCATCAGAACGGAACTTCTCAAACCATCGGTGTACTCTGTGTTCATTAGCCACATCCTTCCCAAACACTTCAGTGATATTTCGAGATGTCTGCTCTGAATTGGATGGAACTCATTAAAAAATAACACAAATTTTTGACTTATCCCTGGTTTCACAAAAATTGCTTTTAAAAAAAACCTGAAAGATAATCATAAGCCAAAATGTATGTTTGAAAGAGTGAGGATGTACCTTCAAAATAAAAATAAAACAAGAAGTATTAAAGTGAAATGTCAGAGATATCAACTGTCTAACAGTACTTAACGAAATCGGACATTTCGTACTTAATAACCTAATAAACTATGTATTCTATTTAAATTGATGTAAGACTTGCTTTCTTTTTAAATACTATAGTATTATAGTTTGCGATGTTGCTATAATGATAATGATGCCAGATCTAATCTCCCTTCCCCCTTTTTATTAAAAAAAAAGAAATTGATACAATTAACAAAAAGGAATAGTATTTAAAATAGTGTTTGTTAGACTTCCTAATATGAAAGGAATTTGCCAGTTACAAGTATTCTGATCATCTTGGACAGCTGTGATTGAGTCATCATTGAAATATCCAGAACTGTCTACTTTTACGGTGGCCTCTATAAAAATGTAATGGAAAATTCTATTTTATTACTGTGGAACCGACTTGAAAAACATAAAGGGGTTTTAGAAAAATTACTATGACTCTTGACTGAACGACATCTTTAAGATTGTTTAAGATAATTTTTAAGGCGTTTATTATTATATCTATGGTAAATCCATGGAATTTAAAATGAAGATTTTTTTGTGGTTTTAAATAAGAACAAGTTGACATTCTTTATATTCTTAAGCAATATGCTTTAAACTTAGAGCAGTGAATTATGGTATAGACAGATAGATACCCATATGTAGTCATCTCTGGATTTTTAAACATATTAACAAATTCTGTATCCCAAACTGCCTCCCCTTTGCCACTAGCCAGCTTCTATATTAGATAATATAATATTTCTCTCAATCCATGGAGTGGAAATTTTTTCCGTATTTGATTAAATATAATGAAGAAAAGTCTATTTTACAGAGAAAAATGTTTTCCAAAGTCAAATGTCAATAATACTTGAATGACCACTCACTCTGTTTTTCTTCTGACATTGCTTCCCTTATATCACTTCTGTTAACTAATAGCATAGCACCCTTAGGCATTCAGTAAATGATTATTAATGACATGATCCTGAATTGACGGTTCATTTTTTAGCAGTAGGAGGGAGAGCAAAGTGCCTTGGCAGCCTTTGACTTCACATGCTTTTTACACAGCTTGTATCTTACCTCCTTTAAAAAAAAATACCTTCTTTCTACAACTAACTGCAAACCCTTATTTTAGGGCTGTTGCAGTATTTTATTGGATTTCTAGCTATCTACTTAATGGTAATAGGAATAGTAGTGATCTTTTAGTGATAATGGGCGCTCTTAGTTTTTGAGCACTTACTAAGTGCTAAGCTCTGTTGTTGAGCTCTTTACTGACATTATTTTATCCTCACTGTACTGTGGAAGGTAGATACTATTATCTCACTTAAAATATTGGGTAAATGAACTTTTCAGTGGTAAAATAACTTGCCCAGAATCACACAGCCAGTAAGAGGTTAAGTGTGGATTTCAGAGACTGGATTCTTAACCCTACTCGATACACATTTATCATCTATACCACAACTTTTAGTGCTTGTATACTTTTTAATGTCTCTAACTGGTGAGGAGTGCAGGTGGAAAGGAGGAAGGGTGGATTTTGTCTCTCTGACAAGTTCTGAGCACATTGAGAAAAGAACTTCCCTCACATGCAATCCTTGTTTTGATCCCCCCATATTATTTAAGAAAATGTAAAGCACATAAATACTCAAGATGTGCTTGTTTAGCTAAATGAGTTTCTTCTTTGTGCAGGTGGCAAAGCAGTACCGCTCTTAACTTCGCAGATGGCACCTGCCAAGATGTCTGTGACGCTGCCCTCAGTGAACCTGGAGGATTTGTCTCAGTCTCAGAGCATCAGCACGATACAGGGGGACATGGAGTCCTCAGGAACAGATACCTTCTGAACGGAAAGTGAGAACCAGCATGATGTTTATGCCACTGATTTTGAAGTCGTATTATTAATGCTTTGGCTTAAAACCATCTCTCAGACTATTTTGGTCTTTGAGCACATCAGAAAAGCTATTTCTAATTTTTTTATTAAAATAAAAAGCATAATTGGGGTATTTAGGTAAAGTTTTTAAATAAAATAAATATAAATCATCATGAGTCCAATTGTGAGTTGTTTCTTAGAAGCTTGAGGTAGTATGGAATAATGGAATGAGAATGGCTTTTGGTATCTAAGAATTAATCTATGCCGGGCATGGTGGCTCATGCCTGTCATCCTAGCACTTTTGGAGGCCAAGGTGGGAGGATTGCTTGAGGTCAAGAGTTCCAGACCAGCCTGAGTGAGAGCAAGACCCTATCTCTACAAAAGATAGAAAAATTAGCGGAGCGTGGTGGTGCACACCACCATAGCCTGTAGTCTCAGCTACTCAGGAGGCTGATGCAAGAGAGTCACTTGAGCCCAAGAATTTGAGGTTGCACTTAGCGATGATGACCTCACTGCACTGTAGCCCAGGAAACAGAGTGAGACCATGTCTCCAAAAAAAAAAAAAAAAGAATTTATTTTAAGGTATAATAATCTGTACATACTTATGAAATTATGTAGCTCAAGCTTTTTCATTCCAACATTTTTTATAACAGCAAATAATTAAAAGCAATTTAATACCTGTCAGTAAGGGACTGGTACATTTGTACAATGGAATACTATGTGGTACAACAAAGAATCTTAAAAGTTTATTAGAATAGGAGATTATGTCATAAAAGAGAAAAAAAAATTATAAAGCTTATATATTGATAGGAAATTATCCCAGAGATACACTGTTAAAGGGAAAAAAGCCATGTGCAAAATAGTGTGAGAACTATGCTACCATTATTTAACATGAACGTGGGGTGAGGAGGAACCCAAATATGTGGTGTGCACACATACCCTGACATGTATGTGTTTTATATCCTTAAATAAATAAGGATAAATAAGAAACTACTAACTATGTTTCCAGAGAGGGGAATTGATGGCTAAGTGATAGGAATCAAGAATGACTGTAGTACTATATATTTGAACTTCAGCTGTGATAGGAAAAAATGATGACTGAGGTTAATTTTTATATGCCTTTTGTATCCCTTACATACCTTCATACTTTATAAACCTGTGAGACATGTAACTATTACCTTTCAAAACATAAATGCAGGCTGGGCGCGGTGGCTCACACCTGTAATCCTAGCACTCTGGGAGGCCGAG
>VBSM01002121.1:9384501-9438788 GCA_008086735.1 Cheirogaleus medius | reverse complement strand
CTCGGCCTCCCAGAGTGCTAGGATTACAAGCGTGAGCCACCGTGCCCGGCCTCTCATTATTATCTTTTTGCAGAATGGTATGAATGAGATTGAGACCCAGGTGGCTTATTTAGGGGATGTGAAACATTTTATCCACAAAAGGCATTATCCCAAATGCGCAGTGCTTACTTGATGCTGAGTTGGTTGGGGAATCAGAATGGTTCAGTGGAAAGGGAGCCAGGTTGTTCCCTTTTTACAGATGAGGTAACTGAAGCCCTTCCCCACCTCTTCCTGAATGGAAACACCAGAAGTAGAGCATTTTGTAAGTCTGAGGATGAAGACCACATGTAAGAAGGGGCCTGGGTCCCTCGTGACGACGTTGATCAGTTGTGTCAGCTCTGGGTTGCCTACACCTGGACTGCTTATTACGTGAGAAAAATAACCATCTTTTAGTCACTATAATAGGGTTTCTATTACATGCAGCCACACACACTTCTGGGACAGCTATATTCACTCATTCACTTGTTCACTCACCAAACATTTTAGTTCTAGTTGTGTGCCTGCAATGCACAGACTACGCTCATATGATAATAGTTAGCATTTATGCAGCACTTACTACATACATAGCCTGTGCAATGAACTTTACATGTCTTCTCATTTAGTACTTACAACAATTATTTTCCTAATTTTATAGACGAATAAACTGAAACCCAGAGAGATGAAGTAACCCACTCAACAGCATCCATATATTAAGCTCCAAAGCCTTGCTAACACTTAACTGCAAGAAATTGCAACCCATTTATCCTTTATTGCTGTGGTCCCCAACCCCCCAGCCAAGGACAGTTAGGAACCGGGCCGCACATCACTGCCTGAGCTCTGCTGCCCCACGCAATTGTCTTCTGTGAAACTGGTCCCTGGTGCCAAAAAGGTTGGGAACTGCTACTTCTCTGCTTTAGGGAATAGGAACCCAAAAGATTTTTTTCTTCGATTTTCTTTTTCTTGAGAAAGATCAAATAACACTTTATAATCACACTGTGAAGTAGACATAATTATTCCCATTTTCAATGAGATGCAGAGAGATCAAATGACTTCTACGTGATTTCATTCAGTTTGACAAACATTTATTAGGCACCGTGTTCTGGATACTTTGTTAGGTACTGAGGCTACACAGCCAAATGAGGCAAGGCCTGGCTGTAGTGAGTGCTGCAGGAAAGGCAAGACTTTTCTGGAATTACAGCAGTTGCAAAAGTTGTGCTTTCTCCGGCTGGCATCAATTACTGGCTTTCTGTCAGCAGAATATTCCAGATGGGCTGGTTTCTATAAAATCTCTCGGGAGAATCCCAGGGTGAGTTTAGGTTCTGGGGCAAGGAAAGAGAGGAAATTGGCAAAAGAGACTGCTTCAAAAGGCCATTTTTCAGTCTTCCCAAATCAGGTACAAAATAATGAACTGTCACAGAACACTTTCTATTTGTTAATCGTTCAGTTTTCCTGAGCACAGAGAGCAGAGTGAGAGAACAGCAACCTTTGCCACATGATTGGAGGCAGATTTGTTTACCAGATCAAAGCCTATGGGTAATGGAAACTTTATAGGAGGAGGGAGAGCCATGGAGTGGGGCCTACAGTGTCTACTTAGCTGAATGCATTATTTTGTATATTCCGGAGCTTGAACTGCACCACTTTGAAATGCCCTTCTTTTAGACTTAGTTGCAGAGGGGTACTGGGTTGCTGGAATGGCTCAGGGATTCTAAGAATGTTTATAGAATGAAGCTACTGGATCTGGATTGTGTTCCTTTCGTCTATTATAGACATCTCCTCTTTCTTAAGGGGAAAGTGACAAGTTCTTGGTTCCTCTAATGTGTGTGCAGTTAATTTTGAAATGATTAACATTTCCTGGTGATAAGCTTTCTGAAGGGCTCTCTGTGTGTCTAATGATTTCTAAGGAAATATGGAATCTATACTACGATGATTTTACTGGAAGCCAAAAGAAATACTTCAACACAATTATAAATGTAGAGCAAAAAGGAAGGAAAGAAGCACAAATTGGCATCCTCATCATCTCCAAGGGGTGAAGATGAGTGAGAAGGGGAGGGGGCCAGGAGGACTTTAAGTGTATTGTTTGAATTTTTCTTATAATGAGTCAACTAATGTGTCCCTTCTACAACTGAAATTTTTTTCTCTAGAAGGAAAAAAATACTTTACATAATACATATTAAAAGTGATTCTTGGCGCGGTGGCTCATGCCTGTAATCCCAGCACTCTGGGAGGCCAAGGAGGGCAGATCGCTCAAGGTCAGGAGTTCGAAACCAGCCTGAGCAAGAGAGAGACCCCCGTCTCTACTAAATTAGAAAGAAATTAATTGGCCTACTAAAAATATATAGAAAAAATTAGCCGGGCATGGTGGCGCATGCCTGTAGTCCCAGCTAGTCGGGAGGCTGAGGCAGAAGGATTGCTTGAGCCCAGGAGTTTGAGGTTGCTGTGAGCTAGGCTGATGCCCCGGCACTCTAACCTGGGCAACAGAGTGAGACTCTGTCTCAAAAATAAAATAAAATAAAATAAAAGTGATTCTTGAATTCAGTTATTTCAAATTATGGGATTCTCATTAATCTTTTAAAAGAACAACTCAGCATAATGCCAAGTCTTGAAAAGAAATGTTTTAAATGACAAGATAGTCTGGGATTAGAATTCCCCCATACTGCAGAGGCTGTTTGCACTGGGAATGGACAGATAATACTTTGCAAACAGAGGCTGAATGGTTTGTGATTGCCAAATGCCCAAAGGACTAGCAGCGCCAAATACGTGCGCGGTTCTGTTATTAATATATCTTTCATCTTTCTCCTGTTTTGCAAATGTTAACTGGTTCACCCTCAAGAGTGATATGAATAGATTCTTGCTGAAGTTGGAATCTGAAGTGTATATAGAGGTTAAGGGAATTTTTTTTCACTGTAATTTTTGCGTGGGTTGATTTAGCAGTTGATGGAATAGTGAGGGCATGGAAGACAAGAATTCTGTTTAATCACCAGCAGAATGTCCTTTATGTTTTATGCTAATAAAGCATAATGTTTTATGTTAATGTCCTTTATGTTTTACGTCTCTGCCTCTAGGTTATGCTTGGGGCATGGACATGTTTTGCGAGGCTGGGAGTCCTTCTGTGGGAAATCCTTTCTTCTCAGGCCCACTGGGGTTTCCCTTTCTACATGAGAACTTTAACTTCATTTAACTTTCTCTCTCTGTTTTTCCTGGAAACCTGACAACTGTGTTACTAGGTATAGTAACATATCAAAAATGACTCTTCACTGGTAAATTTTGTCCCAGTTCTGGGCTGGGAGAACTGAGAGGAAGCCATAGCTTTGGGCTTACCCAAGAGCAGTGACTCTTTTTTTTTTTTTTTGAGACAGAGTCTCACTCTGTTGCCCGGGCTAGAGTGCCATGGCGTCAGCCTAGCTCACAGCAACCTCAAACTCCTGGGCTCAAGCAATCAGTCTGCCTCAGCCTCCCGAATAGCTGGGACTACAGGCATGTGCCACCATACCCAGCTAATTTTTTCTATTTTTGGTAGAGACAGGGTCTCGCTCTTGCTCAGGCTGGTCTCAAACTCCTGAGCTCAAATGATCTGCCCGCCTCGGCTTCCCAGAGTGCTAAGAGATTACAGGCATGAGCCACCGCGCTGGGCCAAGCAGTGACTCTTGAACCAAGGCCTCTCCCGCGAGGAGACCCTGGTAGTTATCCTGTGGGACTGTTATAAGAGATACTGGCTCCTGTGGGGCATGAGGTTGCCTCGCAGGAAGGATCTCACATGCATTTGTTGTGGTTTCATTTTTTTGTACCAGAACCGTGGGAAGCCAAAGAGTCTGCTGGTGGCTGTATGGATTGCTACATAGACTACTCCCATGGAAAAGAAATGCTGATGCTTCCCTGCTAGCAAACAGGATTTCCCGGCTTATATACTGATACCAAGTGTGGTTGACTGTAGTCTTGTACATCTAAATATTTAGTTGAGTTTTGTATATCTAAATATTTAGTTAGGTGTAAAAAAGCTCCTCGGGTGAGTTTTACAAATCCAATCTGTAGTCATTTCCTGAGAAATGTGCCTCCCAGGGGGTTGTTGGGGAACCAAGCACCAGCCCCTTCTGTTCTTGTAGGATCCACAAGTCTCTCTCCTTCCTGGTCCATAGAGAATCTCTTCTTCTGAATCTCCTCTTGAAGCCTTTTTGATTGTCCCATTTTCCTTCCTGCTCTTAACATGATCTCTTTGGTGAGCATAGTTCTTTAATAAGACTAGAAGAGCCATTGCCTTCAAATATATTTGCCTTCTGCCCTGCAAAAACTGACAAGAGAAGGAAATACTAAAGTTACCTGTTAAGAAAGGTGGGAAGTGGGGAACACAAAATAAAATTCAAATTAATATATGAAAAAGTCATGCTGTCACACTTATTAATATTAATAACAAAAATCCCTTACCATTATGTAGGGCTTGGTTCTTTGCAAAGAGTTTTCACAACCAGCCTCTCATTTCAGCCCGACAGTACCTTGTAATGGAAGTGGGCAGTGGTGTGGTAAGCACTGGGAAGGAAGAGGGAAATGCTGATTTGTAATGTTAGCCTATTTCTGTGGTGTAGATGCTCCCACCATGGACAATTTCAAACTACCAATGATTTAACAACTCTTCATTTCTAGGTATTTAACCATTGGCTCAGAGGAGCTGATATGAGCAGACTCTAGCACATCCTTGGAAGCAGGACATGTGTAATCATTCTGATTTGAAGATGAGCAAAGTGAAGCTGAGAAATTTTATTCAAGATCACAGAGCTGGTGAGAGGCAAAGCTAGCAACTTGAATTCATGTCTGCTATTGCATGCTTTTTCTTGCTTAAGTCTGTCCTTCATGCTATGTGGAATAATAAAAAACTGACTCCATTAACCACCAAGAAGAAGTACCTAAAACTCCCTTCTAATGTCTGGTTTATCACAGTATTCGTTTTCTCCTCTTTCCCTTATAGGAAACGATTCTTTCAATGTGCAGAATCCTGTCCCCTCCTCACGCATCTGGGGCCTCATTCCACCATGAACTCCTTTCTCTTGCATCTTTGAATAATCTCTCTCCCCTAGCAACTACTCTCTAACCTGTGACTCCCTTTGCAATTTCTCTAATCCAGGACTCACTTCCTGCCGTCTGACTTGTTTGCCATTGACTTTTGGTCACCATGCTTTTTGACGTCAAACCACATGCTACTCTATGTCAGTACTTTTCACTCCTGCCTCAGGTCACTCTCATCTGATTTGTAACCCCCACCAAAGGCCCCAATTCTGCCCTCTCAAACGTCATCAGTGTCCTCCTCATGGCGAAATCCACGCCGTATCCCAATCTTTCTCTGGTTTATTCTTTCTTTTGCACCTGACACCCTGATAATATCCTTCTCCATATGCATTTCTCACTTGGTTTTCCTGCTTGGTCAGACTCCATGGGTTCTTATCATGTCCTTCTGAGTGATCTTCCTCTTAGGAAAAGAACCCTTGTGAGCATCCAGACAGAGCCTGAGCTGATGCTTGACTACTCAGTTGTTGACTCTGTCACCCTTTCTCTTCCATTTCTCTGTACTGTTACATCAAACCTGACACTTGATGGAGCTGACCTGACTGCCTTTGAAACATTGTCATCACAATCATTTTAATTTATCTATCCCATGACTCTGTGAAGAAGCTGCCACCTTGCAGCGTGCACCAGGTATCACAAGACAGGGACACACCTAGAGGTGGGCTCTGTTAGTAAAAGTCCACAACAGGTAGACCTGACCGACCTGGCACCTTGGATTGTATCTCTTAAGTCTCCTGGCCCCTGACTTTACTACTCTGATACGTTTCTGTTGAATCTTTTAGGTATCCACAGCTTGGCATGCTGGAAAGAGTGTAGACTTTGTGTTGAGAAGAATCTGGACCTGAATTCTGTTTCTGTTACTTCCTAGCACTGTGGCTTTGGGGATGACATGTAACCCTTTTAAGTCTGTGCTGTCATCTGAAAAATCTTTCATATCCTGTTTGCAAGGAGACTATGGGCTGTGAAATACTGTATGACAAGGTCTAACGTGGCTGTCACTTGACAAATGGCAGCTGTTGTCGTTATCATTGATTTTCTGCCTTTCTTTCCAGGTTTGCCTGTGGTACCTCTCCACAACCAGTAGTTCTCAATCCTGGCCACTGGCATTCTGACCAATTTGGGTAACACCCCTCCTGGCCTGCTCTAGGATGCTCCTATCTGGAACACCTGTCCTGCAGATGGCATTCCTATCCAGAGTCTAGCCTTTTGCTCTCTGACCTCTACTTTATTCTCCAAGTGAAGACATAGAGGAAACCATTTTTCACTTTGTTTTAGTCTCATGGCTTTGCTGGTCTCCCAGATCCTCGTTTCACTGGTTTGGGACCTAATGGGTGCACCTTTTGGTTTTGGAATTTCTAAGTCATTTAATGTCAATCTGGAATGCTCTCCTTTTAAGTGATATTTATATGTGGGCATGTGTATATTTATCCAAGTTGGTTCACTTTTCCCTGGAATGTTTATTGGCCTTTTGAGATCTGCGAAAAACTATCACTTCTTGGTTTAGAAAGAATTGCCTCTTTTGAGTCCCAAACAAGTAAGTTTCTGGAAGCCAATTATGTTTTGCTCAAATAACATTTTTGTATTAGTTTGTTTAAAAACACATTTCCCAATGCTAAGTATTGAAAAGATAGTTTCTCAGTAACTTCAGTTTGGGGAACAAATCAACAAGTGTAGAATTTCTGCCTTTACTCAGACACTATTTAAAGTTTTATTTGTTCATTTGTTTATATAGTAGACCCTTGAATTACAGGTTTAAACTGTGCAGATTCATCTTATACGAGAATTTTTTTCAACCAAACGCGGTTCCAAAATACAGTTTTCGGGGGCTGCGAAATCTGTATATACCTAGGCCCAACTTTTTGTGCCTGTAGGTTCTGCAGGGCTGATTGCAGGACTTGGATATGCATAGATTTGGATATAGGTGGGGTCCTGGAGCCAATCCTCTGCATATACCGAGGGACGACTGTACTTCTATTCAGGACTATAAAAATCGTGACAGTGCTTCAAGTCTGATCATTAGCATGTATTTCTGAAAGGACTAAAGAGTTTTAAAATCTTTTTTATTATTATTTCAAGAATAGTATATACTCAAAATCAAACTGTACATAATCTTTAAGATATAACATCATTAACAGTTATATAGCCTTCCAGATGATTTTTGTGCCTATATTAACAAATGTACATGTGAAAATATATGTGTGTTTGTGTGTGTGTGTATTCACATACTTACTGTTCTTCAACTTGCTTTTCTCACTGAGAGTGGACTGTCATTTCTGTGCCATTAAATAAAATTTTAATGAACTGTATAATCTATTGAACAGAGGTACAATTTTATTAATACATCAATTCATTCTCATTCCTTCCAGCAACAGGACTTCTGGTTCTTATAAGATTTAACTGAATAGTACCTACTTATTTAAATATACAACTCTTCCTGCCTGAAAATTCATCAATAAATAATTTATTAGCAACAAGGGGTCACCCCAAACTTTAAGTGGAAGGATTTGTGTATCTAAGTGGAAACTGTGACATAGTAGAGAAGCACTGCACTAAAAGCAAAAGATCTTGAGTTCTAGATTCCTTCTGTTAGACAAATCATCTGTATTTTGGGCTTCAGCAACTTCTTTAAGATGAGGATAATAACATCTGCTTTCCTAAATCAAAAATTCTTGTGAGAGTTACATAAGGTAAGATATATACATATACTTTGAAAACTATCAAGTTCTGCAGATTGCGTTATTTGATAATACCAGTGAGTTTGAGCAACTGGGAATAAGTTGGCAGCTTGCACTACTGTAGAGATCTCTAATTATAGTGGGTGTAGGAGATTCAGTGGCTGCACATTCTTTGTTATTCTTCCTATCATGAGAGATGATATCTAATTCCCTTCACTTTGAATTTTTTTAAAACTATTTTTTTTTAATTTCAGCATATTACTGGGGTACAGATGTTTAGGTTAAATATATTGCCTTTGCCCCACCTGAGTCAAAGCTTCAAGTGCTTCACTTTGAATTTATTTTTTTTTGAGATAGGGTTTTGCTCTGTCGCCCAGGCTAGAGTACAGTGACATCAACATAGCTCACTGCAACCTTCAACTCCTAGACTCAAGAAAGTGATCCTCCCACCTCAGCCTCTCGAGTAGCCTGTAGCTAGGCCTATAGTCATGTGCCACCACACTCAACTAATTGTTAAACTTTTATGGAGATGAGTCTCGCTCTGTTGCCGAGGCTGGTCTTGAACTCCTGGCTTTAAGGGATCCTCCTGCCTCAGCCTCCCAAACTATTGGAATTACAGGTATGAGCCACTGTGCTTGGCCACCTTGGATTTTGATCAATAGAATGCAACAGAGGTGATGTTCTTGGACTCCCAAAGCTAGGTCATAAGAAGCCTTTAGCTTCTGCTTTGGTCTGTTGAAAAACTTACCCAAGGTGAATTCAACCAACATGTGAAAAGACCAAGTACTCTGAGATCACCATGCTGTGAGAAGCCTACACTAGCCATGGGGAAAGATGCCTGTCCAGTCCCGGCACTTCCAGCCTTCCCAGATTGGGTTCCAGACACGTGAATTAGGAAGCCATCTTGGATAGAGCAGCTGTAGCAGATGTGACATTGTGAAGAGCCATCTTGGATATCATCACACACATATCAAAGTATTTGTACCCAATATATGTAAGGAATTCTTGTAACTCAATAAGACAAAATCCAGTTAAAAATGACAAAAGAGTTGAACAGTTTTCAAAAAAAGACATATTCATGGCCAATGAAAGTGTGAAAAAATGCTCAACATCATTAGTCATCAGAGAAATACAAATTAAAACCACAAAAACATACCACTTCACACTCATTTGATTAAATGAGTTAAAATTATAATGACCAATTATACCAATGCTGGCAAAGGCAGAGAACTCCCATACCCTACTAGTGGAAACATAAAATGATACAATGACTTTGGCAGTTTGTTAAAAAATTAAACATACACCTACCATAGGAACCAGACAGTTCACTCCTAGGCATTTACTCAAGAGAAATGAAAACATATGTTCATATGAAAACTTGCCCATAAATATTCATAGCAGCTTTCTTATAATACACAAAAACTGAGAAAACTCCACATGTCCATCAACAGGTGAATGGATAAACAACTGTGATATGGCCATGCAGTGGGAGGCTGCTCAACAATGAGTAGGAATGAACTATTGATACATACAATGACATGGTTAGATCTCAAAATAATTGTGCTAAGTGAAAGAAGCCAGTCAAAAAGAGCACATATTGTATGACTTTATTTATATAAAATTCCAGAGAATGCAAACTAATCTAAGATGATAGAAAAATGGGTCAGTGGTTGCCTGGAGACAGGGTGGAGGAAGGATGGATTGCCAAGGGGCACAGGAAACTTTTAGAGGTAATTGAAATTTTTATCTTTATTTTAGTGATGGTTCCACAGTGTGTATATGTGGCAGGCAAAAATCTAAGGTGACCCCACTTATCTCTGCCTCCTGGTGTTCACTTCTTTGTGTAATCCCCTTTCCTTGAGTAACGGTGGGAACTGTGGCTTCCTTCTAATCAATATAATATAGCAAAAGTGATTGGCTGTCATTCCTGTAACTACATTCCATAATTTAAAACTCATTAGCAGCCTGCATTTAGAGACTTTCCTTGTGTGTTTGATGAAATGACCCTGTTGGAGAAGCCCAGATGGTAAGGAATTAAAGATGGCCTCTAAAACCTGAGGGTGTTCTCCAGTCAACAGTTAGAAAGAAGATGGGGTCTTCAATCATGTAATATTAATACATCCACAAGGAAATGAATTCTGCCAACCACTTGAATGAGCTTGAAAGTATATTCTTCTTCAATCAAGCCACCGGATGAGAACATAGGCCAGCAGATGTCTTGATTACAGCCTTGTGAGACGCTGAGCAGAAGCCTCAGTCAAGCTGTGCCTGGACTCCTGACCCACAAAACCGTGAAGTGAGATGATAAATATATGTTGTTTTAAGACACTAAGTTTGTTGTAAATTGTTGTAACTGTGGCAATAGAAAATTAATACAGTACATATGTCAAAACCTATCAAATTGCATACTTTGAATACGTGTAGATTATTGTACTTTAACTATGCATCAATAAAGTTGTACCAAAAAAGTAGATCATGGGAGGTGAAATCTGGGCAGAGGTCCCAGGACATGTAGATTAGAGAGACTTGAAAAGAATGAGACATAGGAAGGCCAGGAAGACAGGAACGAAAGAACCCAGAAGAAGAACAGAATGTCGTAGAGGTAGAAAGGGGTGGATGGAGCATATTCTCTAAAACTGGTGGCTTTTCGACCATTTTTAAATGAGTTGACAGTACACTTGGTAAGACCATGATAAAAAGATGTTACAGATGTCAATGCTAAATATGCTTTAGGATTGCCAGTGCTGAGACTGTGAGCTATGTAAAGAATATTGTTGAAGAGGGGCTTCTTTTTATGTGCTCACTCCCTCGGCAACCACATGTGCAAATCTGCCTATAGCTCTCTTCGCTTCCTGTTAGAATGTGCTGTACCTGCCTTATGAAGAGACTATGATGTACACATAGTAGGCAGGACCCGGAATCAAGCCCAGAGGCAGGGAAGAGGTCAGCCTGGAGACAAGGAGGAAGAGAACGCCAGGATGTTGCCAGGAGCTGAATAAAGCCTGGAGATACAGCCACGGCCACAGGTGGGTAAGGCTCTTGAGAACCAGAAGGGGGCGTTTGTAACAAAATGATGAATAGTGTCAAATTTCAAATCTGAGCAGAGCTGAACGAAATGTTGAAACCATACTGAAGAAGTTATACCTTGGGCATCTCCCAGCCTCCAGGCTCCTCTGTCACAATCAAAATCAAACATGGTCCAGAAGTGTGTCTGTTTGGCTATGGTCACGGAGGAGAGTGGGATGGAAGATTGCAGATAACAAAAATTGGAAATATTTTGAAAAGGCAGAAGAGAATTTGGTGAGGAGCAACCTAGAATTGAACGTGACTCTCTTCAAAAGAGGTTTTTTTCTCATTTTGGTGACTTGGTACAAAGCAGCAAGATGGGAATGGATAGTAATCATTCTTCTGCTCATCCAGCGTGTAAAACTCCTTACTATTTGCTAACTCACCCCATTGTCTGGGGTCCTGCCTCCCTCTATGAAAGCTGAAAAGGGCTCAAATTTTTTTTGTCTTTTAGTATGACTTGTAATTTTTTGGTCACAAAACCTAGTTACTTCCATGTTTTATTTCTTACTGACTCCTAAGGCCTGTGCACAATTGCAACGCTCCTGGCCTCACCTGGCCGGCTGCAGAGAGCAGCCGCGTGCATTCCATCAGAGCTCTCACCTAGAACTGCCTCAGGATAGTGCCTGGCACAGGCCAGGTGCTCAACAAATGCTATATAGAAACGGTCTAATTCCTTAGAAATATTTGATTATAGCTCCCAGGTCCTTTCATAAGCATTTCTCCTCCTAATCATACCTGGTTTCAGGCTCAGGTCTTTGTAATCTTGACTGTACATTGTTATTTTGGTGAGGGGTGGGTAGGAGGAGAAATGGGAATGTGTTAGAGCACTTTCTCATTTAGCGAATGTCAGTGGGTAATATAGCTAAATACATCCTTAACGTGGGGAGATTTTACGTTTAAGTTAAATAACAAAAGGAGTTTATTTATGTGCACTTAAATAGCTCTCTCTATAGAGGAAAGGAATCATATTTTCACCAGGAGCCTTTCTTTTGTGGTGTATAGCTCCCTCCCCCTGCTCCTGGATCTGAAGTGGTGAGAGCTGATTTCACAGACAACCCAACTGGAGACACACCAGGTGGGAAGAGAGGAGGAGAAGGTGTGGACTGAATGTGTAGTATTTGGTGATACTCTGTAGCTAAGTGGTAACTCCATTTCCTTTCCCCCAAATCCTCCAGGTATGAAGTTCAGGTAGAAATGATGACCTACCGGACTAATACAGTATAAAGAGATTAATATAACATCAGGAATGGTGGCTCATGCCTGCAATTTCCAGCATTTGGGAGGCCGAGGCGAAAGGATCACTTGAGGCCAGGAGTTGGAGACCAGCCTGCGCAACATAGTTATACCCCCATCTCTACAAAAAATAAAAAAGACTTAGCCAGATGTGGTAGTGCACACCTTGTAATCCCAGCTACCTGGGAGGCCGAGGCAGGAGGATCACTTGAGCAAAGAGTCTGAGGTTGCTGTGAGCTATGATGATGCTACTGCACTCTAGCCCAAGTAACAGTGCAAGACCTTGTCTTAAAAAAAAAGAGAGAGAGAGAGAGAGACTTAATATAATGTACTTGCAATTATGTATAGTGAGTTATTCTACTTGCTTTCTTATTTATGCCAAATAAGTAAGTCTTGTATTAGTGAGAGGGATAGTGGGATAGAGTGGGATGGGTGGAATGCATTTCAGAACTTAAAATATATATATATATATATATAAAATTTTCAATTTGAAACTTCCCTTGGTTTGCAGCTGTGGAAGGCCACCCAATTAGTTAAGAAGAAAAGAGGTTGGTGATCACGGCTGGTTATTTTATGTGCACTAAAATAGAGGAAATGGCTACACTTGTTTGGCCAGGGGTGTCCTCCCCACCTCAACCCCCACCATTAGACTAAAAAAGGCATCTTACAGCATCAGACAACTTAAAAAGATTGTATTAAGAAACTGCCTTCTTTGCACATCTGTTAAGAACATCTGGCTCTGGAGTGAGCCCTGGTAACTCTGGCAGTTAGTTGGTGGCCCACAGATTGAAAACGAAGCAAACCCTCAAGTTGTCAGGCTTGTCTGTAGAGCTTCCTGGTGGCATAACCACCAAGCCTTAAGGGAGAAAAGCATGTGCTGCATTTTTGCAGCTGCCCACTTTGCTGCCCTGAGCTCACTCCCTGACCATAGGCCGAAGAGACAGGGACTTTTGGAGACTCAGGTGCTGGCTTGAGAAAGCAGTACATCTGGACTCTGCCCTGATGGCTCTCACCCTGAGCACTGTGTGCATGTTTGGGGGCTCCATCCCTCTTTTGTGGTACAGGATTATTGTAATGGAGACATGACTTGTAGCACATTGTGTTTTCCAAAGATGACCACAGCAATATCTGTCATTCCACAGGCTCATCTGCAGTGTGACCTTGCCCTCCCCCATCAAGAGGCGGTCTCATTTCCCTTCCCTTGAATCTAAGCTGGCTACAGGGACTCACTCGCAGCCAATAAAATGTTGTGGAGGTGATGCAGGGTGACTTTCAAGGTTAGGCCAGAAAAACCTATGCAGCTTTCACCTGGCTTTCTTGGAAGGCTGCTTTCCAGATATTCCCTCCTAAGACGCTCTCTCGTAGAACCAGCTGCCATGCATGGAACCCTAAGTCACATGCAGAGGTCACATGCTCTTGTCGACAGTCCCAGCGTCATTTCAGCCTAGAAACCAGACACCAGATTCAAGCCAGACCAGCAAGCATCCCTGAACTACGCATTTGGAATTGAGTAAGAGAACGTAAGATGTGTATGGGAGAGTGAGAGCACAAGCCAGAGATCGGAGTGGCTGGTACTCTTAGAATGTGAACTGGGAAGCTATTGATGGCCAATTCCAATTGACCATGAGGACTGAGCAGCAAAGAAAGCTCTGCTTCCAAGAAGAATGAAGCTGCTTCTCAGATAGACACAGTGATGAGAGAGAGGAAGGGAGAAGATTCCCTGATGTTTGCCGCTCCCGGGTCTCATTCATTCTTGCCCTTTGGTTCTGTGAGATTCTCTTTTATGTTTATAATATATTCTGCTTGTGTGCACTCACTAATTGAAGTTGATTTTTGCTACTTGCAACTCAAAGCATCCTAACAAACATAACTTCCATTTTTGTTTTAATACAGTCTTTCAAATTATTTATCAAAATCATCAAAAAAAAAAAAAAAAAAAGCAAAAACATTTCCTGCATCTGTTTTGGCAAGTTTGGTGGGATGTGTCACATTCAGTCTATAGAGTTTGAAAAACATATAACTCAGGCTGGGCACCCAGTAATTTCTCTACTCCTTCTCAGAGTCACAGTATGTTTAGAAGTTGGTTAAAATACAATTGTGGGTTCAAATAGCAGCAATTTTCTTTTTCACCAGTTTATAACTTATATTAGGGCAATGACTGTACTAGGGAAAGGACATTTAGCACTGATGTGGTATGCAGTTCCACACTGGAGGATATTGTGCTTAACTGTATCTTCTTATCACAAGGTCTGCTTTAGGGAGAGGGAAAGTGTGATTTGAGACAGTTTTTTTCATGAACAAAGATGATTCCTGATGTTATTCTTTATTTTACCACTTACCCTGAAATTTTTATCACAAGTAAATGAACTAAAGGTCTCCAACGACACACAGTCCCCACAATCAATACTTTATGGGTCCTCAGGTTTCATTTACCTTGCAGCAGCCGTCTCACGTGCAGGGAAAACATTTACAATCTGGCCTTGGGCTCGATAATGCAGAGCATTCAGCTTCACACCAGTATTTGCTAAGTAAGCCAGCTTTGGGACACACTCTCAGGATTAGGTCGAGCACTGAATTCATTCCCCTATCCTGCTTTTTCCTCTTTGTTTTCATGTCTTTTATTTTTTTTCCCACATGAAGAAACATAACAATTCAATTCTAAATTTGTATTTTGGCTGCAACTTTTTTTGGTTATGTCAGTCTGTGTTTTTAGAAAAGGAGTTTTGAAGTCACCTCTCATCTCATCACCATTAAGGCCAAACCAATTCTCAGCCAAACCATTGTTTTGTCGCTGTTGCATATTCGTTAGCTTATTTAAAATTATGTTTCACTGCCCCACCGAAGTCAAGCTAAAAAAGGAGTGAACTCCGTGTGGAGTGGCTGCTGGGGGTTAAGGGACACTGCCCCCTGATCCCAGAACTTCTGCTTGTTTAAATTAAAACAGATCTTGCCGCATCAAAGGGAATGGCTTTTACTTTGCATGAGCTGCACCTTCCAGGCCATTCTGAAACTTACCTCGAAGGTAGCTTTGAGCCACTCTTCACTAACTTTATTTGCTTTTCATTGTGCTGTTCTTAGCCAAGACTTCTCCCTTTTAAGTTGCCAAAAACTATGTTGCTTTTCCTTCAAAATCTACATAATTATTTTAAAATATTTTGAAATATTTTCAAGTATCCAGCCAAGTGCAGAGAGTAACATAACAAATACCTATGACTCACCATCCAGATTTAACAAATATTTACATTTTGCTGTAATCACTTTAGGTCCTTTTTCCTAAAGAAACGCAATATTGCAGATGGAAATAAAGCCTCTTTTGTAGCCTCCCCTTTTCTATCCCTTTCCCTTCCTCATGACTGGTTTTAAAATGTCACTGCAAGAGTGACAGCTCCATGTCATTATTCCTCAGGGTTTTCGCACATCAGAGGCACTATGATTCAGGCCCATTTACATCTTCATAATACTAAAACCCACATTTGAAATGAGCGTCCTGATACGTAGCCTACGCTTTGTAGAGTGACAACTGCAGCTTCTTACAGATTGACTGATTGTAGTGGGGACCGTGCTGTTCTCTTCTTTGTTTCTCGTGTGTGTTGTGGGGGCTTCAGGCACCTTGTGTCTGTCAGAGCCTTAATGGTTCTCTTGGTTCTGAAGTTTTCACAGATTCCATAATTTCACCCATGTTGTTTATGCTTCAAACTTCCCCCAGCCCATGTTCCCCATCCTGAATTATTAATATTATACTTTTTATAAGGCAAATGAAGAGTGATGCTAAAGTTACAAAACCAAGAATTTTGGGCACACCTGTGCTAGGGCAAACTCCAGACGCCCTTTGGCAAAGCAGGTGAGGGAGAAACAACCAAATGCTACCCCTCCTCATGCCCATGCAAGTGTGATTCTTCACATAGACAAACACACTGCCAAGTTTCAGCTACAGATCTGAGCTGACATGAGGCAGCCTTTGTGCTTAGTTTCCAGAAGGTGGATCCCATTTAAGATAAATGAAGAACGTGGAGACAAATCACAGAACATCTGCTACAGGGAAGAACTTACCTCTGAGGTACAATCTACCAACTCTAATTCTCAAGCTACAAAACATAATGAAATTACCTTTTTTATTTTTTTGAGACAGAGTCTTGCTCTGTCACCCTGGCTAGAGTGCAGTGGCATTATCATAGCTCACAGCAACCTCAAACTCCTTAGCTCAAGTGATCCTTCTGCCTCAGCCTCCCAAGGAGCTGGGGCTGCAGACACACAACACCATGCCTGACTAATTTTTTTATTTTTAGTAGAGACAGGGTCTTGCTCTTGCTTAGGCTAATCTCCAACTCCTGACCTCCACTGATCCTCCTGCCTTGGCCTCCCAGAGTGCTAGGATTACAGGCGTGAGCCACTGCGCCTGGCCTCAAGCTACAAAATATGAAAAGTGTGTAGGAAACAAGGAAGCTAATTCAAATAGTGTACGTCCCAGGTATCCAGTATTGGCAAAAGGAACTCTACTTCTCTAGGACAGAAAGTTGGATTTGACTTTTAGAGGCCCCCCGTGCCAAAAGACAGCTTTCCCTTCACCACATAGCAGGTGGCCTCACGCCCAGACATGCTTCCAGGGTCCTATTCACTTGTTAACTGGATGATTCTGGCCCATGCACTTATGCAGGGTGCCAGCACTGGTGTGGAGCCAGTCAAAGGAAATCACAGTAATGGCTCGCTAGAGTTCTTAGCATGTGCCTGGCACTGCCCAACGTCATTTATATGCTTTAGTTCTTGCCATTCTCATAACAACACTGTTAGGTACTGTTATTATCCCCGAGGTCATGCAGAAGTAAGTTAGAACTGAGGCAGTGTGACCCCTGAGCCTGGGACCGAGGGGTGGTATTGCCACGTTCCCTTCCACCCCGTTCTAGTCCAATTGCCATAAAACCACCTCAGCAGCCAGACACTGCTAATAGCTAACTGTCTAGCAAAGGCTGCATTGTCTTTGGAGCCTTAAACACAGCCCTTTTAATTGGAATTGCTTCCTAATTCAGCTTCATATATCTTCTCTTCCCTCACACAAAAGAATCCATTGTGTGGGTCTCAGGAACAAACTGGATGCTCCTTTGATATACTTTGCATGTAAATGTAAGGAACAAGACTCATTTGATTGCATTATATCCTTTATTGATGTGCCTGCAGCATTTTATTGTAGGTTTTTGTGACTAGAATGCCTAACAAAGGAGGGAGTGGGCTTCTAGGCTGGCAGCTTAGCAGAGAGAGGATTTACCACAACAGGTTCTAAAGGGACGCTCACTCATTGCTGTTGTAGTTTCTAGGCATTTGAAAGGGCTGGGTGTTTTCAGGAGCTGGTGCTATTCTATACTGGTAAAAGTGTTACTAAAGCAAGAGATGAATGCAAGACGTCATCCTTGCTACTATGCATTGAGGGGGCAATTTATTGAAACTGAAAAGAGAGTCTGGCTGACATTGTGTCATGGGGGGAAATGTGCTTGTGTGTGAAGGACTGACAGAAGTCCTGGCTGTCTGTTTGGTAGAGAACGTACAGCCCTTGTACCTAATCCTTCCTACCTGCGTGTATTGACAGGCTCCTGGGACTATAGAATGGGGATAATTATTCCCAACATTCTTCATTATAATTCTAAATGAGATAATGATTAGAAATGATAGAAAGTCATTGAACTGAAAATGCCCAAGGCATTCACTACTGGAGAAGCCAGCGCTTTTTCCTACAGCATGCTTATATCCTTCGGTGCTATATTTTTTTCTCCCAGATTTAGTCAGTCTGTTTAATATAGTCATGCATCACTTAATGATGAGGATATATTCTGAGAAATACACTATTAGGCAATTTCATCGTTGCGCGAACATCATAGAGTGTACTTACACAAACCTAGATGGCATAGCCTACTACACACCTAGGCTCTATGGTATAGCTACGAACTTGTTACTGTGCCGAATACTGTAGGCAATTGTACCACAATAGCAAGTATTTGTGTATCTAAACATAGAAAAGGTAGAGTAAAAATACAGTATTATACTCTTATGGGACTACTGTTGTATACACAGTCTGTCATTGACCAAAACATCGTTATGTGGTATATGACTATAACCGGAGCTTTTACAACTCTTTTGTGCTAAATAGTAATAGTTAACAATGATTAAAAACTTAGTAAGCATGGGGTACTTATTGCCTTTTTACATTTAATCTTCACAAGGATTTTACTGTTCCCATTTTACAGATAAGAGATGAGTACAGAGTGGCTAAGAGCTTCTCCTGATAACACAGCTAATATACTGAGCTTCCAGGACTTCAACCCCTGGGATCATATTGCAAAATGTAAGACACTGTCTCCTAAGACCTTGAGCTTTCTTTCTTTAATATGCTGGCTTGAAGGTTGGCCCGTATCTTATTCAGAAGCCTCTGAAGTCTGTAGCCCTCCTGGTAGACATAGCCTTGAAGTGGCCCTTCAGTCTTCTCTTTTTCAGTGTTCCAGATTAATCTGTGTTCATACTGCTGTCTTCCAGCTGGGACTCTCCCACATCAGCTGAGGTTTCTATGAGCACTGGCCTTCATGAAAATGAACTGAGCATAGTTTTTGGTTACCAGTTCTTCACTTTATAAAATCCTGATATACAAAAATCCATATCAATAGAACAGAAACTTTAATTGTACACACTACAAAAAACTAATTTGCTTTACTTTGATTTACTACAGAGCTCCTTCATATGCTGGGCTCCCTGATGCATTTGAAGTGAGGTTCAAGTGATGACAAAATTGATTAACAACTTTCCAAGAACTAAAGAATAAAGCAGCCTGATTTCGGTAAATCCTTCTATATTCATGTATTTCCTATAACCTAGGATTTCCCATACTAAAAATTACTAAAGATTTTTCAAAGCTTCCACACATCAGTGGAGCCAAATTCTTTCCCCTTCTCTTTCATTCCATTTCTAAATGGAGTATCCAAATGATAGAAAAATCAGCGATCAGATAATGCATTTCAGTGACCCCAGGGCTCACACACTGCTTTCTTTAAATATTTGAAGCAAGATCTTCACATTTTCTAGCTGATTAGAGAGTTGGATGGGAGCAGTGCAGTAGGGGCTAAGTGCGGTTATCTTTCAAAGACAGTGCAGAGGAGCTAGAGTCACTGATGAATGCCCATAGACACTTTGGAAGATAATCAATAACCTTGTGATTAAGTTTCTGTTTTCCTTTTGCTCTGCAAAAGGAAGTCTGACTTAAATAGCAAACCAGCTATGATTAGGGATGTGCTTCCGATAAAAATCAAATGAGCAGTAGTTTTAATTTCAAATCTGAAAGGGAATCTGTTACTGCCTTTCTCACTTCTGTTTCCCTGTCAAGTGGCAGTCCCATGCTGGGGCTCTTAGCAGCTGTGCACTTTCAGTTAGCTTTAATTATCATCTAGCTCATGACCTCCTTGGTAGGTTGGTAGGTTCCCTGGTTGGCTCTCACCCCTAATTTCTAGCCTTCTCTATTTTCTATTGCTGTGTAGCAAATTACCAGAAACATAGTGCCTTCGGACAGCGTACATTTATGATCTCACAATTCCGTGGGTCAGGAATCTGGGCACTGCTTAGCTGGCTTCTCTGCTCAGAGACTCACAGGGCTGAAATCAAGGTGTTAGCTGGGGCCAGAGTTTCATTTGAGTCTTAGGATCCTATTCCAAGTTCATGTGGTTGTTGGGGCAGGATTCATTTTCTTGCAGCTATAGAATTCATGGCAGCTTGCTACTGCAAATCTAGTATCTCTGACCTTCAGACCCCCTTTTATAGGGCTTATCAGATTGGGTCAGGCACACCCAAGATAATCACTTTTAGATTAAAAGCAACTGATTAGGGGCCTTAATGACATCTGAAGAATCCCTTCGTCCTTGCCGTATAACGTAACATAATCATGAGAGTGCTGCCCCATTACCTTTGCCATATTCCACTGGTTAGACACAGGTTACAGGAGAGACACTCAAGGGTGTGGGTCACTGAGGTCATTTTAGAAGTCTTTCTGCCACACCCTTTTTCTGGATAAGAACTAAAATGAGGCTGGTGAGCATCAGCTGGCCACTCTTGTGCATTCAGGACAGTACACTGAGATTAATGTCCAGGAAAAATGTCCTAGTTAATTTATTTATGTCACTGAATGAAGTCTCAAAGTCCCTGTTTTAAGAGTTAAGGGCTTTCCTGTATTAGACAACTTTGACATTAATATGATTTTAGGTGGACACGAAAGGTGTATATGGTTATTTTGGATGTTTAATTGTTCCTTTCTAGAGGGAAAATGACCCAAGTCATGGTTGGCCAGTGGTGGATATTCCAGTTACCTGATTTGATCATTATACTTTGTATACATGTATCAAAATATCACATATACCTCCCAAAATATGTACAACTGAGATATACTAATAAAAAATACAAAAATAATGTATTCGTGTACATAGAGATATTTTTGAATTATTTATATTGATTATCTGAACTTTTAAAATGACATCATCAGAATAATTATTCTTGGTATCTTAATGTGCTTTAATTAATTTTATAGTATTCTGTCTAATATTATGCCACTGGTATTTTTCTGATAAATATAGTTTCCCAATATGGTCTTATTAAGTTAAAATTTTATGTATAATAGGTCACAATCATCTCAAAGATTGAATTTTAAGGTTAATAAATTTTTAAATTTTTATCACCTTTAGTTGGCACTTGTCTGAGAAAATAAGTCTCTCTACAGGTGCTGAGGCAATTGATAAATTCAGAGCAAATTCTGCTAGAAGAAATATATTTTCAGTTTAATTTTTTATTTGAATTTTCACAAATGAAATATTCAATTTTCATTAAATATCCAATATTTTAACAAGGGCTGTATTTTTGTCTCTAGAGCAAATATTTCAACAAATAATTTTATAAACAAAAATTCATTAAATAAAGTTTTCTCTATTTATGAATCTTTTGAATGTTTTGCCAAATATAGATGCCCCAAAACTGAAGACCTCAAATTTCTTTCTGTTCTGGTATAGAACATGAATTTATCCAGTTAAAACAGGAATGTTATCAAAAGATACTTCCTACAAAATGAGATATTTCAAAGCATAATTATAGAATTTTAAATCATATCTGAAAATCATTTGAGCTCTTTTTTCTAATCACTGTTTCTCTTGCTTGTATAGGGCTACATTTCAATATCTTTCATTTGCAAGCCTTGTTTTTAATAACTGCAATTTATTGAAGCTTCAAAAGCTGAAGTATTTGGCATTCTATTCAATGAATACTTTGATTAAATATTTCCAACTGATTTTGAATAAAATGCAGGCCAAATTTAGAGCACTTGTTTATAAAAATGTTCAATGTCATTGATGGGCACTTAGGCTAATCTATAAAATAGTTCTTCAAAGGCTCAAGTATTTCTAAAATACTATAAATATCAGACAGGAAGGAGAGAAAGCATGTAATGCCATGCTGGCATAATTTAGTGTTCAACATCATTTTTGTAGTTCATTACACTTTGTATATTTAATCATATTTGTCTACTTTGTCAAGTATAGCTTTTTTGATTAGTAGAATATCACAACTTGTTTGAATATGACTATAAGTTATATGATCACCACATTAATTCTTAGTATATTTCTACTGTACAACTGGAGAACACTATTATCATGACTTTGTATTCCACCAAAACTTGCAATATTTTCATCACAAAAATAATTTTATTTTCAATGTCTTAACTTTTAAATGAAATTTTTGAACTCATTCACAATAATATCTAGTGTGAAAGAATAACATCTAAAAGCTCTATTTTGATCTCATGAATTGGATGAAAAACATTGAACCAGTATTGCAATTAAAAGATAGACTTACCATTCAACGCAGCAATCCCACTACTGGGTATCTACCCAAAGAAAAAGAAGTCATTTTATCAAAAAGACACCTGCACTCGAATGTTTATTGCAGAACAATTCACAATTGCAAAGATGCAGAATCAACCTAAGTGCCCATCAATTCATGAGTGGATTAACAAAATATATATATACACACACCATGGAGTTCTACTCAGCCATAAAAAGAAATGAATTAATGTCTTTTGCAGCAATATGGATGTAACTGGAGACCATTATCCTAAGTGAAGTATCTCAGAAATGGAAAAACAAATGCCACATATACTCTCTAATAAGTTGGAACTTATCGATGGATGGGTAGAGAAAGAAGTAAAAGTCATTAGAAATCAGGAAGGGGGGAGGGGAGAGAAAGGGAGGGATAAAAACTTACCTAACAGGTACAATGAACACTATTTGGGTGATGGGCACACTAATAGCCCTGACTTAAGCATTATAAATGCTATCCAAGTAACAAAAACATTTGTACCTCCTTAATATTTTGAAATAAAAAATTAAAAAAAGATTTTCTGTTTGAAGTAAATGATGATACTGATATAAAACTGATGATATTTAACTGTGATTCTGTTCATGGAGACAACACATCTCTTATTTTACTTTTTCTATGTACACAAGAGAACTTGGAATTTAAAAATGTATTAAAATATGTTTAGAATAGTCATTTGATTTAAACAAAAAGTCAGGCTTCACAGAGTGATATGTAAATGTACCTCCTAAAGCTTTAGTTGTTAACTCTTCTGCCAGCACATTCTTAAAATAACTATTAACCATTGATACTGATGCTTCCTCTGCTGATTTAGTCTTCTGGTTCTCATGTAGTCAGTGGTATTACTCTGAGCCTCATGAAAAATGATAAACATCAACAAACTTTTTGTCCAAGAAACATGTTCATCATGAACTTTCTTAAATTGAACATTTAGCACTTAATTTTCATTAAACATTCATTTCTATTGATTTCATCTTCATTTCTATTGATCTCATAGCTGCCAAAAGGATTTTTCGCAATATAGACACGTTATCAATAAAATGAATAGTTGTAGATTTACAATAAATGTCAAAACCAGTATGTAAGAACTTCACCTCTAGACTTTCTCATGTGTTATACTGGGATGTTCATATGTCCCATGTTTCTTCTTGACCCAGATTCTCTGGGGCTCTGGCACATCAAATGGCCAGTGCGGCAGCAGCCTCACATACTTCTCCCAACACCGCCTGAAATCGGAAGGAGTCAATAGCCCTTAGTCGCTTGTGTCGCAGTGCTCTGTGTTTTATCAGTGAGTGCCCTGCACACATCCTTAAAAGAGAAGTGTTAGTTATATGGCACGTGGAAAGGGTCAGGAGAAGAGAGACAGAGTGTCACTGATGATCATTCAGATTTAATCATGGATTGAAGTGAGAACTCTGTTCACCTCATGTGCATCTCACATACTACAAGGTACAACATGGCAGAAGCTGGAAATGTAGTGTGGAGGTCTCTTAACTCTACCCCAGCTTATTGTAATGCAACAATTGCTAATTATACTTCATTTGAAAGTGAAAATCCAGAGAAAATGCTATACCAGACAGGATACTGGATAATAGGCACAAGCCAGGATTCTCCCAATCAAAATGGAACATAGAGACAGCCCACTGATAAAGGACCCAAGCTCTGCTCACCAATATTCTAGGATCTAGCCATAAACTCTGGACATTTTTCAAAATAACTTCAGTAGTGTTCTTATAATGTGGCACCTGATTGAATAAGTTCTCCATGCCAGACTGAGCTCTTTTTACTATTTTTTAGGTAAAAGAAGCTAAAGTAATATTTAATGGGGGTAGAAACTTATAAAAGAATTATCAAATAAAACTTTGCATATTAGATTTGAAAATTATTAGTTTTCTTAAAGCAGATAGGAAGTGAAGTTTCATTGTGCTTATCCCCATGCTTTCTGAGGTATTGTTGTCATAAACAGTACCTTTTACTTAGAATAGCTGAAATAAAAATAGTAACAGTACCAAATGCTGGTGAGAATGTGGAGAAACTGGATTTCTGGTACAGCTGCTCTGGAAAATATTTTGGCAGTTTCTTATCAAACTAAACATACATTTACCATACAACCCAGCAATTGCACTCATGGGCATTTATCCCAGAGTTTGTTTTGTTATATGCAAACAAAAACATATATATGAATGTTCACAGAAGCTTTATTTGTGATCGCCAAAAATTAGAAATGACCCCAATATCCTTCAATGGGTAAACACCTAAACAAACTGGTAGATCCCTACCAAGAAAAACTGTTCAGCAATAAAAAGTAACGAGCTACTAATACACACAATAACTTGGATTATCTCAAAGGCATTATGCTAAGTCTAAAAAGCCAGTCACAAAAATTCAACTACGTGATTTCATTTCTATGACATTCTCAAAAGGACAAAATTGTAGATATGTATAATAGAACATATTGATGGCTGCCAGAGGTTAGGGATGGGGTGACTGCAGCTATAAAGAAGTAGCATAAGGGAATTCCTTGATGATGATGAAACAGTTTTGTATCTTGATTGTGGTAGTAGTTATGGGATCTACACACGTGATAAAATTGCAAACAAGTGTGTATAAAAGTTGGTGAAATCTGAATGAGGTCTGTGGGTTGTACCAATGTCAATTTCCTGGTTTGATATTGTGCTGTAGTTATGTAAGATGATGATTGGGGGAAACTGAGTGAAGCGTACATGAGACTCTCTCTACTATTTTTTGCAACTTACCACGAGTTTTTAATTATTTCCAAATAAAAAGTTAAAATAAACGAAATTGCCTTTGCCCCTTATGTATTGTATCTTGTATTATGATTTCCATTTGTCTAGAGAGAAAACGTAGTGATCAAATGATTTCAAATTTCAATTATCTTTCTTCTTTTTTCCTTACCTGCATGTCCTATTTGTTCTGCAGTGAGTGCTGGCCCTTACCTAAGAAAGAAACACATTGGTGGAACTGCATACTCAAGATTCATTACTGTCAGTTCAGTCGAAATTACATGTATTAGCACTCAGATTAGATTGTTTACATAATAACAATTACTCTAAGAGGGAAGGAAGGCAAGCATGGAAATGTGCCTGTGCAGTTGACACCCATGAATAATGGAGAAGCACACACCATGCTTGGTACACAGGATGAGCCTTCTATCCTCACATCTGTGAAGACACCAAGGAGTGGCACAAACTATTATTGGTGGTAGGGCAAACAGTAGTGAACATAGAGCTCATGGAACTCATTGTTGGACAATTTCATGCAAGTGGGTCCAACAAAGAATCCAATCTCAATTCTTCCCTTGTAACAAGCTGAATATGACCTTTACAAGCAAAGTAATGATTTACTCCAAAACACCCTCAAATCACTTTTGAAACTTTCACAGCTCTGCTGTGTGGCATATGGAATTTCCCTTCTTTAGACAAGAATTTGGCTTTCCTTTTAGTTATGGTACCTATGCCTAGTGGAGCTTCAGCATATCGTAGACCTGGTCAGCTCTTCATAATAGAAAACTACCTTCCTACCTGACATAATCTTGGCTTAACGACTCCATAGAAGTAGGCATGTTAGTGGCTTCTGAGAACCCAGACAGACTTCTGATCTAGGGTTCTCCCACATTTGGAGGTCATCAATCCTTTTTTGGTCAGATTCCAGATATGTGCCCTAGCTGTTGGCTTTCCAGCCTCTATCTGACTCTCTTTCCATGTGCATCAAATTCTGTCTAGCACCTTTTGAGCATTCCTTCCTTCTCTCTGTAAACAATCGTTGTGCACCTATGAGGGGTCAGGCATTGAGCATTTCACTAAGAAAGCAGCTGCCCTTGATTACTTTCTGGTGGCCACTATCTCTGGTACTGCTTCTTCCCTCCTTCAATCAACTTCGACATTGGTAGTCCAACCTTTACTTTATTTTCTCATTATTATAATAAAACATTTAATCAGTTGTAGTGGAGAAGCAGCACACTTTAAGAAAAGAATTTCAGATTTTAGGATAATTTTTGATGGCTCTGTGGGATATTTTTATGATTGAACAATTATTTCCTGGAAGCATGACTCTGTGAACCTACCTCTTTTTACCAAATAGGTCATCTAGTTTTACTTCAAGTCTGTCATCAGGTATCCTTTAGGTAGTCACCTAGCTGAGTCACATACTTGCATCTTCTGGTTTCAACCCTTGAATTTTATAGAGATATGAAACTGAGGCCATAGATATAGTAGGGATGGAGCTAGTCCCAGAACTTGTCTCATCCTTCTCATTGCAGTGCCCTTTCTCCCAGACCATCTTTTTTATTGACAGCACCTTTATAGGCTGCAGGACACCAGCGTACCAGGGACCAATTGTTAGGAGCAGGAGAAAAGGACAGCTAGAAGTGATATTATTTTGTAGCTTGCAGAGCTCCAAGGAATGATAGTAGCAAATTGTATTTGTTCAATCCATTCAACAATTATTAATATTTATTGAGTACTGTCCTTGTGCCAGGGACTGTTTTTTAGGTGCTTGGAATACAGAAATGAACAAAACAGCAAAAATCCTTGCCCTTGTGGAGGTCACATTCTAGTGATAGCAAAAGCAAATACAAAGCACTTACTATATCTCCAGCCCTGCTCTTAATACTCTGCATGCATTAACTCATTTAATTCTCACCACAGCCTGGTGAGGGAGGTATGATCATTGGTGTCATTTTGCAGGTAAATAAGCTAAGGAACAGGGAATAAAAATTAAGTAACTTGCTCAAAGTCATGGGGAAAGTAAATGACCAATCCAAGACTTAGCCCTGGCTATTTGGCCTCATATCCCTGTTCTTAACCCCTTTGCTTGATTGCCTGATTCATGAGCGAGGTTAGAGCCATAGTTTTCTCTCTTTTTTTTCTTCAAGCATAAGAACCCTCTCTCTTTTTAAAAATGTACTTTTTATGTGGGGCACGAAAAAATAAAATATTAAAAGTGGACCTGTTCTGGATGAAGAGGTTTGGGATGGGGCAGAGATTTCAGACTGTAGCCACTAGAGACGGCAGAAGGTGAATCGGCAGACACCTGCTCCCAAACGCCCTCTCGCTTCTCCCCACAGTCCCCACCAGTGCCCTGCAGTCTGCACACATGGAGCTGGAATGGAAACATGGAAAACTAGAGAACAAAGTGGCTAGGTCAGTGCTGGGGAAACAGGGCTGAGTTCCAGCAGAATGGCCCAGGACTTTTTCAAGCTACAGCCCCAGAAGGTATGTTTTGGGGCAATCACCTATCCTTTGATCGCTGATAACTGAAGTGTTGCAGTGTTTTGAGACTGGTGGGAGAGGGTCTTATGCAGGGAGGAGGGGGAGGTTAAAGGCATATTGAAAACATGGGAATGCTTTGCTTCCTCTCATACTTCTTTCTTTGCCTCCAGACTTGACTGCGCTATTTGAAGCCACAGACAATGCCAGAAGGAGGCCTCATAGCTCTCAGGCCCATGGTGTGTGTCCATTTGAACATCCACTGAGGTCAAGGTCCTGCAGACTTCTAAAAGCTTGTGGGGAAATTGCCTTCTAGTGGTGCCAGTATTTTATTGTCTCCTAAAAGACAAGAATAAATACTCCTTCTCCTCCTCCCCAAAAGTCCAAAGTGGCCAGATTCAAAGAGTGGGTCTCCAGAGTTGTTTCGTGAAGTCTTGGAGCAGAGCAGTGTATGAAGTCATTTCACTAAGCCTTCATGTTGCGACCACTCTGGTTCCCAGCCCTCAGCAGCCAGCTGAAGGTTTTTTGGGGATCACTTGCTCAATGCCAGCATAGGGGTTGCTTTTCCCCAGCTACTCCCTCAGGTTTCTTTTCACTGGCCACTGCTTTGAATTGTTAATTTCCTCTCTGAAGGTGCATTTTTAATTTTGTTAGCAAGTCTGACACTGGCTGCTTAGAAAGAACAGCATTCCTGAATGCGAATCAGGTGCCTAGCCCTGTGCTAGGCATGGGAGACACAAAGGGGAAGACCCTTTGCTAACCTCAAGGTGCAGGAGGCAAACACATAGTTACATCATAGTGTGATCATGCTGTAATGCTGTAATCCTCACAGGAATGGGGTAGTAGGAGTGGAGGGAAGGATGCCTGGGTCTGCTCGGGAGAAGCAGGGGAAGGCTTCCCAGGTGAGGCAACATAGAGACAATGTAGGAAGGAAAGAGTCTATGGATATGTGGATTGGGTTGGAAGAAAACCCTTCCCAAGGACTTCCTGGGCATTATGCTATATTTAAGACACTGGGCTGTGTTATCAAAGGAGAGACGCCTTGATTTACTCTTCCTACTTTTCTACGCTCAGGGGAATAGAAAGTCTATAGTTTAGAATTTGATCTTTGACTCCTTTAAATCCTCCCCCCAAACGTCTTTGAGAATAAGTCCTTTTTAAAATTTTTCTTTCTCTCCCCACCTCACTCCTAGGGACAAATCTAATGCTTTTCCCAGTTAGTACTAAATAATAGGAGCTGAACTGAATAATGAAAGGGTAAAATGGGAAATAAAAGAAAGTAGCAGGGTCAGATTGTGAAAAGCCTTCAATAGCAGGCTAAGAAATCTGGGCTTTACTTGGTAGCAAAAGTGAGAATCTGTTATGGACTAGAATTTAGGAGACAGGTGAGAGCTAGAGATATGGTTTAGGTCATCATCAGCTGGTGATGAATTAGTTGAAAGCGGCTAAATGGTAGACTTCTTGGAGAAGAAAGAACTGGAAAAGAAATGAGATCTACATACAGAGTCTTGAGGATGCCACGATTAGCAGAACTAGAAGAGCCTATCTTTATAAAAACCTATCTAAAGCTTCGGCTTCCACATCTGTATGTGGATATTAATAGTACCACCTAGCTTGGCTGCCGCAAGGATTCAAATAATGCAAGAAAAGTATTTAGCACACTAACCAGTGCAGAGCACTTAATAAATATTACTTTTAGTATTATTATTAGAAAAGAGTGATCCTCTTTTTTTGCATTGGGATAAGGTCAACTAATGTACATAAACTAATTGTTAATATATGCATCCATGATTTGTTGCTCGGTAACTATGATTTTTGAAGTGACAAACTCATTTCGGTGTATGCCTTTTAATTAAAATGGGTATTTCGGCATTTTAAAATTCAGTTTTGAAGGAACCCCCTACTGAGCTGCATCATCTCAGGCACAGCAGGGATACACAACCATTTTTAAAAAGCCAGCTAACAATTAATGTCATAATTTTATATTTATCCTGCTAATTACGCCTAAGACAAACCCCAGTTTGTCCATGACTGTGCAAACAAACAAAGAAGCTCCAGCACCAAGAGGCAAGTTACTTGCAAATTTGCATATTAATCACTGTTTACTGCCTTTGCCCCAGTGGCTGATTACTTCTAACAAAGAGCACAACACATACAGTGGCTTGGATTTTCTCATTGAGGGGAGACAACCTGAAATGCAGCCGGCCACTCTGAGCAGAAGAGGAGGAGGCCCCGGTGCTGACTAGTGGTGACACCACCAGAGGAAACAGTCCATGCCCCCAGCTCAAAAGGTCATTGCGTGAATGGTCATAAAGATTTCTGTGATGCATTTTAATAAAGAAAAACAGACAACAAAGACGGTCCTAGCGATTCTCACTCAAAGAAGACCATCTTTGTTTTAATGTACTTTGAAGCAATATAATTCTTAAATATGTGCAATACAAAGTGAAAGATAATATGTTTTTTGCACTTTGAAGGGTTATTTGCATATTCAAATTAAACTAGTCACAGTGCCTTGGAACAGAAGAGTTTCTTAAAAGTCACGAACTTTCTTTCCTTAGTCCTAGCACCAGGTCCCTGTAGGACAGGGTGCTCTAGGAGGAGCCACACAAAACTCAGTCCTTAGTTTTCTCCTAAAGGTGTTGGACTGGTTGGGATGCTTGGGGAGTCTACAGTGTATTGGAGAATTTTAACTTGTTTGTAATTGGAGGCAAAAATCACATTAGTCGATTTAAAGACACTCTCCCTGAAAGAAACTCTTTGTACTCATAATTTGGAGAAAGCAAACACAGCCTCCTCTGAGAAAAAGTCCTGTCCAACAAAACCCTTGATGGATGCAAGAGGAAAATCAATGGAAAAAATTTAATCCTAACATAAGCATACTACATTATGCATGATAATCTTCAGAATTTAAAAGCCACTTAAAGGCAATCATCTGAAAAAGCAGTGGCTGGTTTACAAGGTGACTTTTCAGCTTCCTGTAGTTGAGTGAAAAATATTTAGGAAGTACAGGAGAGTAAAAACAGAACAACTCCTCTCTCTGTTTTTAATCTTTGAAAGCAAGGAACTGAATACTTTCACATATTGTCTCAATCGCCACTCCTTGGGAAATTTCATGGTAACATAATAGTAATAATAATAATAATGATAGCTAACAGTTGAGTGCTGACTTTGTGCCAGGCACTTGATACGCATGATCTCATTTAATCCTCTCATTGAGAAGGTGATTTTTTTTATCCCCAGGAAAAACAGTTGAGGAGACTAAAGCTCAGAGAGACTAAGAAATTTGCCCAAGATCACAAAGGAATAAAGTGGCAGAGCTGGAATTTGGACCCAGGCTGCCTGACTATAGGCCACCGCGCCATGCTATTTCTCATTTTAGGCATTAGGAAATTGTGGTTTATTTTCCTAATGTTCCATAGCTTGTTGTAAAGTTGAGATTCTATTCCAGCTTTTTGGGCTTCAAAACCCATTCTCTTTATATCCTTCCATTGCTGCCTATCCTAATTAAAACTGAGCTTTAGATTTAAAATATCATGGTATGTTAGAGCAGAGGTCAATGAACTCTGGACTGTGGGCCAAATCTGCCTGCTACCTGCTTTTGTAAATAAAGTTTTATTGAAACACAGCCACACCGTCTTGTTTACTTACTGTCTGTTGCTGCTTTTGTGCTACAATGACAGAGTAGTTGTATCAGAGACTAGAGGGTACACAAGTTTAAAATATTTACCATTTGGCCATTTATAGAAAAAATTTGTTGACTCTTGGCTTAGAGCAAGCATCTCCTTCATTTTTCCTAACTAACTTGTGGTCTCACTCTTCAGGAGTGGCATCATTAAGCAAGGGAGTTGCTGTAATGATATCTCACCTGGCTAACTGACTTATGTTAAATCTGAGAGATTTGGGGCCAGGTGAGCACAAGGATAGAGGCTGTTCTTCCTATTATAGAAATATAGACATAATTATTCCCTGCTGTATCCCCAGCACCTTGAACATTGCCTGAGATATAATGGACTCTCAGTAGGTAATTGAATGAATAGTCAAATATCTGCATTAATCCATGAATTGTCTTCAGGCAGAAAATTCCCTCAAATGGCTCCTTCACCTGCTCACCAGATTATGTGTCCTAAAGTATCATTTTCATCTTGTCATTCTGGGGCTCTAGACCTCTTCTAAGAGCTTGCCCTTCATGTCTTCCAGCATGGAGTTCAAATGGCTTTGCCTGGCAGTTACGGTCTTGTCCCCAGCCCCTTTCCTCCAACTGTTTCCTGGGTAGACACAGGATCTCATTTGCCTAAGCAACACTTTCTATTTTCTTAAGACTTAACTCCCGACCATTTGACTGCACAGGAGGGCTGGGCTGGGTTTGATAGGTGGGCCAGATCACAGACCCCTCTAGAAGAGGACCCACAAGTGATCAAAACGATGCTTATGATATGCAAAAGAACCTGTAGGGGGGAGAGACTAGAGGATGGGAGGCCAATTAAGAGTCTATTTGAGGTGATAATTGTGTAGACTGGGCAATGAGAATGGAGAGGAAGGGACAAATTGGAGAGAGATTTGAAAGGAAGCATCTTCAGGAATTTGATAAATTCATGACCTAAGGGATGAGGAAGAGATAAAAGTTATAGAAAGAACAGAATTTTAGTGTAAGGACTAGTAACAGATTATATTATCATTGATAAAAATAGATGCTTTGGACAGAGTAGCAGGGTAAAAGGGGTGAGAGAAAGTGAAGGGTATCTGGAAATAAGACAGGGATTAACCTGTGACACCTTGGTGGCCTATATGGAATAGGACATTGGCATTGGTATCAATTTTGAGGTCAGGACTAGAGATCTTGATCTAATAAAGGTTGACAGACTGACTCATTTATTTACTCACTCAAAGAATCTGTACTTGCCCAGGTGGCCCGTCCTCAACCTTTGCTCTTGAATAGACTCTCTTTGAACTATTATAGATTATGACCTTTTTGGTTATTTTAAGTTGACACAACAAATATTTATTTGAGCAAGCACAGTGTGCCAGGTACATTTCTAGGCCCTTCAGGTATATCAGTGAACAAAACAAGATCCCCGCCTTTGTGGAGCTTGCATCCTAGCAAGGGATACAGACACTAGAATAAGTAAATTACAAAATGTAATAAGGCACCCTGGAAAAAAGACAAGATGAGGCTGGGTGAGGTGGCTGGAGGTTGTGGAAGCCAAGTGAGGTTGCTGCAATTTTAAAGCTGATCCCAGACAACACCTAGAGCTTTTTTCTATGATCGGTGGTTTGTTAATTCATCATCTGAGCAAGGTGACAGAAGAAGAAATTACGGGGCCCTGGCTACTGTGTGATATTTTAATAAAGATTCTTCTGTATGCTACATCTGGAGGCAATTTGAAAAAAAGGGAAATTTCTCGTGGTTCCCATTTCCTGAATGAGTAGCACCGAGCTCAAATGAAATTCAGATGAGTTGAGGCTGATAATGCTCAGCAATTTAAATGTCTTTGCTTTTCCTAGAAGGAAGAGCTTTGTTTATAAACAGCTGGGTCAATAGGAAACGTGGCCTCATTATTCACATTCTCCTAATAGGCTTCCAGTCAGAACATGGGCAGAAGGCAAACACAGAAGACTGAAACATAATCACCTCGCTTTGGATTCTTCTTCTCTGTGATGATGTGGGGGGAGGTAAAAGAGCTAATTTTATTCTTTTTTGGAAGACAAATTGGACAGGATGACAACTTTTGGTAAAGATAAAGAATGGAGACAATTACTTGGTGATGCATAAAAGCATAGACCATCTGTATTTGCCTTTTCCCCTTCTTGGGTTACTAACGAATAAAGTTCTCCTTTGGGTCACATGCTAAACTGCTCTCGGTTTTCTGTGTTTCTTCAACAGGATCTGGTGTGTCAGAGATCCACTTTCATTTCCACTGCCTTCCACTGCCAAGATGCTTATTTAGGGTCCGCAGAGGAGGGAGGATATTCAAAATGGAAGGAGGGAGGAATGGGTGGCGTGACATGGTTTGGGTAATGTCAGAAGACACAACTGGTACAGATATGAGAGTGGTAATCGCTGTAATTCTAAATTTGGGCTTAGCTCTATTGAAAACAGAGAAACCTAATTCTTTGATGTGGAAATGGGCTAAAAGGGGAAGGGAAAGGTGTGCTTGTGAGCAGAGGGGCTTTATGCCCTGTTGTCTTTTCTAAGCCAGTGAAAACCCCCAGGTGCATGGTACTGTGAGATGCATAAAGGACACCCGCTGCGCGGCAGAACCAGGTTTTCCTCCCTTTGTGTGGACTGAAGCAGCTGCCGACACAGCGGCTGGCAGTTGGCAAGGTTAAGATCCTGACTTCCTGGCAAAAACCCTGGGAGGAGCATATTTGGGCCTGCTGGATACATGTTCAGCAGGACAGCAGGGCTTGGGGTTTGAATGGTTTTCATGTAAATCTTTCTGTGCTCAGAAAGGTGGGCTCACACGCACCCATCTTTGGAAAGGACCCATTTTCAGTGAGAGGAGTGCTCACCAAAGTAATCTCCTTAGTGGAAATGGCATTTGTTTAATATGTTAGTAAATCCCGCCCCTTGCCCCTACCCAATTCAACAAGCATTCATTAAACTTCTCATAGGAGTTTAGGACTCTGTGAGGTGCTAAGAACTATCACAAAGAAGTAAACTTGAATTCATGACAAAACAAAATAAAACCATTGTTCAAGAATCTTCTTAGGAATTAATTCCATTACTGGAAGCAATGAGACAGTCTGAACCCCAAATTAGTGATAGCCATTCCCCATCCTCACGTGCACGCAGACACCCACAGATGTGTTCAGGTAGAATGTCCTCTAGGTAAAAACAGCCAGGGTTTTCTGCACAGTGCCAGCCGGCCTTGCCCGGCCTCCTCTACCGGTGTTGCCGCATTGATGAGATGCTGATGAAGCCACTTTGTGCTCCACAAAGGACCCGTGGGTCATTCTCTGTTTCTTGTCAACTTCAGACAGGCTGAGCAGTCTGAGTTTGTTTTAACTCTACTGACCCCCAAATGCCTTTTTGTCTTTATCAGACTTTATTCTTATCTTTTCAGAAATGGAACTGTTTCTCTTTTTCCTGTTTCCTCACATTTTCCCATAAGGCATAACACAGACTCACAAGAGACATTTCTGAAAGGGGAGCAGACAGGAAAAGCACCCAATTTTGGTTTGTGTCTCAATATCTGTTTATAGAATTTTCCAAAGTCAGTCTTTCTGGTGTGTTGCACACAGGGAGACTCTATCTCAATCTACCTGGAAAGGCAATTAAATTAAATAAGCATATGTTGAGTACCTGCTTTGTACTGGGCCTTGTCCTGAGGGGGTTAAAGATGAAGTAGGATTTGTCCCTGCCCTCCAGACGTTTAAAATCTAACTGGACAAGAGAAGCAACACTAATGAAGCCAGGAATTCACTTCGGAGGTTTTGAAGTCACATTCTTAGCTTCACTGTTTCTGTATAAATGGCCATTAGTTTTATGTAACATAATGTTAAATTGTTTAGCCTAAAGCCGCCTCCTTGTGTACTTTAATTTCAGCCTATAGGTTTCTCTCTACACAGTGAACCATAACCTAACTGGATGAGTAAACAAACTGTAACCTACTCTTGGGACAAGTAGCCGAATCTCAGCCAATACAGCAGCTGAGTCTTGGCCAACCACAGGTGGCCAGCCCTTCAAGCAGTGTTCAATTAAGGCAAATGCCCTGTACCTCACTTCCACTTTCTATATGTCACTTTCCTTTTTCTGTCCATATGTTATCCCACCATGTGGCAGCCCTGAGAGTGGCTCTGAACCTATTCTGGTAGGGGGTGGGGGAGTGCTGCTGCCCAATTCTCAAATTGCTCTTTGCTTGGTGGCTCAGGCCTGTAATCCTAGCACTCTGGGAGGCGGGGGGAGGGGGGGCGGAGTTGCTCAAGGTCATGAGTTCGAAACCAGCCTGAGCAAGAGCAAAACCCCGTCTCTACTAAAAATAGAAAGAAATTAATTGGCCAACTAAAAATATATAGAAAAAATCAGCCGGGCATGGTGGCTCATGCCTGTAGTCCCAGCTACTCGGGAGGCTGAGGTAGAAGGATCGCTTGAGCCCAGGAGTTTGAGGTTACTGTGAGCTAGGCTGACGCCATGGCACTCTAGCCCGGGCAACAGAGTGAGACTCTGTCTCCAAAAAATAATGTTCTTTGCTTAATTAAATGCTGTTAAATTTAATTTGTCCAAAGTTTTTCTTTCAACATTTGTAAATTTAGTTGTTCATGAAAAAAGGCTCTGAAACCCAAATAAAGGAAACTCAATATAGACTCTGGGGATGCTTTAACTAATTTTCAAGCTAATTTGGCTTACCTGGTTCTTTTCCTAATAGCACTTTGTTCCAGACTCTGTGACTTTGAACATTAAGCATTTGCACAGTCCTGCCATTCACCTTGGAGAGGTAAAGCTGCATCAGGAGTGGGTCAAGTTCTCAAGAGGCGCTCACTGTTAAGAGACCAATGTGGACCAGGGGACCAGTAGCTGGGGTCCTGTCCTGAGTGGCTGAGAAAATCACTGCTTTGCTTTAGGGTGTCTTTGTCTCCCCACACCAGAATATACTGTGAGGATTGTGGGAAAGTACCTCGTGTTGTTTGGATGAAAGGTGTACGATAGAAGGTCCATAAAAAGTTTTGGGATAAGTTCTAGGAAAAAATTGACAATGATGATAATAACATCTAGCATTTTTCATGTGCTTATTGTATGACTGGCACTAAACTAATGATGGAAATATATCTTTAATCTGTAACTCAGTTTTATATCTGCTGGTCTCCAAATTGTCAACATCCATCTTTCTTTCTTCCTTTCTTCCTTTCTTTTCTTTTCTTTCTTGACAGAGTCTCACGCTGTCACCCTGGCTAGAGTGCCATGGCGTCAGCCTAGCTCACACCAACTTCAAACTCCTGGGCTCAAGCGATCCTCCTGCCTTAGCCTTCTGAGTAGCTGGGACTATAGGTGCTTGCCACCATGCCCGGCTAATTTTTTTGTTTCTATTTTTAGTTGCCCGGCTATTTTTTCTTCTTCTATTTTTAGTAGAGATGGGGATCTTGTTCTTGCTCAGGCTGGTCTTGAGCTCCTGACCTTAAGGGATCCTCCTGCCTTGGCCTCCCAGAGTGCTAGGATTATAGGTGTGAGCCACCCCACCCTGCCAACATATTCATTTCTAAATGGGGCCTGTTTATAATTTGTTTGTAATTGTTAATTTGGCTGACAGGTTCATAGGAGGTTCATTATGCCATTTTCTCTACTTTTATGTTTTGAAATTTTCCATAATAAAAGGCTATGCAAAAAAGGAAGAGGTACAGTAAGCTTCATGAATGTAAATAATACCTCAGATAAACTATAAAGGAGAAGAAATAAGAGAGTCAAAAATTTCCAGCATCTACTATGTGCCAGACCCTTCACATTGGCTATCTGTGAATTAAGTGCAAGCCCATTTTACAAATGAGGCAGCTGCGGCTCAGAGGGGTTAAATGGCTTGTTTGGAGAGTTAAACCCTGGCCCAGCTCATGTTCTTCCTAACACTCCACGCTGCTCTACTGGTTCATAAGGTTTCTAAGGGCAGGATCCCTACATTTTATCTTGGCAGCACTGCAGTACTCAGCTTTGTGTCCTTGAATGTGTGGATCTACTTATAGCTCAAAATCAAATAGAGGATTTTAAAAACAATATGACCTTTATGCCGGGAAAACATTCAAGGCAATTACGATGGCTAATGATAATTTTTACCTTATAGGAATGCCCTTAACGGTACATTCTGTGTGTGCGTGTGCCTGCACACCTGTGTATAACATTTTGGACTTTGGGGATAATCAATATGTATTTCCAGAGATGTCACAACCTCCCTATAAGGTTAGGCGTAAGTACCGTTTTACAGATGAGAAAAACGAGGCTGAGAGAGGTCAAAGTTGGCAAAAACCAGTGTATGGTGAGCATTATGGAGTGGCAGAGTGTGGTGCAGCTAGAATTCAAATCCAAACTAGCCCCATTCCCAAACCTCTACCTTTCTATAACATCAGTAAGTGCCATGTTAATATTAATAGAATCTGATGCTTTCTCCTATGAAAACGGCTTCTATTAAAGCCAAGAGTGGGTCAACCAAATTCCTCCATAGGACCAAACTGAACAGAAGGGAATTGTCCCATCTGTTGTCAAAAGCATCCTCACGAACTTCAAAGAATCCCAGCTCTGGAGGGAAAGATCCCATGGGGGCGGGCTTCGGGTTGCTGAGGAAGGTGGAAACGGAGCAGCCTAGGCTTCCTATTAATATCAGTCCCTTCAGGTCTCTGGGGGCTGGAGCCTCATGCAACGACTGACTGTCATCCCAGCTGACTTCTCTTTGAATCTGAGACTCTTCACAACCCCCATCTTTCCCCTCAGCCCAAACATACCCAAGGCCCAATTTCTGTTTGAAGTGGACGTGCTACTCTTCACACGGTGCTGCTGCAGGGGTGCCACGGGATTAGAGGAAGCTGCTCCCGGTGGGGCAAGGCGACCTAAGCCCCAGCCAGCGCTTTCAGCCTCTCACGGGGTGATAATGGCATTCTGGGCTTTTCTACAGGGATCCCTACGTCTCAGAGGGCTCTTAATTAAAGTGGCTGTGTGGGTCTTGGAGGTAAACATGGGCCAAGAACCCAGTGTGGGAGCTTATTTTGAGTTCTGGTTCAGTTTCTGCCTGGTCTCAGAGAGGCTAGGTTCACAGGCACTAAGAAAATTGAAGAACTGGACCAACTGTCTATATCCTAAAGCAAAAGGCCCTGCTTGCATGTTAATCATCTAGAGCCACAAAACTTCACTTCATTAATAATTTCTCTATGCTAGTGTAGAAATGATTAGAAAACCACATTGGAAATTTCTCATAGTACCATGGGTTGAAGTGATGCTTTCTCTTTCACCTTTCTGGGATTATTTTAAGGAAAAGGTAATACATAGATAAGTTAGGTAATTAATTATCTTAAAGTTTATTTACATGTACTAGTTACTACCTTGCATTGGAAGGTATTTATATGAAAATGTTGAATTGTTTTGCTATAGAGCAAAACAATCTTCCTATGGAAATTTCAAATTTAGCTTTAAGGAGAATATAAATAAAAAATAAAGCCTTATTCTACATAAGAATGGGCACCGTTGATCATGATGTCCAAAAATTGTTAATGTGGCTAAACTGAGACACGGGTTATGCTTCCATCATAGTATATATATTGCAGTGGTGACAATGAGACCTGTAACATTTTACTAAGAAAAAAAATAAATGAGATAATAAAAAGTAAAAAAGATCCCCTTTCCTGGAAAAACATAAGTATTGTAAAGGTCAGTAATACATTTTTGTGATTTCATTTGAGTATGACTTTAGATATAATCATAGAATATATCTGCTTTTAAAATATTAATATTTTGCAAATTGTGGTAGTTTCACAATTTGTAAACACACACACATATATATGTAATTATTTAATTAGCACCAGTTTACCTCCTAGTCTGTGAGCTCCATGAAAGCAGGAACTATGACTGATTTGTTCACCATTGTATCCCTAGTTGCTGGTGTGTAGTAGGTACTTAATAAATACTTGTGTGTCTATAACCATATCACCCTGAACATGACTGATCTCTTCTGGTCTCAGAAGCTAAGCAGGTCAGGCCTGGTTATAGTACTTGGATGGAAGACCACTAGGGAATACCAGGTTAAAAAAAAAATCTGTGAATGAATATTCAAAAAGGTGCAATGTAATGACATTGGTATACATTTGTTTTTAACCTATAAAGAATACCTGCTTTTTTACAATTTCTCTCTTATTAAAGATTCAGGTTATACATTCAAATCTTATTGTTTTAAGAAATCACTAATGTGTATCTACAAAGAAATATAATTAAAAATACTCTATGGATTATTCAATAAGATATGCAATGGTTTTCCAGTTTGTGAGACTGAAAATTTTAAATAATTGGGGAAATAGTCCCAATAAAGCAGAGTGAGGACAAAATCCACCTAACACAATTTTTTAAAGAAGCCAGTTGGCTCTAAAACACTTTAAAATTTTTCCTGGGAATGAATCAGTCTTAATAATTTTATGGTATTAGTACCAGGATATGTAGTTCTAGGGAATTTGCACACTTGATACGCTGCACCATCCATCTGTAAAGATGACCAGTAGAAATGGCAGAGCTAAGGGACTAACTAAAGTCTGAGGTTGGTGGACACATCCGTGATTAACACTGTGGGGAACATAACTCACTCCTGGACATACTAGAGTCTTCGGAACAGTGCTCCGTAGGAGGAAGCCTGAGCTTCCCCAAGAACTCACCACCAGATTTCACAGAATCATCTTGGACTTCTTCAACAAAAACCTGGTGACATGGAACCTCTTTAATAACACTAAAACAGAGCTAAGTGATAATGTTTTCTTCCAGGAATAAGGATGTATTTGGTCGTGCACCAGTAAGAGAGGGTGGAAGGAGTCGTTTCATAGCTTTTCAAACAAGACCAGCATTGTCAGAAGTTTGCTGTTTCCTCTGCCATTCCTTTATTCCCCTCTGCCCTTAAAAGATTTTTAAAGTTTTCAGGGCCATGATGTTGCCCAATTTTGCTACCAACTTTCCTTTTTCTTGATCTTTTGTTTCAATGTCTGCTTTCTTTTCCCCTGTGTGCTCACTGAAGCCTGATTGTGGGGTCAAGCTATAATTAGTTTATATATGAAGTTTAATTCACTATGGCTCTTTTGGCATTAGAGTCAAATGGGCTTTGATGTCTGGCTGGAGCTTTGATCCCAGACCCTCGAATGGTGGTCATCACCCCAACTCAAAGGATTGCCCTTTACTTTTTTCCTCCTCTTTGGAGACAGCTTTTCCCAATTACATCATTTGTGTTTGGCCATAAAAGCTGCAAAGCATCATTTTGTTGCTTTGCACTATAGCAAAATGTGCAATTGATGCTCCTTACTTTGCTTGGCTGCAATAGAACGTTCACTGCTGGTCAGGCATTTGCAGAATGATGCTTCCACTTTGGTCTGGGTGCTCTTAGGAGTTGTTCTGCCCAAGGGCAAAGCGTCAGACTATGTGATCTGAAGGATCTTTCCTGACTCTGCCCAGGAAATATCCTTAAGCATAAGCTACACAGCTGTAATATATTCAACCAGGACTCTTTTTCACGTTGGCAACTTTATCTTTCTCTCCAGATCCTCCTAGTAGCAGATCCACCCCATCTATAGTGCCACACTTTCAGAGTGCCAATTAGCAGTTTTTTTGAGAAGACGGAGACCACCAGGGAAGGCAAAAGAACTAGGGATGAACAAACTAGAAAGGAGAAAATGAAATGGCACTAGTGGAGGAAGAAGTACCAGCACTTGCTTTAAAAAGAAAGGAAAATAAAAATCAAAACAGTAGGGGGAAGTGAGATTCTGTTGACAACAGAAGGGAGCAGTGGGTGATTACTTTCAACTGCTTCCCAAATACCTGCAACCAAAACAAAGAATCAAAGAGGAAACAAAATCCAGGGAACTAGACTAGAGAGAAGGAAATGTGGCTGTGAGCTTAAGAAGAGAATAGGAGCAACCTAGCCAGTTTCATTTAATCTGACGACATTGGGAGTTTTCTTGGAAAAACAATTATAGCGTTAAGCTCCTTGCTTCTAACTTCATTTGACAGCCCAAGTTTGTTTTAATTGGAGTGCGAATGAACAGCATTATTTATTAATGTGTAATGGATACTTTGGAAAGCATAATCTTTTTTCCTATTCGTGACCATTTTATGGGCGGAACCATCTGAATACATTACTTTTAATATTTAAACTTGCTGGGAACACTTTTTCATGGAGATGTGCAAGCTGTTATGGCAAATGGTTTGCTTTGGACTAATGAGCCAGCTCAAAGTGGCATTTGGTGGGGAAGGGGATTGAGAAGGTGGGGAGGTTTGGGAGACATAGCAACTTGTCTGTCTGCCTTAACAAGATTTATTAGTAGTGTGTAAAAACATGCTTCAGCCTTTTTCCCTCCCTCAACTATATAAATATAGTTGTCGGTGTGTGACATAACACAGGCCACAATAATAGACTCCACCCAACCAGAAGGAATCGAATTCAGAACTGGAAAGCAAGAAACTTGCTTAGAAATGAGTAGAATGAAACAATGACAGAGGACACGGGTGAGTGGCATTTGGCAGGCAGGATATGTCATTATTCTTTAGTGCCTTACTACAATTAAGGAGGAAAATTAGTTCCTGTATTATCAAGTAGTGTTTAGCACACAGTATGCATAAAGAATAGGTACCCTGAATAGAATTGATTTTGTATGCTTATGAGTACCTGAACCTAATTCAATTTTTAGATCTAAAATACAATCTTGTTAATTATGAATCAAGGTTGTAGCTATAGTTCCTTTCACGTCTGTGGGAGGCAGCAATGGGGAGGAAGGTGGAAGGTGGCAAGGGAGCTCTTGCTTTTGTTTTTTTCTTTTTGGTAAATATCAACTTAATTCTATTTGTAGTAGAGATTAAATGGGTACTAGTAAGTTTAAAAGTTAGTTAAAAAGTATGTTAATGAAAAAACAATTTACAACCAATCTACATTCTCTTGAGTCTCTCTCCAGCAATTATCAGGTAAATGTTTGCAAGGCTCGGTGCTGACTACAATGATCCTAAGAGGGTATTAAAACAGTGCCTACCTTCAGGTAGATTTCATAATTTAGTTAGAGAGAAGGGAGACACATACATACATAGATGTGTGTGTGCACACCCAGATAAATAAAAAGACAAGTAGCATGTGATAAGAATCAGATACTCATATAGTTAAACGGAGTTCAAAGGAGCAAAGCGAGTGAATTGATCTTGGTAGAAAGCTTAGACCACACAGAGAGGGGAGAAAAGAGGGAGACTTCCTAGCAGGGGTTAGCAGCTGGGCAAAGGTGTAAGAGTCTGAAATAATGATGTAGGATGCACTCCTTCACATAACACTTTGCCTGAATGTCAGCAAATTGTGACTTGCTGGATTCAATTTCCGAGGCTCTAGTTAAAATATATATGACACTTTCCATAGATAAGCCAGCTAGTAGCATTTTCAGATCCCTATCCCACTGAAACTCCCTGTGACCAGTGTCCCAAACAGAGATGACCATACCACAAATGGTACTTCAAGGGGAAGACTTATTTTATAAATTTCTCTAGAGAGAGAGAAAAAAAGCTACAGCTCACATAACACTTATCACCCATGTGCTAGCCACTCTGTAAACGCACCCCCAAATTTATATTATATGCTGGCTATTATAATCTTAAACAGGTAGGTTCTGTTGGTAGCTCCATTTTACCGTTGGGGAAACAGAGGCATAAAGAGAAGTAACTTGCCCACACAGCTATTCATGGGTGGGACTGGGATTCAAATTCAGACAGTCTGATTTCAGAGTCAGAGCTCTTGTGAATGCAGACTATTAATAACAATACTCAAACCCCAAAGCGCGCAGGCGCACCCACGCAAACCCTGGGCTTGTAAAAGAATTGATGCAACCTCTTACTACACAGCGACATCCTCCTGCCTAATTTTAAATACCTTCTATAGTAAGACAGCCGTTAAAAAAAAAATTAAAACAACAACAAAACTGAAACAGTTTTAGAACAACATTGCATTGTGCTTTTTATTGTTTGCCTTTACAAAGTGGAGTGAAAAAACCCCAACCCACAGACATTGTCTTTGAATGCACTCGCAGTACCTTGCTCGGGAAGGTGAAAGGAATCTAAACCGGCGTGAGTGGATGCGAAGAGTGGACGTGTGGGGAAAGGGTTAAGATTGTGTGCTGCAACTTGGTCGAGTTTCAGAAAGTTCTCTGGGGAGCCCAACTGCTGCGTCCCTTCGCGGACCCCGCCTGCAAGGCCGACTGTAACAGGATGCTGGGGCTCGAGGCGCTTTCCCCTTGCTTTGGGCCATGGAAAAGAGCCAATGAGGAACGAGGAAAAAATCGGGTGCAGTAAGCCCGAAAAGGGGGCGAGGAGGCCCGCGGGAAGAGCGGGGGAGGGGCCGGGGAGGGGCGGGCGAGGAGGGGCCGGCGCTGAGCGCGGAGCGGCGCGCCTGACAGAAGAGGGGAAGACTGGGGAGCGGGCCTCGGAGCAGAGGGGCCGGCGCGGGGAGGCGGACGCCAGGCGGGGGTTCGCAGGGCCGCCGCGCGTGACGTAGCGCCGGGCAGGGCGTTATCAGCTGCGGGGCCGCGGCGAGGGACGCGCGGCGACAGCGGACGGCGCCGTCCGGGTCGGGACGGCTGCAGCCGGCGGCCGCGCGAGCGCTTCTGGCCGGCGCCCCCGCGGCATGAGCCCGCGGCCGCAGCCCTAGCGCCCCGCTCCTCCGTCCCGGAGGCCCGGCTGCGGTGACGGGTGCTCGCTGCCGGATTGGGGGCCATGAAGCCGAGTCCGGCCGGGACGGCGAGGGAGCTGGAGCCGCAGGCGACGGCCCGGGGCGAGCAGCGCGCGGCGGAGCCCGAGGGGCGCTGGCGGGAGAAGGGCGAGGCGGACACGGAGCGGCAGCGCACCCGGGAGCGGCAGGAGGCCACGCTGGCCGGGCTGGCGGAGCTGGAGTACCTGCGCCAGCGCCAGGAGCTGCTGGTCCGGGGCGCCCTGCGCGGCGCCGGGGGTGCGGGGGCCGCCTTGCCCCGCGCCGGGGAGCTGCCGGGGGAGGCGGCGCAGCGCAGCCGCCTGGAGGAGAAGTTCTTGGAGGAGAATATCTTGCTGCTGCGAAAGCAATTGGTAGGTCGTGCCCGGAGGTGGGGCACGGCTGTCCCTGCTGCAGGGCTGGAGGTCAGGCAGGTGGGGTGGGCGCGAGGTTACCTCCGGCTGGGGAGAGTCTCGCCGTTTTGGGACCCCTTCCCTCGCCCCTACCCCCGACCCCCCTAACTGCGTGCCCGCGGCGCGTGGGCTGCCGACGCCCACGCGTTTCTGGCGTGTGCCCGCTTTGTGTCTGGTGAGGGGCTGGCGACCTCGCGCGGATTGCGGGCAGCGGGTGGCTGCTGCTCTTCCCACCTCTGCATTCGGGATTCTTGGAGTCGCCTGGTTCTAACCTTCAGTGTTTTTAGACGAGTACATGCCTTCTCCCCAGAGGTTTGCAAACCTCTACTTAAAATACTATTTCATTTGGAGACCTTGGGTTCATCTCCTCCCGCCGAGAGGGGACAAAAGCCAAGGAGGGGGTTTGTGGCGTGGTTAACCGTCCAACGCTGAGTTTTACGATTACTCTGAAGCTCTGTAGGGGGCCGTGCCTCTCCCAGGGCTCTCCCCAGAATGCCAGCTTTCACCAGGCTGGTGCTTGATTTCAAATAGAAGCCCTTTGTATAAGGCAGCTAAGCTAGATGCAAATGATGGAAATTTGGCTGGAGAACGTGCCTCCTCCTCTCATATTTTATATGTTCTGCCAGCTGTGATTGGTGGTGGAGGTGGGAGAAGAGGGAACCTGCTCTCAGGGAGCATTTATCTTATTGGATTTCTGTCAGTGTCTCAGTCATTCTGTACAGTCTTCATTAATGAGGAAGAAAAAGAACTTTGGAGCTTAATGTATTGATGAACAGCTTTTGACCCCGCCTCAGAATAATGGCGGCAGCTTTGTTTCAGTGACCTCAAAATGTAGTTTTGGAAACAGCAAAGGTCCTTACCTGGCCATGTGATAGTATTTGCAATGCTAGATATGGCCCTTATACAATGAAGCGGTGATGCTATGTGGTTGTCATGTGTTTTCTTGTATTATCTATTTTCAGATTTTTTTCCAGTTTTTCTGTTTTTTTAGCGCTTCGAAGTGCTTTTACTTTATAGATTCATTTTTCCTGAAAAAAAAATTATTCTAGCAAACAAGCATATGGTTTAATGTCTCCAAGCTTTTTAAGTTAAAGGACAGACAAGAGAAGTATATATTCATATGCATCTGTTTTGTAAGGATTTACGATGTGGTCTGTGTAATACCTCTGTTTTGGCATTTTACTGTGTTTTTTTGGTAACAGACCAGATTTGTATGTAACATTGATTTGAGCCAATTCTCATTGGTTATGCCTGGTGACTTACATTTTATGCATTGTCTTGTGCAATAGCACCTTTTTGTCTTCACAAATTTCAAGATTTTGAGTGGCAGTTCCTATTGTCCGCTTGAGGGGGAGCAAAGCAGAATGTCAGGAGAATTCCAGTCCAGTCAGTGTTTATGGTATTATTTTCATTTGTAGACTTGGCATTCATGATTTGAACCAGATGCCTTTTGAGTTCTTTTGCTTTTCCAGCAATAGGAAGCACTAGGTGGCGGTGTGAGTTAGCACAACCGATCTGTCACCTTTGGAAACCAGCTGAGTTCAAATCTTGATGGGCCTTCCCTTGAGGGTTTTGGATTCTGCCAGCTCACATTATACTTGGCACTGGCTATTAGTATTAGTTTCTCACTTTCAAAGGCCCTAAGACTGATTAAACCCCACAAAGCAACTAATAGAAAACAAAACTCTGCAGGCCAAGACATTTGGCCAGAAAAATCTCACCTAAGTAAGCTTATAGTGTATTGTAGGAAATCTGTTACCCTGACTTCAAATTAAAGAGTCTACTGTGAAGTATTGTTTCTTAAAAAACTGGCTGTATACCAGATGATTTAAATACTCAGTGCATTTTTCTTGTCCCTATCTCTAAAAAGTCATAGGTGATATATATTAGTTGAAATTAAAAACAAGTCTTGTTATTATGAAGAAACTATATCACCACAAAATCTGAGACAGTAGAGTTAAACATAGGACATATCCTTGAATTCTGAAAGTTTTTCTTTATTTCAGGTCATCCAGTAAAATTTTGGTTTTGGAAGGTTTATTTTTATTTATTTATTTATTTTTTGAGACAGAGTCTCACTCTGTTGCCTGGGTTAGAGTGCCATGGCATCAGCCTAGCTCACAGCAACCTCAAACTCCTGAGCTCAAGCAATCCTTCTGCCTCAGCCTCCGGAGTAGCTGGGACTACAGGCATGCACCACCATGTGTGGCTAATTTTTTGTATATATTTTTAGTTGGCCAATTTAACTTCTTTCTATTTTTAGTGGAGACAGGTCTCGTTCTTGCTCAGGCTGGTCTCGAATTCCTGACCTTGAGCGATTTAGCCATAGCGCCCGGCCGTTTTGGAACGTTTAGTGATCTCTTCAGATGGGTAATTTGAATCCTTAGAGCAGACTTTCTGATTCTTTGTCACCAAAGTGTGTTCATTTTTCCTTTCTCTGTTTGTTCTTAATCAGAATTGTTTGAGGAGAAGAGATGCTGGTTTGTTGAATCAGTTGCAGGAACTGGACAAGCAGATAAGTGACCTGAGACTGGATGTAGAAAAGACATCTGAAGAGCACCTGGAGACAGACAGCCGGCCTAGCTCAGGTGAGTGTTTGAGCAGAAGGACAGAATTCTGCATTAATGAGTTATACCTTGGCCCCTTGTGGTTAACATTCTCAGACCCGCAAATGCCAATGGAATTTGTTTCCAGCGCAGAGAGAATTTTAAAAAGCAGTCTGCCATTCAGTTGCATGAGAGGGAAATAAAGTCAGATGACAAAATTTTTAATAATGAGATTGATGTGACTGGAGTCCCTGAGTTTAAAAATAAAAGCTATTCAAATTTCTGGAAGAGTGGCCCTCCTTTGAAACTTGAGTAAGTCAGAACTGGGCTAGAAAATTAGTCACACTTCAACTTCCTGAGACTACTTCAAAAGTTTTTTTTTTCTTTTAAACCATTTGGCTCCTTAAATAGATCTGTTTTTCTCTTAAAGTTATTCCTCTTGAATATTCATAATAAAGTTGAGGCTTTGATAATCTAAGTTTCTTTCCTTGTACATCTTTAAAGGTAGGGTCAAGGAAGAAGGTTAGTTTGAGGGTGAGAGTAACTTTGAAATGTACCTATGTGTGATTTCCTAGGAATTATTTGAAATAAGGCCATGAAATCAGAACACTAAAATCCAGTGGACCAAAATTGACCCCAAAAAAAAAAAAAAAAGCCCCAAACCAAAAAAACCAAAACAACAAACCTCCCTTTCCCAGATGATCACCCCTTTTCCTTTTAAGCATGAATGTGTATTATTCCTTGACATGATAATTCAAACTGTTTTTATTTGTAGGGTTTTATGAGCTGAGTGATGGGGCTTCAGGATCCCTTTCCAATTCCTCTAACTCGGTGTTCAGTGAGTGTTTATCCAGTTGTCATTCCAGCACTTGCTTTTGCAGCCCTCTGGAGGCAACCTTGACTCTCTCAGATGGTTGCCCCAAATCTGCAGGTAAGAATTTTTAGCATTGATAGAAATTTTTAATGGGAAGAGGTCAAGGCCCTTAAAGGGTTATCTAGCCCCAACATCTTTTACTGATGGAAAAACAAAGGTTCATCAATTTACCGCATTTAGTGTCGTACTTACATCTAGAACCCATGGTTTTCATCTAGGTGAATATCTATTAATAGAACTATTCCAGTACTCTTTGAATGTTACTTGGCTTTATATTCTGATAGTAGCAAGATAGTTTATTTTTAGGAATCCTGTCCCAATATTATAGGTCTTGAGCTGTATTTCTAAGTCTTTGCTGTTAGTTTAACTTGTCTACATTTTCTTTTGAAACCCATTCTAGAACTGTTTTCTTCTTCCTTTAATCATTTAAAGCTAAAGCTCACATTAAGTTAAATATGTCTGTCAGCCTGGCCAAGAACTGCTTGAAAGCTCAGGGAACAGTGGCCCCTCCATATTATCCAGAATGCCCTGCATGATAGCGACTCACTTTTCTTTTAGCAGGTGGGTGGGATGAGAGCCTCACAGCTTATATGCTGTTATTCCTTGGGCTGTCTTTGCAATGACCTCCAGACAGAATCATGTTATTGTTGGTGCTGGAAGAGTTTCTGCCTTTCCACTATGTGTCACACACTGGACTGAATGCTCTGCATACATATATCTCCGTAAAATCCTCCAAACAATTCTGCAGAATGCAGGTGTTGTTACCTTCACTTTATGTATCAAAAAAATGAGGTCTAGTGAGGGCTGATAAATTATTTAAGGCTCTATAGCTAGTGAGTAGCAGAGGCAGGATGCAAGCTCAGGCCTAACTGCCAGGTCCGTGTTTTTCTACCACTCCAAGGGAATTCAGAAATTGTTTTCAACCTTCTCATCTAAAAAAGGAGGAATTTTGGTTTATAAGCTGTTTGTAAGAGGCTCCCTATCTGCCGAATGACAGAGTTGTTGCTGGAACTCAGGACACTTTCTTTAGTCCTGATTCCTTGGAAAAGCAAAGAAAATATTGAGATTAGAGTTGCTGTCAGGGCTGGCACAAGTCACTATACTCCTGGTTTGTCTATGTTCTCCACTTAAATATAAAGGTAAATTTTTGAGTTCAGGCAAGGCAAACATAGCACCCAAGCAGCTGAGGTTGTTAATCGGCTGGTGTCTGTGTATTTGTAGTGTGTGTTGTCAGCAGCCATCATTTGGAGAAGCACAGAACTGTGTATCTATAGTGTCTGGGCCTCAAGTTCATTGGTAATTGCTCCCCTTCACTCTGCAGATCTGGTTTCAGAGGGAAACTTTATAAACCCATTAAAGTCACTTTGGTGCAGGTTTTCCTTGTAGACAGACCCCTATTCTCCCAAATGCCATATCCTTACATAATTGAAACAGTTACATTGGGCCTTGGGGGCTGGGATATGTTTTGCTTAACTCTAAACAGGGAAAAGGGAAGATGGGTGAAGTGTATGTAAATGTGGCTTTAAGTAAGGCAAAAATGGGGCTGAGGGTGGTGGGAGAAGAGGGATGGAGAAGGATGTTAACCAGAGAGGTTTTCTCTTGTTAGAACAAGCTGTTTATTGGGGGTCGAGTGGGTGGCGACATACATTTTTATTATAATCTTTTCTTTACAAATGAATTATATCATCTCTGAGTCTAGACTGTTTTCCCCGAGACTGCTAATTATCTTTGAAGTTCATGGAACTTTCTCTTAAATTAAACTATGAACAGAATCTGGCACATAGTAGGTTTTCAATATTTGAATAAATAAATGTAATTATAATGGATGATAGATTAGTGATAAACTCAACTTTAATTTTCTCTGATAACTGAAGGTCTTTAAAAGGATTTGATACTTGTAATATTCACCAAGAGATCAAAATAATTTAATGAAGAAAGCAAGCTTGATTTCATTGTATTTTGGCATCTACATTTTTGAGATGTGGGAAACTTATCCATTAATACTACTCAATCTTTTAAAATCTTATCAAGAATTCCTTATCCTGTTAAAAATAATACTTTTATTTTTTAGTGTCACTATTGAAAATATAAGGTGATTATTATTTAAATTTGATTAGTGTTTATTGAAACTTGATCAGATTCCTCGACCTTTCAATTGACAGTTATATTTGAATGGATGTCATTGGTAATTATGTTTAAAAGAAATACAAAATGAGGAGAAAGCCCACAGAAAGTATAGTTTAACCTAAGTATTTTAGGAAAACCAGGAATAGAACACAGAAGGAAGAGTAGCCTAGAGAAACAATGACTTAAAAAGCATTTATTTTTTCCAGTTATAAATGTACTACAGTTATTGCTGAAAATTTAGAAAATAGAAAATAAAAAAGGTAAACATCACTTGCTTTCTCATCACACTGAGATTGCTATTAGAATTTTGGTGTGCTTCATCATAGATTTTTTTTTTTGCATATACATAATCCCAATAAAATTATAATCACATTGTGGTATTAAATCATGATTTTCACTAAACTTTACAGTGGTTTTCCTATATTATTCAATAGTTTGAAGGCATTCTTAATGTTTGAATATTTTTCCTTTAGAGGATATATCATATTTTGTAAAAAATTTTGGTTAAATATTTTTCCCTCATCTAGTAGTATAAGATGGAATGTCAAATGGTAGCTAGTGGAATGTTTTTAAATCCTTTCGCATTCTCTCTCAGCCTTGAGTTTGTCTTCATAAAAACTGGCCAAAGAGGCAGGGTGCAGTAGTTCATGCCTGTAATCTTAGCACTTTGGGAGGCCAAGGTAGGAGGATTGCTTGAGATCAGTTTCAAACCAGGCTGAGCAATAGCAAGACCCCTGTCTCTACAAAAAATGAAAAAAAAATTAGCCAGGAATGGTGGTGTTTGCCTGTAGTCCCAGCTACTAGGGAGGCTGAGGCAGGAGGATCTCTTGAGCACAGGGGTTTGAGGCTGCAGTGAGCTATGACGATGCCACTGCACTCTAGCCTGGGCAACAGAGTGAGACCCTGTCTAAAAAAAAACATTGGCCAAAGAGTCAAGTTGGTGCTGATCAATTCACTTCTTCAGAGTGTACCTTTCAATGTTTTTCAGATTTCATAGGATGGTTGGAATATAAAGAAGGCCACTGTGAAGACCAGGTCTCAGGGGCAGTTTGTCGTTCCTTCTCCACACCACAATTTAATTCCCTTGATGTCATTACAGATGTGAATCCCAAGTACCAGTGTGATCTGGTGTCCAAAAACGGGAATGATGTATATCGCTATCCCAGTCCACTTCATGCCGTGGCCGTGCAGAGCCCAATGTTTCTCCTTTGTCTGACGGGCAACCCTCTGCGGGAAGAGGAGAGGCTTGGAAACCATGCCAGTGACGTGTGCAGTGGATCTGAGCTAGTTACCGTCAAAACAGACAGTTCCTTACCATCTCCAAGTAGCCTATGGTCTGCTTCACATCCTTCATCCTGCAAGAAAATGGATGGCTACATTCTGAGCCTGGTCCAGAAAAAAACACACCCTGTAAGGACCAACAAACCAAGAACCAGTGTGAATGCAGACCCCACGAAAGGGCTTCTGAGGAATGGGAGCGTTTGTGTCAGAGCCACTGGTGGTGTCTCACAGGGTAATAATATGAACCTTAAGAATTCGAAACAGGCGTGTCTGCCCTCCAGCGGAATACCCACTTTGGACAATGGGACATTCTCACCACCGAAGCAGTGGTCAAAAGAGTCAAAGTTAGAACAAGCAGAAGGCAAGAGATTGCCTCCATCAGAGGGCTGCTTGCCAGCTGCTGCCTCCGAACTTCAAAGTAAGCATCTGCCAAAAAATGCCAAGCCAGCCTCCCAAGAACATGCTCGGTGTCCCACTGCTGGGACAGGGGAGCCCCTTAAAGAAAGCACTCAGCTCTCAGCTGTCTCTCCAAAAGAGAGCCCTGGCAGAGGCCCCGTCACCCCACCAGAGAATAAAGTGGCCCAGCCCCTGAAAAAGATGTCACAGAAAAACAGCCTGCAGGGTGTCCCTCTGGCGGCTCCTCCTCCACTGCTCTTCTCTGTGGAAGACAGGCCTGCTTTGGATTTCAAAAGTGAGGGCTCTTCCTCCCAAAGCCTGGAGGAAGGGCACCTGGTCAAAGCTCAGTTCATCCCAGGGCAGCAGCCGGGTGTCAGGCCCCACCGGGGCCACAGAAACGTGGGCGTTGCGAAAAGTTCCACCCTGAAGCATCGCGGCCAGGCCCTCCAGGGGCTGGAGAACGGTTTGCCCACCGTCAGGGAGAAAACGCGGGCAGGGGGCAAGAAGTGCCGCTTTCCCGAGGACTTGGATACAAATAAGAAGCCCAAGAAGGCCGTCTCCAAAGGGAGGAGGAGCGGGGGCGGGCCTGAGGGGGGCCTTCTGGGCAGGCCCCTGGGCGGGGGCCCACGGGCAGGGACCAGGGCGCACGGCCACGGACGGGAGGCGGTGGTGGCCAAACCTAAGCACAAGCGAACCGACTACCGCCGGTGGAAGTCCTCCGCCGAGATTTCCTACGAGGAGGCTCTGAGGCGGGCCCGGCGGGGGCGCCGGGAGAACGCGGGCTACCCCGCGCCGGTGCCGCTGCCCTACGCCAGCCCCTACGCCTATGTGGCCAGCGACTCCGAGTACTCCGCCGAGTGCGAGTCCCTCTTCCACTCCACCGTGGTGGACACCAGCGAGGACGAGCAGAGCAACTACACCACCAACTGCTTCGGGGACAGCGAGTCCAGCGTGAGCGAGGGTGAGTTTGTCGGGGAGAGCACGACCACCAGCGACTCTGAAGAAAGCGGGGGCTTAATTTGGTCCCAGTTCGTCCAGACTCTCCCAATTCAGACGGTGACGGCCCCAGGTCTTCGCAACAATCCCACAAAAGCCTTCGTCAAAATTAAAGCTTCACATAACCTCAAGAAGAAAATCCTCCGCTTTCGGTCCGGCTCTTTGAAACTGATGACTACGGTTTGAGTAACGTCACTGGTGTAGAAAAGTGTCTTTGTTTCCCTCCTAGTTGCCGAAATAAAAAAGGCGACATCTTCATTTTTGTGTAATACTTTCATGGAATGCTTTTCTTTTAAGACAAAACCAAGGTAAATTATTTGTCCCGTTTTCATCATGTATAGACACTAGTGCCTTTAATGGAAGGTAAAGAATGTTTTCTAGTTAGAAGTAAATATTGAGGTTTTTTAATGGTGGTGATAGTGAATGAGTTTTGCAGTATTGGCTGTTTCAAGGTACAGGTTTTGATGTTGAAGTTTTATTGGGATGAGACTTTTTGACCCCAGGGTCAGGTGGATAGAATTTTAGGACATACATTTAATTCTTGATTCTTCAGGGTAGTGTCTCCACGAGTGTTTTCCTGTTGAGGGGCATCACATACAATTGTGAGAAATAGGTACGAGGGGCAGTCATTGTTTTCTATGATTTTTTATGTAGTCTGTATTTCTCAGATGTACTCCCATTCTGTTGTCTTCTCAGAACTGGTCTGTTTACTGGACTCATTACCAGACCCTAAATCCAGAGACGACAATCTGGATAGGGAGGCTGGTGATACCTTAAAAGGATTCATGAAAATTTTTGCCACACTTGGTGCCTAGGCGCTGATCACAGCAACCCTTTCTAGGGCCATTTATGGAACATTTTGATGCCTTCCTCCCACCCCGCTAATTTGTAGCCAATCCAACCATTCATTCCTTGCAGGATTTGCCTTTAGGATAAAATTTTGGTTCTCGGGTACAGAGAAGTGCACTCTTAATGAAATAACCCTTGGGCATGATTCCAAGCCCTCAATTGCTCACTGAGCAGTGTGCCACTGTCGCATTGGCCTGAATATGTTAGTGCAATCCAGTCCAGATTGGACCACTGACCCTATCTGGAAGGGCTTTATTTTTTAAAAAAAATTTTTTTGGTAAACAGTATTGTGTAAAATTGCTTTTTTAATACCAGCATATGCATGTTTTGTGCATGAGTAGTGTTCATTTTGATATTCCTGTTGATGTTAAATTACTGTATAATATAAACAGTATGTGTTTTTATATATCATTGTGTAAATTTAATATAACACATTATATGCGGTAATAAACGATTTGTTTTATTGCTGTTAAGTTTGTTATTTGGGTACAAAACCAGATGTTTACACCTATAAATCTTGTGCTGATTATTGGTGTTATTTGTGAGGTTTATATTAGATTTATTCTAGCATTAGAATTTTTACAATAATTAAGCCAGGTTTTAATATTCTGGGAATGGATGCTGAGTAAGCAAATGAGGAAAAGCAAACAACTTCTTTAGAATAGTAAGGTACTTTAAAATTTAGGGTAGATTTTATAGGTGTCTTCTAAGGAAAACATTTCTGAGACGAATTCCCTCACCCAGCATTTTATTATAAAAAATTTCAAACATATAGAAAAGTTGAAAGGACAGTATAATAAACACCTGTGTAGCTACCGCCTAGATTCAACAGTGGCTAACATTTTGCCATACTTACTTTAACTCTCTCTGTGTTTGTATTAGGTTTAACCAAATAACTGGTTTTGTAGGTCAAAGACAGATACTGGCAATCTTCTCTCCCCACCACACACTGATACACTATTTTAAAGTAAATTTCAGGTATCATAATATTTTATCTCTAAAAAGCATGCATTACCTAAGAACAAGGAGATTCTCCTGTATAACCACAATATCATGATCACAACTGAGGAAAATCAACAGTAATTCATAATATCAAATATTTAATCTATATTTAAGTTTTCCCAGTTTGTTTCAAGTTTTTTTTTTTTTTTTTTTTTTTAGACAGAGTCTCACTCTGTCACCCAGGCTAGAGTGCTGTGGCACTCAGAGAGTCTAACTCACAGCAACCTCAAACTCCTGGGCTCAAGTAATCCTTCTGCCTCAGCCTCC
>VBSM01002121.1:9314996-9384401 GCA_008086735.1 Cheirogaleus medius | reverse complement strand
GGTTTTGAACTCCTGACCTTGAGCTATCCACCCGCCTCGGCCTCCTAGAGTGCTGGGATTACAGGCGTGAGCCACTGTACCCGGCCTCAAGAAGTTTTTAATAGCAGCTTTCCATCCACTTCCTTCCCAAACCAGGATTCAGTCAATGTTATTCATTGCATTTGATTGTAGGTTGTAGGTCTCTACAATAAAGTCTCCCCACATTAAAAAAAAAAAGATAATGGCTTTTTAAAGAGTCAGGACAGTTTTTTAGTAGAAGGGTCCACATTCTGGATCCAGTTATTTCCTTATGTTGTCTTTTAACATCTTCTAGCCCATCTATTTCTTGTAAACTGTGTGAGACTTGATTGAATTCAGGTTAAACATTCTTGTCAAGAAGCTTTCACTAGTGATGTTGTGTACTTTTATTGTTTCACATCAAGAAACAATACCAAGTTGCCCCACTCTTATTCAATTCAAGATTAATCCCTTGGTTAAGTTGGTGAGTGTAGATTTCTTCATTAAAAGTGCAAAATGTTTAGTATTTGTGGGTGACTCTGGCACTATGTGGATATCCTATTCTCAACAAATTCCACTTAATGGCTTTAGTTTACGTTGCTGATCTGTCTGAATCAGCTGTTGCCTTGTGGATGCAAAATGGTAGTTTTCTAAATACCTTTCCTTCTACTTTTGTTAGCTGACATTCTCAAAAAAAGCTTTCCTTATTTTTTCCCCTTTGTCTTTGGATATCACTATGGACTCATGGATTTTTATTTATTTGATATAATCACTTACAGTCTTTGTCCTTGATGTTCAATAAGTCCCAAATTTGGCCAATGGGCAGATAAATTTTGTTAAAAGGAAACTATAGAATCAGTTTCCTAATTCAGATATTTATTATGCAGTGTATCCATTAAAATTAATTTTTCAAATACCAGATTTCAGATGCTAAATTTTAATGCAACAAAAGTCCCTTACTATCTATATTTTTATTCTATCTTGGAAATATTCTTTTTTCCTATACTTATATACCTCTTGTTTCTAGCAAGCCTTTTATCTTTGGAACATAGCAAATTATTTCTCTATAACTTATAAAGTTCACATCTTTTAGCAAGTCATCTTTTTTTGCAAGACATTTTTCACAAGACATCTCAGATAATTCTTTAAAATGTAGAGTTGCTAGTCTTCTAGTATTCATATGTTTTTATATGCAACTAGTCATTCTGCCTTCCCTAGAATTTTTTTTGGTTACTTCTTTAAATCTAAGCCAACCACAAGTGAGGGGATGATCTCACCATCTTTTCTAATGCTGTGATCCGGTCTCTTTGTGGCATGGCTATCAAGTTTATTAGGTAAGGCAACTGTGACCAGCAGTCAGTTCCTGAATCATTTCCAAGTTGCTCTCAGTGAACATTATTCTCAGAAGGGGACGCTGTTGGAAAACTACCTTCTGAGTAATTACATTTCGGGTGACAGAACTCCAAACTAAGAGAAGCATGAAAAACAGGATTTTCAAACAACCCTGGGTTTCTCCTCCTAGTAGTCCATTGCTTGACTTCCTTGTAGCTAGCAGTTGTACTGCACTTGGAAAATTGCGTTTTGTCCTTTATTTTCAGTGCCAAAATAGCTGCTATTGTTACAAACAAAAGAGCTCTTTAAAATATTTTCCTTTATTTAAAAAAATTACAAATATTCATTGTCAAAAGGAAAAATATATCTGAACAATACTCAAATTTTAAAAACTCTTCTTCCCCAATCCTCCCCAAATCCTGCTCTTCAATAAATTTGGTATAGATATTTCCATACTCTCATATGCACATACAAATATATAGCCTTTGTACTTCAAAACAAAGTCTCAAGCTGTATGTGTTATTCTATTACTGGCCTCCTTGGACCTGTATGGCAGATATCATTCCCAATTCTTTTTAATGGGATTCCAAGTATTTCCTCACTGAGGAAAAGGCACCAGGTTTTATCGGCTACTTGAATTTGCCCTGCTTAGAAAAGTTCTAATACTTAGCAACAAAGCACTACTCAAGTGTTAGCACACAAATTTGCACACATATTTCCTTTGTAGTTTTCTCGTATTTTGTTATTCTGTATTGTGAGCTCACTTTCAGTGGGGTATTATCAAAGGAATCTGGTGAGGCTTGGTTAATGATTTTGCCATACAGAGAAATTTTGTATTTTTTCTGCCAGGTGCCTCAGGGATATTTCCAGGCTGGACCACTTTTTAAGGTAATTCATCTGCTTTCGGGTTCCCTGACTACAGAGATGGTATAAATTCAAATCTTGAAACCACGAAGAGAGGCTGTGGTTATGTGTTCTTAAAGGAAGGCCTTTCCCAAGGCAGACAAACTTCCTTATTTTCATCCTGGTCCAACCTTTTACTAAGGATACAGCCCTTCTGTGATCTCAGGACTATAGGTCAGTTTCAGTCTCCAATCCTAACCTTGTAAGGGCCTAGTTTTGTTCCTGAGTGACTGTCAAAACCAAAGCTCCTTGCTTAAGGGGCCAGCAACATCTCTCCCTACTCTCCAAGGGTAGCCCAGGCTATACACTTAAAAGAATGTTTGTTAATAGTTTACCCATCATTTCTAAATGTTTTCAGTGAGAACATCAGGTTTTCTAGTCCCCTATATGGCTGGAAACCACCCATTGCTTTTGTCAATAAGTTGGATTGACCCACCGCCTCCCCTACCGCCTTTGGTACAACTTTATTGAGGTAAAATTGAAGTACAATAAAATGCACATATTTGAATTGTATAATTTGATCAATTTTGACATATGTATACACCTATGTGACCACAATCAGTATAACAAACATTTTCATCATCTCAATAATTTCCTTGAGATCCTTTGTAATCCATCTCTTCTTCTACCCCATTCCCTAGGCAAGCACTGATTTGCTTTCTGTCACTATAGATTACTTTGTAGAATTCTGTATAAATGGAATTAAACAGTGTGCTCACTTTTTCCCCTGAATTTTTCATTCAGCATAATCATGGGGTCCATCCATGTTGTTTTATATATCTGTAGTTCATTCCTTTTTATTGCACAGTTATGCTCTTTTCTATGGATATACAACAATTAGTTTATCCATTTACTTGTTGATGGACTTTTGGGTTATTTCCAGTTTGGGACTATTATAAGTAAAGCTGCAATGAACATTTATGCTCAGGTATTTGTGTGGTCAGGTGGCTTTGTCTTTCTTGGGTAAATACTTAGGAGTGGAATGCCTGGGTCTTAATGTGAATGTATGTTTAACTTTTTAAGAAATTGCAAAATTGTTTTCCAAACTGGTTGTACCATTTTATATTCCCATCAACAGCATGTAAGAGCTTCAGTTGCTCCACATTCCTGTCAGCACTTGGCATGCTCAGTCTTTTTATTTTTAGCCAATCTAATTGATGTGTAGAGGTATCTCATTGTGGTTTCAATTTGCATGTCCCTGATGACTAATAATGTTGAGCATCTTTTCATGTGCTTATTGACCATCTGCATATCTTCTTTGTAGAAGTGCCTGTTAAATATTTTGTCCATTTAAAAAATTGGGTTGTTTGGCTTCTTATTATTGAGTTATAATAGTTCTCTGTGAATTCTCTGTAAAAGTCCTTGGATATATGTTGTGAATATTTTCTCCCAGCCTGTGGCTTGTCTTTTACTTTCTTAATGGTGCCTTATGAAGAACAAAAGTTTTAAATTTTGATTAACTCTAATTTTCTATTTTTTCTTTTATGGTTTATAATTTTGGTATCCCATCTAGGAAACCATTGCCTAATCCAAGGTTGCAAAGATTTTCTGCTATGCTTTCTTCTAGAAGTTTTATGGTTTTGGGTTTATATATATCACCTAAACTGTCTTGGTTTCTGTGGCTTTATAGTAAGTCTTGAAGTCAGGTAGAGTAAATCTAGCTTTGTTCTTCTCTTTCTCCTTGTTTTCCTCCTCCCTCTCCTCCTCTTTCTTAATCCTTTGATTATTCTAGATCCTTTGCATCATCATATAAATTTTAGAATTAGGTTGTCAATTTCTACAAAAGAAAAAAGCCTGCTGAAATTTTTATTGGAATCCCATGGAGCATGGATCACTATAAGGATATTGCTATCTTAACAATAGTGAATATTTCAATTCATAAAGATACTATACTGTTCTATTTATTTAGGTCTTCTTTAATTTTCTTCAGCACTGTTTTATAATTTTTAATGTGGAGGTCTTGATCACCCTTTGATTTATTCTGATGTATTTTATGATTTTAGTTGATATTATAAAGAAAAGTTTTTAAAGTTTCATTTTCCAATTATTTCCTGGTGGTATATAAGAATACAGTTGATATTTGTATACTAACCTTGAGCCTTGCATCCTGCTAAAGTTATTTGTTAGTTCTAGGAATTGTTTTGTAGAACTGACTTTTGATTTTTTTTTTTTTGACACATGTTCTCACTGTTTCCCCGGCTAAAGTGCAGTGGTGTTATCATATCTCTGTAAAACCTCAAACTCCTGGGTTCAAGAGATCCTTCTGCCTCTGCCTCCCCAGTAGTTGGGACTGCAGGTGCATACCACCACACCTGGCTAATTTTTCCTATTTTTTTTTCCTTTTTTTTTAGGTTTCACTATATTGTTCAGGCTGGTCTCAAACTCCTGGCCTCAAATGGTCCTCCTGCCTCAGGCTCTCAAAGTGCTAGGATTACAGGCGTGAAGCACTGTGCTTGGCCTCACCTTTGATACTGTCTTAAAAGTCTAGAAGCCTTTGTTCATTTTTTTCAATCCTTTCTGTTCTTTAATTTGGATAATTTCTATTGATCTATCTTCATCCTCATTTAATCTTTCCTTTTTTATCTCCATTCAGCTATTGAGCCCATTCAATAACTTTTTTGAAATTTCAGTTATTGTATTTTTCAGTTCTAAAGTTTCCAAATGGCTTTTTTTAAAAAAAAATAGTTTCTGTTTCTCTACTGAGAATTTTTATCTTTTTAGTCATTTCAAATATGTTTTCCTTTGTTTCATGAAACATAGTTATGATAGCACCTTTAAAGTCTTTTATAGTTTTAATATCTAAGTCATTTGGGGTTGGCATCTGTTGATTGCTTTTCCCTTGAGAATTTATAATATTTTCCTATTTATTCAGTTGTCAAATAATTTTGGATTGTATCCCAAACATTGTCTATGGTATATTGGATGGGTTCTGAGTCCTTTTACAATCCTTAAGAGAATGTTGATGTTTTTGTTTTAGTAGGCATTCAACACAGATAGATTTTAAATTCTGCTTATCTTCTATGCACAGTGGTTTAAATCTCAGTTCGATTATATAAGCCTTGCTGTGCTGCTTTGGGTCTGTCCTGCACTTGCATAGTTCAGAGGTTAGTCTGAAACTTATGCAGGTCACTCATATCTCAGTTAAATTCTCAAGGCCTTTGCTACATTGGTTTGTGGCTGTTTCTTGCATTCTTGGCTCAGACAGTAGACTGAGCATAGGATCCCTACACAAGATTAAGGGACCACTTTCTCTAGTTCTTTCTCCTATGTAATTTCTCCCACTCACTTTGCCCCATTGGGTCAACATTTCCTGGTTTCTCTGGTCAGAAAGACATGTTTCTGTTGGAATTTTAGCTGGTAATAGGCCATAGTGCTCTGAAGTGGGAAGGGAGGGCTGCCATCAGGATAAAGTTGCATGAAAAAAAAAAAGGGGGATACACACTCATCCCTCCAAATCCACCTGCTTTTGTTTACTTTCACAGTCCTCAGGTAGTTTTTTCTCCTATGTTTTTGTCCGTCTTTGGTTGTAATCAGCAGGAGGGATAGGCCATAGTGGGCTCACTCTGCCCTGGCAGAACGAGAACTCCACTGGCTTATTTGTTTTTCACATGGATAAAATTCAAAGACACAGCAGAGTCCTGTAGGGAAGCCAGTTATGTGCTTTTCCCCAAATTCCTCACCCTACTTTGAAAAACACATATAAGCTTTCTGTGTTATGGTTTTAAAATCTGATGTAATAGCGCAAATCATTAAAAGCAAAGAGATCTTTTATCAATGTTGAAGAGGGTGTATTTAAGATTGGCACAGTAAATCTTACTTTACCTTTTTTCTAGGTGCAAACCTTTCATTTGGAGGGTAGAAAAGAGCTATATAATTATTTATTCCTATACAATTTCTCTTTTGTGGCTAAGAAAAAAATAACATTCTCTCTCTATATGTATATTGCCTGAAAAATGGCATGAAAGTGACTTTTGCTTCCTTAGGAGTCATTTTGTTTGGTTTCAGACCTGTCACTTTTAATTATTTACCTGATCATCATATCTCTGACTATAATATAAATAGAGCATATAATTATGCTTTTGAAAAGGTTTTTTTACTCAGTGGCCCATGGTGGTTTTTTTGGAATTGTTACAACCTATCTGTTAAGCATAAGGACTAACAGCATGGAGCCCAAAGCTCATTCAGAGAATTATTTTAATTTGAGGACTGTTGCCCAGGTAAATAACAGCTGCTTTGGAATCATTACAGCTGAAGTGGTCAATGAATAATTTACCTTTATATTTAACTATAACAGATGAATATTTCAGGGTTACCAAAGTATAAAAGATTTCTTAAGTATCACTAGTTTCTCTAGCTGTTATATTTTAAAGGGAATACTATAAATAGATACTAGGATATAAAGATGCTGAGTTTCACTGGGAGACTATGATTAATGATAGGCAAAATAAAAATGATCAGAGCATGAATTTGGTTTCAGTAACAACCCTAAAATCTATTTATTTATCAAAATCTTATGCAAAATGTGTTATACCTTTGAATTTGGGTAGGGAATCTTGCAAGAGCAACTTTTTCCTGTGAGATTTTCTTTTTAAATTTATATTCCTTATAAATTTAGGAAAAGGCTGTTCCTATATTTCTGACTTTTTTAGTGGGGTCTGGCATTTTATTCTGAATATGGTACATAGCCAGAACAAGGAAATGCAAAAGTCTACATTTTTAAGACCAAGGGAAGCTTTTTTATTTTCCATTGAAAATAATCTTTTGTTATTACAAGAGCAGTACATATATATTATAGAAAGTAATAAACCACAAGTAAACAAAAAATAAAAATATAAAAACACAATTTTTATTATTTAGAGATGATTCCTACCAACTCTTTATATCCTTTCAGATCCCCTTCCAATTTTGCATATATGTATTTTTATTCTGAGAATGAGATCGTACTTTACTTGCTATTTTGCCATTTGCTTTTTAAAGTCAAGAATCTCTGCCTTTCCATGTAAATGCATTTATATCTTATCTAATACCCAGTCCACAATCACATTTTCCCAATTATTTAGAGGAGCTTTTCAAAAACATTAAAAAATTTAAATTAAAAAACTTTAATCCAAAAAATTAAATACCAATCCTTGATAACCAAGGATGTTATTCTAAATATTTTCTTGAATTGATTTGCTTGAGGGATTTCATGGGAGGTCTTTCACAGGCCTAAGAGTTGGTATTGGTAATCATGTGGTCAATCTGTTGCATAGATTAATTGTTTCTGATCCTGGTTATAGAGTTACCAAAATCACTGATTGCTTGTGTTCTGTTGAATTTAGGGGCTGAAATGACTCCCATTCTGTCACAAAGTTTCTAAATGGAATGAAAAAATATATAATGTGAGTAATGTATTAATCATAGTACTTACATTTGTAGCATTTTACTTTGTTTTGTATACCTCATGTAAAGTGTGAATAAGGTTCACCATGGGAACAAGTTAGGACCTTTGGAAAGGGCCTAGGAAATTGCCGACCATTAGAGAATCCAATAAATGAGTTTTGAGTTTTGTCCTCTTTATGATATCCATGTCAGCCAAGAGTTACAGTTCTTTCCAAAGAGCCAAAACTAGTCCAAGAGGGGAATATTCTTTTTTGTCCTCTAAATCTCATCAATTGACATTTAGAGGAAAAGATTTAGGAGGCTAAAAGTATGGCTTATTGCCTAAGACACACAAATTTCATTCTTAAGAAGCAAATTTCTGATAAATGTACCTAATATTTTCTTTTTGCTCCCCTACTCAAGTTTTTAAATATAAAAGTAACCTAAAACCTATACATTAAATAAAATTTAACAAATAGAAAGGCAAATCACATTACCTTCTTATTCAAACAATTATTAGCCTTTTGGTGTGGTTCCTCTAAATATCTTTTTCTATGCATATGCCATAGTTGCTATCATATACATATATATGTATTTATACACATATATATAAGTACATACCATATGTACATGTATGTGTATGTTATGTACAGTTACATACACATGCACATATATAAGTATATACAGCATGTACTTACATATATTTATATATACATATAAGTATATGCCACATGTACTAAATGTACATAAATGTATATACTTAGCCTTAGTCAAGGATTTTCTCAGATTGTTATAGTCTTTCTAATCAGCATTTTGTGATGGCTACATCATATTTTATTGTGATATTCAATAATTTATTTAGCCAGTCTTTTCCTGATGAATATTTATTTATTTAGAGACAGGGTCTTGGTCTATCGCCCTGGGTAGAGTACAGTGGCATCAGCCTAGTTCACAGCAACCTTAAACTCTTGGATTCAAGTCATCATCCTGCCTCAGCCTCCCAAGTAGATGGGACTACAGGTATGTGCCATGACGCCAGGTTAATTTTTCTATTTTTTGTAGAGACAGGGTCACATTCTTACTCAGGCTCGTCTTGAACTGGTGACCTCAGTTGATCCTTCCATCCGGCCTCCCAGAGTGCTAGGATTATAGGCGTGAACTACCCTGCCTGGCCAAAAATTTATTTTGTTTCTACTCAGAACCCAGTGTCTCCTGGCCCACCCACTGACTGCACCCAAGATGCTCTGTGGAGGTTCTTTCCTTCCCTTTCCCACCCATTCTCAGGGCATATCTCCAGGATCCACATTCTGGAATGTTCCCTCGAGGGGCCTGATCTCAGGGGTCAAGCTTCATTTTGGCTCTCTTGCTCTGCTCTACCGGATGTACTTGACATCTTGAACTTTTTCTTCCCAGAAGCCTCCCTTGCCAGGAATTTGGACTTAAATTCTCCTGTTTTCTTTGCCTGTTCCCAACCACATCTGCATCTTTCCAGCTAGTCCTGGATTCATAGATCTTGGCTTGGGCCAGAGTTCTAGGCCTTAGCAGCTCACCATTGGATGAAACTGGGGGTGGCAGGGAACAGTCACTAAATCTCTGGTTTCTGCCTATAAATAACACATAGATGAACATTTTTTTGATAAGATTTTCCTCCCATAGTTAGGATTATTTTCTTAGGATAGAATCCCAGAAATGGAATTACTGAATTACAGAATATGACTATTTTCAAACCTGTTAATATTTATTATTAACTGAAGATAGCTAATATTTACTAACCATTTATGAGACATTATCTCATTTCATTCTCACAACAGTCCTATCCATCCATATTCCCTTTATGAATAAGGAAATACAGGCATGTATAACACTATAATGTATTATTAATATACTGTCATCAATGTTCATTATAACTTAAAAGGCATCAGTAGGCTTTGTTAGTATGTTTAACCTTTTTGGGGGGAGAGTATGATAACAAAAAAGGTTGGTTAAATAATTTTATTTCTTGTAAAAAACAGTTGTGATTTTTTTTTTGAGCATTAGTCATACAAAGAGTCTCAGACTTATAAACAAAATCAGTTTTAAACCAAAGGATAAACAGGAAGGCTCATTGTTGACTTGTTCATCAAAATATCTCAGCACCTACCTGTTCCACAGCACTGTGCCAGGAGCTGTGTGGATGCTGAGCTAGAACAGTGGCTTCCTGAGGGGAGGGGAGGGGACCTGCATTGTCCACTGCTGCATTTCCAGAGCCAGGACAGTCCTAGGCATACAGTGGGTGCCCAGGAAATACTTCTAGCGTGAATGAAAATACATGTGTTGTTTTTACCAGTTAGGATTAGGTTCAGCTGTGAATGACAGAAACCCCAAAATAACAATGGCTTAAACTGGATGGCAGTTTGTTTCTTACATAGAATAAATCTGGAAAAAAGCATCCAGACTTTTAGGGAAGGTTCCTAATATCACCAGGGCCAGTTGACTATCTTACTGCCCTGTATTCCTTGGCATATGATTTTTACTTCAGGGTTCTAGCTGACTGATTGAGCGTCAGCTGTTCTTACATCAACATTTCCAAGAAAAGGAAGAAAAAAGGGCATGCCACTTCTCTTTAAGAGCACTTCATAGCTTGCGTACAACCATTTTACTTATGTTTCATTGGCCAAAACCTAGTCACATTGTCACATCTAGCTGTAGTAAGGCTAGGAACTGATGGGTGGTCATGTGCCCCAGGTAAAATCAGGAGTTCTATTACTTTGGCTGAAAGAAAGAATGTAATTTGGGGACAACTAGCTGGATAGATCTCTTGATAATGAGCTTAAATCTTCTTAGGAGGTGAAACTCTATACACATTAAATTTTAAATAACCACATAAACCTGTATATTATTGAAACCTAATGAGAGTACAGGTGATATGAAACAGAGAGAGAAGATCCTTACCTAACGTTGGTTGACTAGCTGAAGGAATACAGTGAAGAGTGGCAGCATAGCTAAGGGGGTGGCCCCAGACACATGGAGAGCAGTGGGGAGAATTGGAGACAAGTCCAAGAGCAGCAGATGTTTTATATTAGGTGGAGGTGGTAAAAATAAAAAAGAAAATCATGATGCTTATGAATAAAATTCTATCTGCTTTTAGTCATCAAGAAAAGGTCCCAGTAGTAGTTTCAAAATCAATATATTTTATTTAAAGGGTACTTTTATCTCCTTTAAACAAATCTTTAAAGCCATGTTACTTGGATTTTCCCCTTCAAGCCTCCTGTGGTTCTTCTGTGTTTAATCGATGGTTCACCAAGGCTGCAATTTTCTTTATAAGACTCTTCTATTCCCTTGCAGGGCACAGAGCACTCAAGGAACTCTTGTGGCCAATGGAGATTTCTCCCAGTGTTGGGGAACTATAGTGCCCCTGTTCTACAACTGCTGCCTCTACTAATGTAAAAAAGGAGGAGTGAAAAATTGGTCCACACATTTAGAGGCTGAATTTCTTTCTCTTACTATTTAAAAAATTACACATAGTACACTTTCATCAAAGAATTAGAAAGTAAGAGTGAATGAAATGAAAATATAGCCTGTAATCCTACTCTCCAGAGACTACTGATGTAAGCCCTTCCATGCCTTTTTAATACCTTTTAATAAATATATTCATGTAAACATTTATTTTAAAAACTGTCAAATTAATATTTTGTAATCTGCATTTTAAATTTAACAATCTAGCATGAACTTTTCTTTGGTAGATAAACCTAACTGCATCATCATTTCAAATGGCTGTATCGTGTTCTACTGGGAGGATGTGAAGGGCCAATTTCCAGTGATACGAAATATGTCTGCAAGTGCTTCTTTTATCAGGAACTTAGGAGAGTTGCTAACTCACAGGAGCTGAGTGGGAGCAGAAGGCTTGAAAGAAGGTCATCAGAAAAGGTTAGTTGCACGGTTGCCCGAGGTTGAGAGGCTGAATCTGATACCTGGACAACTGGCTGCTTCTGACAGAGGCTGTCTGGAGATGTGGCAGTCAGCGGGTGTCAGCCTGGATCAGTATTGCTCACAGCCTGCGGCTCCCCCAGGAAGCCCAGGTGAGGGCCTCTGGAGACAGATGGCTCTGGAGAAATGACCTCAGGCCAGCTGGTGTTCTGTCAACAGCCCTCATCTGCTGTATCCTGGCCTTATCTCTAACTGGTGCCAGAGACTAAGAGCTCTGTCAAATTGGGTGTCCTTTTTAAACCTCTTTAGTTGCTACCTCATTCCCTCGTTACCTTGCCCCTTCACTCCCCAGCATTGCTCACATTCTGCTACCAACATTTGATGAACATTGAAAGCAATTACTTCATGAGCTGGGTATGTGCAGAGCTTAAGTCTTCCCACTCAGAGCCTTTAGAAATGAAACTCAGATTAGGTAACAGCTAGGGCAGGATAATCAAGGACATTTTTCAACAGTGACATAATGACTTTCCTCAGTTGTTTCCCATTGTTTGCAGGGGATCATTATCTCTCTGTGAAACCACATCTGACATTGAGGCGGAAGTGAATTTCTGAAATACTGGCCCTTACCTCTGAATGGTAAGAGCCCACCTGCCTCCTTCTAATGGGCTTTGCACCACCAGGGCACTGAGTGGATGCTGGGCGCTTGCAGGCTGCCCTGATGTTATGCATTAAGGGTACATATCTTATAATGTGAGAACTACATCAGATACAGATTCTGCTCCACATGAATAAACTTGTTCTTTCTTGAGGATAAATGACCTCAGGGATCATTGGCTTTTAAGTGTTATAAATTTTTATGACATTATGAAAAAAATGGGGGCTACAGTAAACCACTTAGTATTATATTTCCATTTTCTGGATAATGGATTAGGTGTAATGTTCCAGCAAATGTGAGTAGACTACAGAGGGAAGACTAGAAATAGAACAGGACACAAAATATGTACGATAAAATTGCCCAAAAAAGTCAACTTTCCTCTGATATGACCAAATACTAAAATATAAAGTGAATGCTTAGGAGAAGTGTTAATGATTGACAGGGCATTAAATTAAAATAAAACCTGATTAAGTTCTTAGAGGACCCTAAAATGGAAATTTGGAAAAGGTAAGCTTAGTGAGAATAGCAGAGATTAGGGCTAGATCTCAAACAGCAAACTGGGGAAGTAATTAAAGATAAAAACAGAAGAATCCAAGGGGAGTGCTGAGATATGAAAAAAAGGAAGGAAGGAAGGAAGAAAGGAAGGAATGAAAGGAAATAATTGTGCATATAACCTTCATGTAGTGTAGAAGGAAAATATTTTAAAATGCTGTACAAGGTTTTCAGCCAGGAGAGCAGGGGTTTGAGTAGGATTCACAAATTAAGGAGCATATTGTACATACTAAGAAGGGTCAATTTTACCCTTTTTGACAAGCGGGAAATGAAAAGATAGTGAGAAAGACGCCTGTGTTTCTAGGGATCAATCTTTTTGAGGTAAATTGCCTGGAAGCTATTCCTCCTGTTAATTGTTTTAGAGTTAAAATGAGTAGCTTTTTTTTTTTTCTCAAGGAGACCTGAGATCAGAGACTAGAGAAATCTTGTCATTTGGCAGTCAAAGCCGTTGACCACTAGGCTGTATGTCCAAGGGTACTAGTGTTCAGAGAAACAAAATACCCCGAGAAGCGAACAAGGAAACAAAGCCAGAGACTCATGAAACATTTTGCTGGAGTTCAAACTGACAAATATTGACATAGCAGACTGCTTCATTATTTAGGTATTGCTGAAGAATTCAGTGACCCTGGGGTAAGTTGTGGATTGATCGGCAGGAGTGTAGTGAATAGGACGTTTTAGGGCTATACATTTTGATGCTGTCAGTTCATGTTTTTCTCAGCCTCCATTTCCACATCTGTAAAACAATTGCTTTGGAACAGATGGTTGTGGTCCTAGCAAAGACTTGGGCGGGGGCTAGGGCTGTGCAGTTGGGAGTGTTGGGTGTTAGTATCTAAGATGATAATGGATCAAACATCTAGATAGAGCTAGCTGGGCATACCAAATCCACAGGAGTCATGAAGCTCAAGTGGTGGGGAGTCGAAGACAGAAGAAGGAATTTCTAGGACACAGTTTCCAGACATGGTTGAATGGCCAATGCTTTGGCATTTTGCTTTTAAGGCCTTCTTTCTGCCTTGCCCTGTACCTGAGCTTTGTCAATCTTATAGCAGCTATGTTTGGGAGCAGTTCTTAAACACAGAGCTTTATTTGTGTGATGTTTACAAATATCAAACAACAGTGGAGCCAACTTAAGCAAAAGAGGGGAACTTATTAGGAGACAAGAGTGCCTTTGGACCTTGGGACCAGACTAGAATCAAAGACTGGAAACCTGATGAACTCCCCATCCCTAGTCTTATTTCCTCTGTGTGTCCCTGCTGCATCTGTTAGGCTGAACTTTATTCTAATTAGCTGGAAGACAGTATCCAGGCCTATACTCCACATCTTGAGGGGAGACAGGAAGACTGTTCAGAGGAGAGCTGAAGGATGACTAAAGAGCTAAGAAAAAGAAAAAAAAAAAATTAGACCTGAGCAGTGATACTAAAAGGGCTGGAGATAATTCACTGAGAAAAGTCTGCTATTGGGTATACAGTCTTAAGTATACGATGGTTTATTAGTGCAAGAAGATGGTGACCATCTGTTCTTTGTCTTCACCAAGGATAAACCAAGAAGGACGAGATAGGTAGGTGTTCATAGCAAAAGGGAGTCTGGCTAGGTGAAAGGAAGGAGGCGATGGCAGTGGTGACTGGAGGCACTGTGGTGGCTTTCAGGAGAAAGCAGAAACCTCTCCTGCAGTTACTTTGACAAATAGGTGATACTTATCTTTCTGGAATGATGTCTACTATGTCTTTAGGCAGGAGGATAGCCTGGAAGGGCCAGCGAGTCCTTAATTTGGGGGGCAAGTATTTGGTTGGGTCATAGATGCTCTTAATTTTTTCTGGCAAATTAGTGTAGGGGCTTTTTAGGCTCTTTGGTATTTTCTCAAGCTTACAACTTTGTTGTGCCATTAAATGACTTTCTACCCTCTGTTCATTAATCTCAAGTTTCAGTGTCTAGCTGACAAAGTGGATTCATGTTTTGCAGGTTTGGGACGTATTGATATGCTGGTTATTTAGAAAATGATTAAATATGATGTCCATGCTGTTTTTTGCCTTCAAGGCATCCAGTGGCTATTTGATAGAAATGAGACTGAAATGCTTATTTATTTTACTTTCAATCACAAGATTTTATTTTTCAAATAAATATAATTAGCATATTCCCTCCAATTTCAAAAGAAAAATAATTAATCCCTCCTCCTCCTAATTGCTTTAAACTCAACAGTTACCTCATCTAGGTGCATGTGACTCAAGTATTGAAAGCTGCTCAGCTCATGATGTGAGGGTGGAGTGGACAGTTACATTTTATAAGGAAATCCTCAAAACTAGCTCTCAATATTGGCTGTCTTATGTGTTAAATGAAATACTTAAGATAGAAAAAAGTCAATGGAAAGTTTCATCTAGTATTTATCAGGAAACATGGCTTCAGATGTCTTCTAGCTAAAGACAGCATGGCAGGAAAATCATAATGAAAGAGAAGAAGTGTTGTTATAGGTGTATAGTGCCTAGAAAGTCATTAGAATAAAAGTCACCCCCACATTTTGTTAGCCTCTCCCTGGTGCATTAATCTCTTACTTTAAGGTCCCTTTCTAGGTTGGTGGTGTTTCTGACCAGCCAGAAGTAGTTTTAGTGGTGAGAACAGGATTAGTTTCTGAAAAAATGAAGCTGTTACAAAAAAGAAGACCTCTGAATAGAATAAACCATGTTTGTATCTGATAATTACATACAAAATTTCCTTGTACTGTACATTTTGACAGCAATAGGCTGTTTTGCTTCCAGATATCAATTTAAGTCACCCTATAATGCCTTCTTCCACATATAACCAATTTTGTATTCCCATTATATTCCCCAATCATAGAAATTTCATATCTAAAGTTATTATGGCTCCAATTATTATATTCAGGCCAGCTGTGGTGGCTCACGCTTATAATCCTAGCACTTTGGGAGGCAGAGGTGGGGGGATCGCTTGAGGCCAGGAGTTCGAGACCAGCCTGAGCAAGAGTGAGACCCTAGCTCTACAAAAAATAGAAAAATTATCCAGGCATGGGGGCTCATGCTTGTATCCCAGCTACTCGGGAGGCAGAGGTGGGAGGCTGGGGCTAGAGGATTGCTTGAGCCGAAGAATTTGAGGTTGTGGTGAGCTATGATGAACGCCATTGTACTCAAGCCCCGGTGACAGAGCAAGACCCTATCTCCAAAAAAGAAAAGAAAACAAACAAACAAACAAACCTGTTATATTGTTATATTTAGTATGGTTTGGTTTTATTTTTCTATATTAGGTTTGGGTGAAATTATAAAGAATTTGGGTTCAGAGGTGTGCCAGTCATCTGCAGTACCCATCACTCAGGTGGGAGTACCTTAGGAGAGGGTGTGCTGCCTGAAGCTGCACGCCGCTGGGTCTGTTGACAGTGGACAGGCAAGGCTCAAGGAGCCTGGCTGCTGGCGGGGTTGTGTGTCCAGGAGCCTAGGGTGAGTGTGGTGGGAGCAGGAGGGTGGAGCAGAAGTGGCTTCTCTCTGAGGGTGGGCAGGCAGTGAGAGGCCTGGAAAAAGCTGAGAGAGTGGAAGTCAGACCTTCTTTTTTGGAGGAATTACTGAGATGGCTGTCAGAGACCTGGCTGCTCCTGGGACAGTGTCTACCTTAGGCCTTCATTCCAATCTTCCCTGAAGTCCTTTTAGAAATGTTGGCACTTTCCTTAGATGGGCAATTTCATCTTGATTTCAGATTATCCCCAAGTGCTAGTCTGGAAACCATCAGGTTTCTCCTGTTTTTCTTGTGATAACGTTACTTAACCAGACAATGTTGTTTCAGCAAATAGCCGCAGGCAAGAGCTGAGGCAAAAGCTGAGCGCTGGGTCTCTCACTGTTTATCCAGCCCTGCAGCCCCTGGGTGCAGGCGATGCTCTCTCTCTCCCCCTTCCCACGCTGGTCTGCTTTCAGTTCGACTATCTTCTCCATATCTGAGTAAGGGTCCTCGGAAAGCAACCCGATAGAGTTATAAATCGTCCTGTGACTCTTCCACATTCAGTGAGGGAAAACCCGCGGGTTCCCTTAGACAAAGCTGGTGCACCACTTTACACGCTAGCCGCATTTATTCCCCTAATGGGTTAAAAGTAGAACTCTCTCAAATGATCAATCCACTTTGTAGAGATTTTCCCAACAAATAGAAATAAATGTGCATTTTTTTGCCTTTATCTGAACAGGGAAAAAGAGGTCGGCTGTCATCTGTCCATTGAAAAGAGACCACTTTCCACCCAAGTTGTCTGGGAGTATATCGCCCAAGTCCTGCCACTGAACCCGTCTGTGCTGTTAGTATCCCTTGTCGGCTCAGGGTAGGGGACAGGGGACTTTGAGCCCTAAGGACATAGAGTGAAATAGGAATGGGGGTGGTGAAGATGACTGCAGAATCCTGAAGGACATGATGCTTAACTTTAATCTCTTCCTGAGGTCTGTTTTTGGATTTGCTAAAGATAGCGGGCCAAGCTCTGAGAGTGAGAACTGTGTCGGAGAGAGCATCCTGTTAAAGGGGTGGGGAGATGCCTGGGTCAGATGGCTTCAGGAAAGCCTAGGATTTGTTTCTAAAGGCAGGGGCAGTGTCCTTGGGGTCACCTGTGGGTGGGTGAGGAGTGAACAGCCAGCCCAAGGGTAAAGCAAAGTCAATTAAAGAGGCTTGGAAGAATCATCAGCAATTAGACTGACCCCTGCTGCCTGACCTCTCCGGGTGGGTTCTGAGCACAGCGGCCTCGCCTTCTAAGTAGCTGATAGCATGTGCTCCAGATATGGAGCTGTGGAGAAAGGCTTGCCAGAGGAGGAGCCTGGGAAAGTCTCGGGCCCCAGGTTTTGGAAAAAGCGGAAGAAAGCCTTGCTACCCTAAATAGTGACAGCTGAAAATCAGGAAGGGGCCTTCTGTTTGGGAGTCACGACCTTTCCTGTCACAGCTCCACATTCTGGCAGGCTGTTGGAGAGAACTGTGTGACAGGCTCACCTTTCAGCACGCCTCAGTCACACCACTGAGGTTGCAGGAGTGAGGAGGAAGGAGAGAGAAGAGAGCTCGGCCTCTGCTTTCTACACATCCCCTTCTCTCTGGGTCAGGACCAGGTTACAGAGGTCACCAGTCATGTGGTAACATCCTGATGATAAGGCGGAAAACCTCTCCCCTAATCTCTCCGACTGTGGCGTTGGAGTGGGCCATTAAAGAAAGGATGTTGATGTCACCTGGGCCATCATCCACACACACATCTCAGCCCTCTTCCAATCCCCTCAGCAAAGACACCCGCCTTGGTCAGAATCCAGGCATTCACAGTGGGGAACTGTTGGTTTTTAATTATGCGGGCATCCACTTTCTCTTTTTAAAATGATAAATGACTTAGGAGACGCAGACACAATCGTATCTTTTCAGGATTGTTTAGGAGATTTGGGAGTAGAAATATGATGGATTGGATTTGAATTCGCTTAGCTCTGACTAAGACAAATTGTCACTAAAATCATAAGGCTGCATATTTTCACAGTCAAGCCCATTTCACTTTTAAAACTAGCTATTCTCTGTAGGCTTTTTGTCAGCAACAGGAAAGGAATGGGATAATAATTATCAGATTAGAAGAATACCATTAAAATCACTAAGGCGGTCGGTTTGCTTGGTTGAAATATTTGGTTAGACTGCCTGTCTGGTTGCTTCCTGCAGTTGCAGCAAGAAGAATGAGAAAATGTCCCTGCGGCCACCGTTAGAATGAAACTCACGCATCCCTGGCGTAGCAAGCACCATGATGTTCCACAATAAATTGAAAGTGATTCTCTGTTCACATCATTTAAAAAAAAATTTCTAATTCATCTTTATAATACCCAGATAAAAACAATGGACTTGCTCTGGGCAAAATTTTCCCAAAGATTATATATTTGTAATTACCTACATTTTTATAGGCCACCTTTGATGTAATACACAAGAAACTGGTAACTTCGGCTGCCTCCATGGAAAGGAACTAGATAATTAGGGGAGTGAGCTATTATTTAATAATTTAAAAACTACTCATTAAAATATCACCTATTAATATTAAAAATATTCCTTTTAACTATTTTCTTTTATTGACGAGGGGACATGATGCTGGCTGGTTTGCTGTTTCCGTTAATGTGTGTGATGGACCCACAGTATACATTCACCCACCCTGGCTTCTGTTGATGACAGCTACAAAGACATAGGAACAGAAGTAGCCAGTGAGTAACAGAAAGCAAAATCCACCAGGGTAGTTTTCCCACCACATCTCCTGGGAAGGTCTGTGATTGTACTTGGCTGGAGGCTGATAATGATTAATTTAAACATGAATTTAAGATAAACCATCTTTTATTATTTACCTTATAAAAATATTATCTGTGTAGAGTAGAACATTTAGAAATTCTGATAAACAGAAGAAAAATCACTCATAATCTAACTACTCGGAGATTATTGCTGTTAACCTTTCAAAATATATCCATATATATCTGTATAGGCTCCTTCTCTATGTTTTTCTGTTTCCATATTTGGCTGTGTCTCTGTATGTGGGCATGTGGGATGTTGCCAGCTAAATTCCCTCCAAAAGCCAGGCTGATAACATAAATGCGTGAAATCGGTTTGATAGAAGGTAAATTAGAGAATGACAAGGATTATGCTAAACTGGAGAGTTTATACTTAGCCTAACGATATCTCAAAGTTTCAATAATATGTGGCCAAACATAACAATGGCTCTAGCTTGTGGGCCACCAGCTGATTTCACAGGAGGTAACCAAGGTTATTATTTTCTTCTGTATCCTTTCAGAGATATTCTACGTGTGAGTGTATGTGTATATTTTACATGTGCACACATGTAAATCCATTCTCTCCCTCCTCCTAGCCTTTTTTGTTAAGCAAATGATAGCGTGTCAGTTGCAATTTTACCTCTGAGACTCAGCCACATCTTTTGGCTGATAGTTGGTTGTCCTGTCTGCATCATCATTTTTTACCTCTCTCTTGATCATCTTCTAGAATCTTCTTGGTCCTATTCAAAGAGTGTAGGGGTTCTTCCCCACTACAGTGTATTTGCATTTCCTTTTAGTGAAAAATCTCTTTCCAATTTAAACCGTATGCAATTCCCTACCCTCTTCTCTTCACTATAAACCATGCCAAGTTCCTCTTATTTTCTTTCCCCCCACCTGATTAGTATTTTCATTGCCTATCAGTTACAATTATCTTCAGATCCCATTAGCATTTTGTTATTAATGCTGCAAGAGTCATAAGAGATGTTAAATAGGACTAAGCCTGAGCTTGACCTTTGGGTCACCCTATTAGACTCAACCACCTTCCCCAAATGGAATACTATGTCATCCATCATTGCACTTTCTAAAGGTTCTTGCCAACAGCTTTTAGCTGTGAGGAGCTGCTTTTAATATCTACCATCTGCTACCAACTCCTATCTAACAATATAACAAATTTAATGAAGAATCTTGTTCAACTAACAAGATTACTAGGCATGATTCTGTTGACAGTGTACACATTGGCAGCTTTTCTTGAGTGCTTTTAAAAAAATTGCTTTGGCTGCAGATAAAGTAGTGCTTTTCCCCAAAGTGCTTAGTTAACAGAATATAGTGAAAAGAACAGAGTTCTAATTTTGATTTTTATCAATGCATGATCTTGGTAGGCATCTAACCACTGAGCCTTGATTTTCTTATCTACAAAACTGAGTTGGCAATATCCATTCCATTTACATCACAGAGTTATTGGAATAAAGTTATGAAATGCAAAATTACCTTATTAAATGCTATATGGATAGATTCTTTTCCATTCCAGGGCTGCTCAAGAATCAATTGAGAAAATAGGATAGCAGGGCATTCACATTTATGCTATTTAAAACCACAACTTCCCTCCAAACCTCTCTGCTTTCCTTCAATATCTTCCCTAATACTCCTTAATTAGCATCTGACTTTGACTCCTTAGAGGCTCTAGTCCAAGGCTTTTTCAGTGTCTCTCCTCTTTGCCTCCCAAATCTTCACTTTTAGTCTTTCACTCCTACACTGAAGATAGCAGGTTCACTTTTCATCCTGGTATATCTTTCCACCTGTGCCTACCTTCTTTTCCATCTCCTCCCTGACTTTGCTCCATCTTTCTAGGGTATAATTTTTCTTCTTCTCTGTTGGTTCCTTCTCTCCTGCAAGTGTGTTCATGTTTCTTTTTCTGAAGTCCTTCCCTAGTACAGCTGTTCCTTCAAGGCTCATCACATCTTTCTCATTCTCACCACCAAATATCTGCTCCTTCCGTTCTCTTCTCACTCGCTGTGCCCTGAGCTTCCTAAAGTACTGACCCCCACCCTGTACTACCCTGCTCAGTCTGATGTGTTGAAGGCCACTTTCTAATAACCAAATTTACTGGTGTTTGCTTAATTCTTATCTTTCTTGAATTTCTTACAACATTTAACACTATTAGTAATAAAGCATGATCCTACACAACTAATGGATGTGGTGCACACTGTCTGGGGGATGGACACGTTTGAAGCTCTGACTTAGGTGGGGCAAGGGCAATATACGTAACCTAAACATTTATACCCCCATAATATACTGGAATAAAAAAATTTTTAAAAAAGTAATAAAGCATAATCCTGCTTTCAATCCCACCATTACCATTCTCTTTTTCCTGCTCCTTAAATTTAAGTGTTCTTCGGGGTCTGTCCCCAAACCTTGATGATTCTATCAAGTTCCACATCTTTTGTGGATAATCACCAATACCCAGGTTGTATCCTAATCATGATCCTACATTCCAGACTTGCCATGCCAACCACTGTCAAGGCATCTCAAACTCCTGAGCTCAAGCAGTCCTCCCGCCTTGGCCTCTCAGAGTGCTAGGATTACAGGTGTGAGCCACCACGCCCAGCCTGGACTTGTTTTCTTATGTTCAAATTCAAGTTATCACTTTTAGCAAGAATATCACTAAGTGATTTTGTGTCCTTTTTGGTGCATTATATCAGGAAGTACTAAATGTTAATATAATCTATTACTAGTGATGCTCATTTTGATCACAACAAAGGAGATGTTTCCAGATTTTTCCACTGGGAAATTACTCTTTTCCCCTTCATAATTAGTAAACATTAATAAGTTCTCATTTAAAAATACTTTGAGTCTATATAACTATCCTGTTTTTTAAAAAAATCATACCCTTACCTACTAATTTTAGCATCCATTGTTGATTCTTACCTGCAACAATTATTACTTTGGTGGTTGTCAAGGGTGATTTTTCTATTTCCATCATGCCTTCTCTCTCATTTATTTATTTAGTCAATTATTTATTTATATCAGTATGGACTCATGGAATTTGCTTTATTCTATAAGCTATAATCCATTACTATCATTATTTTGTTATTCAAGATGTCCCAGATTTGGCCATGGGTAGCTTCTTTAAGATGACTCCTGTGTGCTTGCTACATACTCTGTTTTTGTTTGAGCACTCCTTACTCTCTGATACCACAGAAGTTCCAGGCTCAACTTGTACTTTCCCTACTCAATCCCCAAATCTTTTTTCTTTTTAAAAAATAAACAAAACATTACAGAAATCCCTTGTACTCTGTAAACCTCTTCTCATTCAAATTTCCTTGTTTCCTTTATCATATGTTTTCATTGTCCTGATGTGGGACATATCGACCCTGTATACATTCCCATCTATGACTATAAACATTGACTGCATGTCTATGTATCCATAAATAATACAGTGAGTTTGTTGCATATTTTATAATACTAGATAAATAAAATGATATTATAAATACATGCAACTGCAACTAGACTTTTAAAAATTCATGTTGGTGTATGTGGCTCAAAAGTTCATTCATTTTAACTGTTGTATAAGATTATACAAAATTTATTTATTCTTTCATCACTTGATAGACATTTTGATTATATCCTGTTTTTACAATTATAAACATGTTCCTATAAGCTATTTCTTTGAACAATTATGTTAGCGTTTCAATGGATTACATACTTAGAAGTATAATTACTAAAACTTAGGGCACACATGTATGTCTTCAACTTCATTTGATACTGTCTCCAAAATGGTTGTTTTTATTTATACTCCTACTAGCGATGTGCAAAAGTCCCTAAGGCCACACGTCTTTGGCAACCCTTAGTATTGTCAGTCATTTAAATTTTTTGCCAAAGTGGTGGGAGTGAAATGGTATTTGTTGTTTTTATCTGCATTTCCGTTTTATTAGTGAAGCTCAGCATCTTATTGGCCATTTCTCTTCTGTAAACTGGTCATAATCTTTTACCGATTTTTCTGGTGGATTATTGTTTCCTTATTGACCTGCAGTTTTTTATAAGTTCCAGCTACCGGCATTTTGCTTGTTATCTGCAATGCAAGTGTTGTCTCTCAGTCGATGGCTTGTCTTCTAACATCGCTTGAAGTGTCTTTTCATCCTTCTAATTTCAATTCAGTCTTCCAAGTGGGTTTCCTAATAGGACATATTAAAGAAGCGGCCTTTGGCAGGCTACTCATAAATCAATTTCTTTTAACTAAATTTGTTCACAAGGAGTTTGAAACAACTAGATGAGTTCAAAATGAATTTTTGGACTCAAGGGTCAGAAATCCACTCAGAGATGTTAAAAAAAAAAGAGAAAGAAACCAAAGAGCAACTTTGATCCTTTCACAAGTGAGGTGTAGCCTTCATCTGTTTCTTTGTAATAGAATCTGAGGCTGGGAAGAAGCTCTTTGATATCTGAAATATCCAATTTAAAATTCGCTGAATTCTAGAAATAAAGAACTAGGAGGAACCACAGGGACCATCTGGTTCAACCCTCTCGTTTTACAGGAAATAGAGGCTCAGAGACATGAAATAAAATATTTAGGGTTGAGACCTAGTTTCTTTTTCCCCAAAGATTCCAATTTTTAAAAGGATGGATTTAGCCCTTCTTTCCTCTAAGGGAATGGAACTTTCACAATTTGACTCAGATGCACATAATCTCCTCGAAATTTTCCTTTTATTTTGAGATGTTCTCTGTGCCCCCAGCCCCCAATTTATTAACACTCTTGAAGTTATATATAAATCCTGGTCAAATGCTTTGGACACATAGCAACTAATATTCCCCTGAACCTAATGGATATTATAAATCAGTCTGCAGAATGGATGAAGGACTTCCGTTTTCTCTTTGTTTTCTTTCTTCCTTTAATTTTTTTTTTATTAAGATCCATTTCCCTTCTCTAGGGAGGGAAGACAATAATATTCTTTCTTAGACTTTGGAAACTTCAGTTAGAAATAAATCTCTCCAAATGGTTAGATGAGAGTCCCTTGAGCAAGACTAAAAGGCCTCAGTATTTTTTTCCCACTTATTTTTCTTATGCAGGGTCCACATCTAAATAGCCTAAGAGTTTATTTGGGTTAAATCAGTTTTCTTTTCTAAATAAAGTGCTACATGAGGGGTTTTGTTTCTAGTTAGAGTCCTTTTTAGCTCTAAAATGTCTATGAATCTAGGATAAGATACATCAAAAGGGGTTTGAGAAAAAGCAGAGCAAGCGACGGAATATAAAGATCCTATGGGACTGCTAGTAACAGCCTCTATCGTAACTGCCCAGTGCTGTTAAATCAAGTCTGGATTTTCCTTAAGCTGCCTTCCGTAGGAATTGTCAGATTTCTCTGTGTCCTTACTTTAAAAAACAGCTCTCCACAAACAGCAAGTCAGCATGCTAGAAACCAGACGGTTAGCTCCTAGAGGACATGGCTATGTCTTAGTCACCTTTGCTTATTAGTGTTGCCTAATGTTGATGATGATGGTGGTGGTGGTGATGGCAATATAAATAAAAATAAAATAAGTATGCTTATTACATGCTCAGTGTTGTTCTAAGTATTTCACACATATGAATAACTCACTTAACGCTCACGAGTCTAGGAGGTAAGTTACTAGTCTTATCTCTGATTTTACACCTGGAAGCATAGAGAGGCTAAGAAGTCATTTATCCAGAGTCTCACTGTTTATCAGTCAGGGTCCAAACAGAACACAGAGGACACATAAAACAGTTAACTTGGAAGGTTTATTTATGAAGTAGGCTAGCTACAAATGTATGTGTAGAGGAGGCATTGATGGAGCTAGGAGCAGACACACTGTTACCACCCCTGGGCCTGAGTGGATGAGGAAAAGGAACAGTTTCCAGAACCCAGGAGAGTTATGTGAAGCCAACTGTACCTTGCGCAGAGGAGTGATCTCTGGTCAGTAACACTGTCAGCCCATGGCAGCCTTACAGAGAAGGAGCCAAGAGAATAAACACCCTAACCCCCATCTCCACTCTCCCTCTGCACTCCTGACAGCACTCTTCAGTGTCAGACTTTGGCAGAACTTCAAGTGTCCTGATGTAGATTTTGTTCATAGAGTCTAGCACCAGGGCAGAGAGCAAAGTCATCTGGCACCAGATATTAAGTAGGAGGGCTGGGATTTGAACCCAAGCAGTCTAACTCCAAAGTTCATATTCCTAACTACTGTGCTATATAATGCCCTATACATTAAGAAGACACTAAAGTACACAGGGACTAGCATGAACGGGAATATATCAGATAACTCATCCAAGAGGCAGTGACTTACAGCGTGTGGACAGATTATGCTGCCAATGTATGTCCTGATGGCAAAAGAGCCAGCACAATCATGTTGATTTCATTATTGACTTATTTGTATATATCTAGCTTGATCCAGAAAAGATTAGAAGCTTTTGGACTCATGTCCCTCTGCATCATTAGTCATATATCTGTCTTCACTTTTTAGATAGAGCAAAAATCTGCTGTTTTTTTCTCCAATTATATATGCTTTCTTATAGTTGTATTCTCTTGAAGATTACTTCAAAATAATTGGATTACAGCTGACCTGTAGTTGAAAGTTGCCAAAAGTTAAATTGCTCCCTTTTAGTTTCCAATTTTAGAGATTACATAAATCGAGCTGAATGTATAATTAAATGTTATAAGCAGTTACCAATCTCTTCACGAATCACCCATCACTGGCATAAAATGTTTTTATATTATTGTTGTTTTCAACTTAGTTTCTCTTTTACATGATGGAAAAATCCCGAGGCACTCTGTGGTCATTCTAGAGAAGGAAAGCTGGCAGAAGGGAGCTTTGGTTCTGTATCTAAAGTAATTGAGGAGAGGACTGGAGGGTGAGGTACGTTCTGGGAAAGTGGCCTGAAGGCAGATTTCATATCAGAGGCTTCATGGGAAGGCGTCCCAAAGGAGATGCACAGTCTCAAGGACAGAGGAAAGAAAATGGAGTTATGAGGAGTGCACAGAATGCTATTTTAGAAAGACGTGGATTTTTTTTTAAAAGTTTGGGACTTTAAAAATTGCCAACGAGAGTAAGAATTCTGATTCAAATAAGACCATACAAGTTGTGATTTATTCCAAATTTCCCAAAACAAAAAGTAATGTAAGAAAGACAGGTACAACACTCCCCAGCTTCTTCAGGTTGTGTGTTTGAGCTGCATTTGGTTAGCTGCCCCAGAGGGAAAAAAACCCGGGATTGAGAGGACAGACAGTTCTCTTTAAATAAAGGAACTCACTACAGGAGAAAAGAGCAGCTGAGGTGCTGTACTGGAAGCTCTTTCCTCTCAATTAGAGAAATACAAAGCACAGTATGGAACTGTGATTCACTTTGCTTTTTGTGATGTCAGTGACATTAAATTGCCAAGGGATGTGGAGAACAGCCTCAGTGATGTGGACCACAAAGCTATAATATTTTAAGGATTGCTGAGGAGTCTGAATAGCAATTTTCAGCAAGACTTTCATGAACAATGATGGTGCTCTTGAGAACTGGTGTGTTCGGGGGGTGGTGTCATGCCCTTCTGTCCTGATAAAGGACATGGAGGCTCTGTGGAGTGCAGTGGACTGCTCTACCCGAAGAGTCTCCAGCCGGAGATTGCATTTCTGTATTCCCACTCCTTTCCCTTCCTTTAGGAGGAGGAACTTGCCAGCTGTCTCACATGCAGGCAAGGACAGAAAATAATTCTGAAGCACATTTTCCTTGTTCTTTAAAAGAATTGCTTGCATGGCTTCCCTTAGTTGCATGTGTGAATAAGTAGGCGTCATGGTCTGGGGAGAGGGATGGTTGACTCACTTGGAAGTGGCCATTCATGTGAACTGATCACTAAGAAGGTAACATCTGGGGTTCAGGTCTTTTGAGGAGGGAGTCTAGTGGGTGAGGGAGGGGTCACTATACCTGGAAGAGATACCTTAATGGAGTTCTCTTTGGCTTTCATGGTAGCAGCTGGAACTGAGGCCTCAGATGCTGCACTTTGCTTTCAACCAACTTTTTGGATAGTTTTCCTGGTATAGGTAGCACTTCCCCTCCCTTTAACCTGTATCTTTTTAGCTGACCACAGTGTGAATTTTCATTTCTTCACACCTGTGAGAACTGACGTATGAGGCCTCCCCGTCTGAGTCACCTGGGAGGTCTTGGCTCCTGGTGGATGTAGCTGAGTAAGGAAAGAAAAAGCCTAAATGGAAGGTGTACTGGCTGGTTTGGCAGGAAGCCTCTTTATTGAACTTTAATATGGGGTGTGGACAGTCCAGCCCCAAAGAGTTGCTCCCCCTTAGTTCTTGTGGTTCCTATGGAACTAGAAACATTGCCTGATTTCTCTGCACTTGGGAAATAATTCATCAAGAATACTCCACCAGTATTCCTCAGCTTCAATCTGTGGCTTCTCATGGGGCTCTATGCTGGACTGGGGTTGTTCTTCAGACACCTAAGGGCCTGATCAATTCCAGATCAGAGAGCAGAAAGCATGCTGGGGCCTTGAATAGGTCAGAAGTTCTGCTGTAACCACCACATGGGTGTTTCAGTCTCACTCCCTAGGAATTACTGGTGTGTTATTTGCACCCCAAAATGTATAGATTGTTCCTCATTTATACAGCATATAATCTGCACTGTCATAAAAGGTTCTCTATTTGTAAAAGTGCTTGTGAAAAATATAATGATTGACTTTTTTTTTTTTTTTTTTTTTTAGACAGAGTCTCACTCTGTTGCCCAGGCTAGAGTGAGTGCCGTGGCGTCAGCCTAGCTCATAGCAACCTCAAACTTCTGGGCTCAAGCAATCCTCCTGCCTCAGTCTCCCTAGTAGCTGGGACTACAGGCATGCGCCACCATGCCCGGCTAATTTTTTCTATATATTTTTAGTTGGCCAATTAATTTCTTTCTATTTTTAGTAGAGATGGGGGTCTCACTCTTGGTCAGGCTGGTTTTGAACTCCTGACCTTGAATGATCCGCCCACCTCAGCCTCCCAGAGTGCTAGGATTACAGGCGTGAGCCACCACGCCCGGCCCCATTGATTGACATTTTTATCCTGTGCCAAGTGGTTTGAATACCTTGGGTGCAAAGTATTGGAGGAGTTAATTTTTAATATTTTTTAAAACTAAAAACCTAAAAGACAGAGGTGAAGAAATGAAATTCTTTATAATACTTCTGTAATTACAGATACTTGTTTGAAATTTAATTCAGAAACTGCCAGGCTTCTCTTGGAAAGAGTTCTGCTGGCCTTGAAATTCTTCAGCTGGCATCTGCGGGGAGCTGGTTGGTGTTGCCTGGTACAGATTCCTGAAATAGACATCACAGTGAACTATACCTACTTGACCGAGTGGCTTGAGTGCTCCACGATAAGCAGGTGTGGTGGTGATCCCTGGGTTGAAAGAGTGCTCCACTTTGTGACTTGGGGCTAAGCAGCGAAGCAGGATCACAATAAGACACAGGAGAGGCTTATGAATTTTCAGCACTAGTGCTCTTTTCCATGAGATCATTAGATCAAAGAGAAAGCTAGAGTGTTAGAATTTAGGGACAATGAGATTGGGCTGACTTATTCGATTCCACACTGTGCCAGGGAAAAGGAATCAACAGGTATGCTTTGAACAAATGAGATAAAATAGTTTTCCCCATCACTTAGAAGAAGGTGGGCTTGAGCCCTACAGATCTCTATGTTGTTTCCTTAAATTGGGAGGGCAAGTCATGATCTTTTTAGAGCCTAGAGGCTCTATCTCTGGACTCCTAAACAAGAGTGCTTCAGGAGCAGGTCATTCACATCAGACATATAGATAGTGTACTTTCTCTTCCATGAAGTGGAGATCTCATGGGAGAGAAAATGAAGAGTCAAGAGTGGTGCTGGTGAGATGGGCTGTTCATTACCTCCACCTGGCTGAGTGCTAGACCTGTACTAGGTCCCAATTCAGTGGGCAGTTATTGCATTTATCGGTCCTCCATGTGTCAGGAAAGGTGTAGGTTATAACATTCTGTCCCAGCCCTCAAGGCACGTATAACTTTTTGCTTGCTCCTTGCAATGTTTTTGGAGATCAGAAGGCACTGGTGTTATACCTCAGTGATCTCAGGACTCAAGCTCACAGTATTTATTAGCTATCTGCCTGTGCCTAACATGCTTGTACCTGCATGCTAGTACTCTTGGAGTCCTTTATCAGAAATTATCCTAGCCTGAAAGAGACTTGAACTTGAGAAGAGAAAGGATTAGAAGATAATACCTGAGCAAATATCACTGAATGCTCTAGTAATCAGGCACCCAAAAGCTGAAGATTTTGTCCAGAAGGAAGGCACTATTGTACTTTTTGGAAGAAATCAAGTCTCTTCAATCTTCCCTTCTTCCCTTTGCTCCCCAGGTGCAGAGTTGCTTCACAGTGGCTTTCTTTGTGTTAGTAATTGGCTCCAAATACTTTCCATGTATTCATTATTTTATTTATTTTATATCTTCAACAAATATTGGAGTGCCTCCCATGTATGAGTTATTATGCTAGGCATGGGAGCAGGAGCAGAGAGGAAGACAATGCTCCCCTGGCCCATGAACTTACTTTTGTGCAGGAGAGACAGATATTAAACACATAATTACATACTGAGTTAACTGCATTTGTGTTAAATGGATGAAGGCAAAATACATGTTACAGGAGCATATAACAGAGGACTTGCCCTGGTTTGGAGAATCAGGAGAGGTTTTTAGAATGAAGGATGTTTAAGCTGAACTTTGAAGAATGAGTAGGAATTAATTAGACAAAGGAAGAGGGGAAAACTTAAGCCAGAAAGAACAGCATGTGCAAAGACCTGGGGCAGGCAAGATTGTGAAGGAGCTTGATGGATTTTAGGCCTTATCATTGCTTTTGCAGTGAGACGCTTTGAAAAACATTAGGTATGACAGTGACATGAGCTAATTTGTATTTTGAAGCTATAGTGTGAGCACTGTGTAGAGAATGTGTCGGAGGGAGGAGAGTGAAGGCAACTGTGTCAGCGCAGGGAGGAGAAGAAAGTTTCTTAAACTCTGTGGAGGAGACATAAGGAAGTGGACGATTTAAGAGGTGCTTAGGAGGAATTAGAGATTGATTAGGTCCAGGAGTGAGAGAAAGAAGAGTCAAGGTGGAGAAGGACTAGGTTCGTTGTGGGTCGGGGCCAGGGGGATGATGAGGAGCGGGTACCTTTGACACAACTGAAGGTATTCACTAGGCATACTCCACTGGAAACACAGTGTTGGCTGGATAACCCAATAATCACTCCCAGCTCCCTTTCCCATTCTCAAATCCCATAGTACCTGGTGTGTCAGGAGCACAGCCCTGAGGGGGGTCCTCGTGTCTCACCATGGAGCCCCTGCAGGTCCAGCCCTCTTCCTCCTGCCTCCCTGGATGAGAAACAGTTTTTATTCGGACTCTCCTCTGTCATTTTCCTTGTCCCATAGGTAGGTATTTTTATTCTAATTTCTAATCTTCTCTTGAACTTGATTTTCCTATCACAGGTACTCCCTCTGTCATGATGGTTTTGCCTCCGAGGCGGCTGCCATGATCGCCTCCCAGGGCCTGGGCCTCCAGGTGCAAACTCCAGTAACTACAGAGGCCAGAGAGGTAAGGAATCAGTGAAGCAGGGAGGTTGGAGGTAAAAAGGAGAGGGTATGCTACTTTCTCTTTTGTTTTTGTTTGATTTGGCTAGATTTGCTGTATTGGTTTTTAAAGGGAGAAGTTGTCACTCAGCTCCAGCTGGGTGTTGCCCTGAGGAAAGGCAGGATCAGTGTTGACCGTTCTGATTTTAAAATAAAAAGGAACCTGAAGATGTAGAGTTTCATGTGAACTCTCCTGATTTTGGAACGTTGGCGAATAATTCAGAAATTTTTCCTATATGTGCAGGCCCACAAAACATGGCTTTGGGTTTGAATTGACTTCCGGGACCAAGGATAGCAAACTGGATTCTTCCCACGAGACAGTCTGACCAATGGTCTGAAGCACCACATTGAGATAGATTCCAAGGCTGCCTCTGGATTTGGTAGAAAAAAGTGGTCAACAGAGTAATATGTCTGTCCCAGGCAAGGAGAGTCACATGCTGATAGTATGCATGCCACACGTGTACCATCATGTACCATATACACATGTATATATGGCCCGAGGACTGCTTGCTTGCAAATTCTGTTTAGGTTTTTGGAAACTGAAATGCAAATGTCTGGCAGGTGATTTCAGTTTGTCTTGTCAAATCCTTCCACTGAAAAGCAAACCTGTAATAGATTCTCAGTTTGAAGTGGGAGTTGGGGAGAGAGGCAGAGAATGGGAAAGAAGTAAATAATGGGAGAAAGAAATCAGTTAATATTTTAAAATGTTATGTTATCTCACATACAGCACATTTTAAATGACACGCTCACTCTTTTCACTGTAGAATGCCAGCCACCAACAAGATGAACAATGTGATTTTCTTCAGGGGAAATTGGAATCTTCATATTCTATTCATTTTTCCCTGAGATATATTTATAAAGCAAATAATTTGGACACACTAATTCAGCCTTTCAATTAGATGATTCTACCTGAAGCAAGGGGCTCACAGCTCTTCTGTCATTTCTCCTACGACTTGGTTGACTTGTAGTGGGAGGATGGAAGTCAGGTACCAGTCAGAGCTGGGAAAACTCACAATGCATTCAATATTTAAGGGTACTCAAGAATGGTACACGTGTGGCATGCATACTATCAGCATGTGACTCTCCTTGTCTGGGACAGACATATTACTCTGTTGACCACTTTTTTCTATCAAACCCAGAGGCAGCCTTGGAATCTATCTCAATGTGGTGCTTCAAACCATTGGTCAGACTGTCTCGTGGGAAGAATCCAGTTTGCTATCCTTGGTCCCGGAAGTCAACTCAAATCTAAGAAGTTCAACTTTTTTATAACTACAAATATATGTTAAATACTTTCAGCATTGTCCATTTATGAGTAATTTAATGCAGAAACTTTATCTTTGGACCCTTTCTTTCCAGAGGGCCTGTCCTGCTAGAATACAGGGCGGTGGCTGCAGTGGAAAGCTGCTGGCCTCTGGGTTAGGACACCTGTGTGCATGAGTCAGTCACTCAGTGTTTCCCAATCTCACTCTTAATCAACTACAAAATGGGGAGACTTCAATGAAAATGCCTAAATGTGTTTGAACAATGGCAGTTAAGTAAATGACTTAATGTGTTGTCTGTATACGTTGGGTTGCAAACAATGGTAAAACACTCTATTGAGCTTTTTAAAATGATCTGGAAAGCTTTGCTTCAACTTGCCAATTCTTGGTCAGGTTTTTCCATCTTCATAGTCTTGTTAAGCACTGCTTAAAATCTAACCAGAATCCAGAGCACTTATTATCTCTTAATCCTTATATTAATTGGATATAGGTTTGGCAATGTGCCTCTGTGTGCCTGCAGGTTCTCCCCGCCCCCCTTCCATGCCACTCGGCAGAAGTGAGCCCTGTCCCCTTGAGCTGAAATGCTTTCCCAGTTATACCCACTGACCTGTTCTTCAGTTTAGCCTTTCCCCTATCTGGAGTCAGACGCCGGTTGACCTGTTACTCTCATGTTGTTTCGGCATGGACACTAATTTCAGTGTTCTGTGGGATAAAGAAAACAAAATAATTGTGTTTTCCTTTTTTTGTGGCTTTAGCCCATTCCTCAGAAACTGTTATGGTACCTTCCCAGGGGCATCAAGTGTCATGGTTTAGAAGTAAACATGGTTTTAGACTTCCATCTCTTTAGGTGGTATTTACAGTGTATAACCACTGGCCAATTATTTAATTACCGAGTGGCCAGTAAATCTGGCTGAGTTTTATACGTTATTACAGGGTCAGAAGGAAAGTCAAGGTCACTGACCAAAGTGAGGTGTTTAACTGTCTGTTGGGTGGTGTCTAATCAATAACCAAAGCAAACAGTTTACATACATACAATCAGGCATGATTTGTCAGACATTTATTGAGCTTTTACCATTGGACATTATATCACTGGGGATATAAAGTTAACGCAAAACATGACTTCTGCCTTTGAAAGGCTTATAGTCTCTCTGGAGATGTGAAACCTACATGCAGAGAGAAGATGATGTGAGGAAGAATATCTAAATATGTAGAAGTCTATGTTATCTGGGTTCACAGAAGGATCTGTTTTTAAGATCCTGGGCTGCAGGAGAAAGTGTCATGAAAGGGAAGTTTTGAGGGGCCTCCTAAGCCAGTATAGGGCATGGGAGGGGTATATTGTGGTGATGGGAGGTGGGTGGTGGTTGGGGGAATAGGTGAAACCCACAGAACTGTGAGAGGCATTCTGGCATTTTGAGGGACCGTGAGGGGATGTGTTTGCTTGGAGCTCAGGATTCAGGGGGGATGTTACAGGAGAGGTGGCTGAAAAAATAGGTCAGAGCCAGACCTCAGATTTGGAGCTTTTAATGGTATGTATGTTAGGTAGATAATGAGGAATTCCAGGTCTCCTGGGAATGAAAACGGGTTCCTTGCCTTGGTGCAATTGCCCTCTGGGAAGAAGGACAAGGGTGGGCCCCAGGCCCCTGTCTTGGTACTGACCCACCTTAATCCTGTCCTGAGCGACTGCCATACCTGGGGGAGGAGGGAACACCCTAGGAATCAGCCAGTCAAAACTTAGTGAACCAACTGCAAAAGAATGCAGAGGACCCTCTAGCCCACAGGCCAAGCAGCATAGGTACAATATAGTCTGGAAAGTGACCTAGAACAACCTGCATGTGTAGTAAGACTCTGGTCATGTGGTCATACAACTCCCAACTGTCCAATCAAAGTGGTTCCATGGTGACATCTGAGCCACAGGGAGGTCCTTCTCTGGCCACTATAAAACAAGATGAAGACCATAACCCAACCCCTTCCTTTTGTTCTCCCTTTGCTGCAACAATGGGTCCAGTTGTCATCTGTAGTGTATGTATCACGCTCTGTAAACCTATATCTTGCTCTTGCTCCACAATCCTATCTATTTCTCCTTAACAAACCTCATTTTCATGCTTGCCATACTTTGGTGCATCTGGTCATTCTTTGGCCATGAGCGCACCACGAACCCACATTTCAGACTGAAACCTGACATATGGACGACCTCTGATGATAATTTTGAGATGGCATTTAAAAAAGATTAATCTATCAATATTATGTAAGAAGAACTGGAGTGGTCGAGAGACTAGAGGTAGGAAAAATATTTAGAAGATATTTAGCTACAATTTTAGTTGCAAGACTTTTTTTTTTTTTTTTTTTAAATCTAAGAGCAAAGGAACAAGTTGAATGTCCCTTGCTAGGTTGAAGAGAAAGCCAGGCAGCCAAGAATTTACCACTGTGAAAAGTTTTCTTTTGGATTCATTACTTGTGAAAAATGAAGAATGATTGGATCTGGACTATAGTAGATCTGCATATCTACAGATGTCTCTGGATTGTAAGTGGTTTTCAGTGTTCAGTGAGAGGTGTTCTCATTTACAGGAAGGCGCTGTGAGACCATCCTGCTCAGGTGACAGTGTGTGCTGTTTGCAGCTCTGCACCCTGGGGCAGGGCAGAGTGCAGGGCGGTGAACTGTTGGTGCTTGACAATCTCCGTTGAATAATTGAAAGCCATTACAGAGAAAAGTGGGTAAACAACAGAACTGCCAGGGGAATAAAGAAGAAAGAGAATGAGGAGACAAGCAGAAAAATAGGAAGGAAGTCACTAAAAACTCCCTAAGTGAGGGATGCTGAAGAGTAAGATAGCGAACATGTGGAGGCCATTGTGCTGCAAGTTGCAAGGACAGAGCCAGATCTGCTTACCTGAGTTAAAGAGGGTTTACGATAAAGATTCAAGGGAGAATTTAGGAAGACAGGAAGTGATCTCAGTATAGTTAGTCTGTGATTATCTGGTCACCTGTTCATTTATTCAACAAAAGCTAACAAGTTTTTATTCTGAGGAAAGCTAAGCAGTTGGGATGCTTGGGTCGAAGGAGCAGTATTTGCGAAGGCACGAAAGTATGAAAAAGCAGGTGTTAGTAGGGTAATCCAAGTGTTTGGGAATTGCTAGAGCAAGTGAAAGTCACAAACTGGCTGCCTAGAGAAGGCTGGTATTTGGCTTGGAATAGCGTTTTGTTTCGTGTTTAAATTTATATTAATTGTCAATGTGATAATTGGATTTCGCACAAAAATACTTGTTCCATTCATCAATTACTCTATAAGAAACCATACCAAAACTGAGTGGTTTAAAATTTAACCTTTATTTTATTCCTTCTCTTATTATCTCTCAAGGTTCTGGGAATTGGCTGGGCTCAGCTAGGAGATTCTTTCAGGGTCTGCGGTGTGGTCACAGTCAGAGGATGGCTGGGATTGGAGTCATCCTGAAACTTCCACCCACATGTCTGGCGGTTGATGGGGCTGGCGCAGGGTCTGTCAGCTGGAACTACACGTGGCCTCTCTGTGCGGTTGGTCAGGCTTCCCCACAGCATGACTACTGTGTTCTAAGAGCAATTGTCACAGAGACAGGAAGTGAAGCCCTCAGTTTCTTACAGCTTGGGCCTGGAAACTGTCACAGCATTGCTTCCATTGGGCTGAACTGTGTCCCCCCAAGATTCATATGTTGAAGCCCTACCCCCAGTGCCTCAGAATGTAAGTGTATTTGGAGGTAGAGCTCCTTTACAATGGTGTTGTCGGGGGGGCCTTATTCCAATAGGACTGGTGCTTTTACAAGAAGAAGAGGTTAGAGCACAGAGAGAGACACCAGGCATGTGCACACAGGTGGAGGGAGGGTCATGTGAGGACATAGCAAGAAGGTGGCTGTCTGCAAGCCAAAGTGAGGAGCCTCAGAGGAAACCAGATCTGCCAACACCTTGCTCTGGGACTCCCATCCTCCAGAACTGTGGGAAAATATATTTCTGTTGTTGAAGCCACCCAGTCTGTGGTATTTTGTTTTGGCAGCCCAAGCAGACTAACACACCCCTGAAGGGTTTTAGGTGCTAGGGTGACATGACTCTCTTTCTCACTCCATCCACTCACCCATCTATCCACCTTGCTGGTGGACAGTGTGATGGTCGTGCTGAAGGCTGGTGGCCACAGGCCGGGAGTCCCGCTCAACAGTTCTTTCCATAGTTAGATGAAGTGGTCAGGTGATGAACAGGCATGTTGGGGCTGGGAGAAGCAGACAGGGCAGAGAGAGACCTAAGATGTCAAATTGGCTGTGTCTATTGATTAGATATGTGGGATGGGGGAGTCCTTAGAGGGAAAGGCTAGTGAATACCATATAGAGAGTACTGAGGTCCTGTGGAAGGGGAGATTTGGTTGTCAATATTCCAATAGCATCCTTCACTGATAGAAATTTATAATGGGCTGAAATAATATAAGACATGTATGGGTGTGGCCCAGAAATCAGAGCACCCCTACCATCTTCCTTCTAGGCAAAGTGAGCTAAGGCTCTGTTTGGGTGAGGTCATTGGCAAAGGCTGTTCTCTCCTTTTCCAGATAGCCCTTTGCCAAGGGACCCCAAGCACACCCAGTCCATGGGAGTAGCCCAGCGTCCAGCTGAGCTGGGCTCTGACCCCACAGACATGTCCAGGATTAGGGGCAGAGATGGGGCCTCCTCTGCCTCATCGCTGCTGCCACAACGCCCGCCCTGAGCATCCTGACATCTCCATGCTTTGGGCGTCCTGGCTGGCTTCATTTTCAGAAGGCACTGCTGTGAAACAGCTCTGATGGTAAAACCATACATGTAGGACAATATTTGACCAGGGAAAATGAATTAATTTGGAATTTGTGATCATTCCCAACAGGAGCTAAAGTTGACATTTACTTTAGAAAAACAAAAAAGGAAAAAAAATAACCAAATGAGTAGAATAGACAAGATTTCAAGAGGATGCTTACCTCCTCAAGGAAAGCAAGTGTTTTCTCCAGCTTCGGGAGTCATTTGCATACAAACAAAGCCCCTGTCAAGGCTGAGGCTAGCATGGCTCAAGCTGCCTCTTAAAGCTAATTATAAGTCATTTTTCTTCTTTAACTAAAGCAGTGTTTCTTCCGCTGCACCCACCCTGCTTTGATGCTGCCTGCACTTGAAATTAAGAAAATCACATTTCCTCATCCACAGATACCATTTTAGACTTTCTTAATTTAAGCAGGTCTTTCTTCCTCAAATACTGGAATACAAATTAGGAAGGAGAGAAAAATGGATGGAAAGAATTGACAACACTTTAAGTGCAAATGAATGCCATCTGACTTGTTTTGCCCACTTTCCCTTCTCCCTTAATTTCTGTTTGTTGCTGAAAAGCCTGAGGTGGGCCCAATGTCCTGGTTTTCCATGAGCATGTTCCCAGACAGCCAGAGTGGTCCTCTTCCCAAATTGGATCTCTGGCAAGCTGCAAATCTGCTATGTCTTGTGTGGCAACTGTGTAGAGAATTTTTCTCCCTAAAAGATGATATATTTTGATTAAAAGAAAAAAAAGCCTAGAAATTTCTACTGAAGATTACAAATCCACAATGCTGCTGCTGTTTCTTTTCCCTGATCCTTAGACTCCTGGTCCGGCACTTCCCAGTCTAGGATTTGAACGTGAAGACGATGACTGTTTGAATCACCACTCTGGGCACAGACAGCCGTCAGGCTCTCTCCAAGTTTTTTTTTTTTTCCCCTTCTTCTCATATCAGTTTAAACATTTCAACTCAGCATGCAATGTGTCTGAAAATGGCTCTGATGTAATTACTTACAATGATACCTCTCTGCTGAAGCCTGTAATTCCCTCTTGATTAAGATGGCGATATTGATTTGGCTGGGATTGCATGCAAATAAACCGTGACATCGAGAGAGGTGTAGTTTTTCAGTCTACCAGCGTGTCTGTGATTTCAGTTTAGTAGTCAAGTTTCCCCCACCCATATGGTTTGACTACAGCACTTATATAGATTAATAACTGTCTACTAGGCTCAGATGGAAACTATAGTCACCAAAAAAGTTCTCATCTGGAACCTTTGTTTAGGTTGTGCCTATCAACCACAGCCATCTCTGCGCTTACATTTATCAGAGTAATTGAAGAGGAATGGGGTCTCAGTCAGCTCTCAAAAGGTCATGGTACTTCAGAGGGAGACAGGTGGAGGAGGGGATGGAGAAAATATTTTAGGGCAATGGGGTGATTTGGTAATTGGCCACCACAGAAGAGCAAGTACTGCATTCTCCATTCACTCATTGAAGAACATAGTCTCTTAAAGTAAATGCCACCAATTCACAGTTATTTGGACCAAAAGTTGCAGCTATGGGTACTTTCTAGGATAAGGAAAAAAAATGCTCTGGGAGGACATAACTATACCTACCATCGAAACAGACCTTGTGCTACCTGGAGTTCAAGCGTAAGAGGGATCAGGCAGGGTGAATGCCATTGAGGGCAAATCTGGGGGCAATGGGTTGGCAGGAATTCCTTGCAACATTAATTTGGAAAGTGTGTAATTCAAATAAAATTGATGTCTGAATTAAAAGGGATGCTATTGTGTGTGAGTGTGTGTGTGTGTGTGTATGTGTATGTGTGGACATGTTCCAAGTTAGAGGAGACTAAAGAGACATGACAACTAAAGACAACACCTGATCCTAGGCTGAATCCTGTGTGGAGGAGACTTAATAAAGGATATTATTAGGTCAATGGCCAAAATTGGAATATGGACAATAGATTAGATAAAACATTATGGCATCAATGTTAAAATTGCTGAAGTTGAAAACTGTAGTGTGGTTACACAAGAGAACATCCTAATTTTAGAAAATACACACAATATATACAACTTACTCTTAATTTATTAAAAAATTATATTTATATAATCTATATCTATCATCTGTGTCAGAGAGAGAAAGGGAGAGAGAACAAATGATAAAGTAAACAAGTAAAATGTTAATAGTAGGTGAATTTGGGTAAAGAGTATATGGGTGTTCTTTTTCTATTCTTATTCTTGCAATTTTTCTTTTCTTCTTTTTATTTCAGCAAATTATGGGGGTACAAATTTTAGGGTTTCAAATAATGCCCTTGCCCCCCTCCCCCCACAAGTCTGAGCTTCAAGCGTGACCATCCCTCAGACGGTGCACGTCTCACTCATTATGTATGTATATAGCCGCCCCCTCCCCCTCCCACCCGCCCAATACCCCATTAATGTAGTTCCTATGTGTCCACTTAGGTGCTGCTCAGTTAATACCAGTTTGCTGGTGAGTATATGTGGTGCTTGTTTTTCCATTCTTGGGATACTTCACTTAGTAGAATGGGTTCCAGCTGTATCCAGGAAAATACAAGATGTGCTATATCACCGTTATTTCTTAGAGCTGAATAGTACTCCATGGTATACATATACCACATTTTATTAATCCACTCATGAATTGATGGGCACTTGGGTTGTTTCCACAGCTTTGCGATCTTGCAATTTTTCTGTATGTTTGAAATTATTTCCAATTAAAAGTAAGAAAAGAGGGAAAATAACTTTAAAGTTCTGACTCAAAGCTTGTCTGACTCAAAGCTCTTTTGCCATGGGGTAGGTAAAAATTCTGACTTTGCTTTTTTGGTGTCATTGAACAAGTATTCTTGTACTACTTCCTTCCTTCCTGTTTTCCTCCTATCTATAGACAGTTAACTGGGAGAAGACACCAAACCTGACTTGTTGATGAGACAGGTGTTGAATTACTCTGGATGCACTGTAAGAGCAGACATATTTTGCAAAAGTCAACATCCTGCTTGAGTGAAAGGAACATCAGTCATGGATGTGTATGCATGCACATGTTGAATTTGCTGCCAGGAATATTGTAGAAGCCCTCTGGCCAATCTCTTTCTCTCTTCTCTCCACCAGACTCCCACCTAGCAGTTAGAATTGCCTTCAGCCAACATTGGTTTTTTTCTTGTGGTTTTCTTGTTCAAGCACTTAGAAATTTTTCTGTTCATGCTTTGTCAATTCTCATCCTGAAGCTCCTGTTGTTTCTTATACTTTATCCCCAAATAAAACGTCTCTTCATGTCTGCTAATCAGTCCAACTCAAACTTTATACACTTCAACCAACCAAAGTTCTCTGATTACTTTTATTTTCTTCCTTTTATACAATGTGACTTTTTTGTATAACTTAAGAAAATAATGCATGTTTATCATAGAATATTTGGAAAACAGAAAAGTACAAAGAAAGAAAATGAATAAATCACCTTAATCCCACCACTCAAAACACCCACTGTCATTCTTTTGGTATATTTCCTTTCCTTTTTGCTATGTATACATTTGTGTATATGTATGTAGATTATATATTATATAAAATCTTCTTTCTTTTTTCCACTTAACTTTTCATCAGAATGTCATTAAACATTATATTAAAAATGATTTTTAACAGTTGCATGATTTTCAATTACATGCAGGGGCCCTTGGCTGATATCCAGCTATTATGTAATATGCTGGCTGTTAGTAGGATTATTTCCATTCTCAGTCTAATTGATTGGTGCATCTGTTATGATTGGTTGGTCTATGGGTTTTGATTGGTTGGTATGTTCATTTTGGTTGGTTAGCATGTTGGTTACAGTTATAAATTGGTTGGTGCTTGTGCCATACCAGTTGCTAAATACTTTGAATCTTACCTGTACTTATACTGCCACTGAGTTAACCTTTTCCCTATCATTGGACATTTAGGTTGTATTTAATTCATGCTATTAAAAATAATTCTACAAAAAGCCAAAACAAAACAAAAAAGAAGAAGCAAAACCAATCCTTATAGAATATTTTTTTTGGTAAATGTTTAATAATTCCTCTGGTTAAATTTCTGAAAGTGCCATAAAAGGTTAAAGATGTGATAATTTTAAAGGCTTTGATGCACATTGCCTTGCAGAAAGATTGGGTTCATTTACAGTCTACTGCCAGAAGGACACATGGGTTACACTGAACCCTGCAAACCTGAACATTATCATTTTAAAAAAGATCTTTGCCAATCTGATAGTTGAAAAATGGTGTCTTGCTTTAATTTGTATTTTTTTTGGTTATATTTTAATGTGAACATTTGAATATTTTTTAGAACATGCTTTGTCATTTTTCTCTGCTCACTTTTCTGCTCTACATTTCATCAGTGATTCTAGGCTGTCTTGAGTCTTTTTGTACATGTGAAAGCTGTTCCCTCACTGTTTGCCAGGATTTGTTTGGCTACTTTCCTTGGCAAGGCTGGTGCTACTTTCTTCCTTTATAAACCTAGTTGCAAGCCTCCTAAAGCAGTTCCTTAGTTGAATAAGGTTGTTTTTGTAGTATGGATGTGTTATGTTATAGAATATTTGTGTTGCTTTCCATGGGTTTGTTGCTGCCTCATCTATAATCTAAGTTCTCCAAGGGTAAGGCCTTTGCCTTTCAGAAAAAATGAAATAATTCTTTGGAGCTGGTTTGATTATCCATTGATGTGTAACAAACCATCCCCAAACTTAGAGGTTTACGACAACAATTTATTATTATCTTTCATGTTTTCTTTCGTGTTAGCTGGGCTCTTCGTGCGTGAGGTCTCTTACGCAGTTGTAGTCAGATGATGGGAGAAACTGGCTCAACTGGGTTGGATATCCAGGGTGTTTTTTGATCTTACGTGTCTGTCTCCTCATAGGAGATACCTGGAGCAGCCAAAGGCTGTCTGAATCTCCTCTCTCTCTCTCTCTCTCTCTCACACACACACACACACCCCACACACATACACACACAGCCTCTTGCATGGGTAGCTGGGGCTTCCTCAAAGCATGGCAGTCTGAGGATATTTGAACTTCTTACCTGGTGGCTGGCTTCTCCCAAAGCAAGCACTCCAAAGAGATCAAGGTGGAAGCTGCAGGCTTCTTATGACCTAGTCTGAGAAATCATGTAGCATCACATCAGCCACATTCTGTTGATCAACAGGGAGTTACAGGGTCTCAAAAGTGAGGGCCCAGATTAGAGAGGAGAGGGCTACCTAGAGTTGTAAATACCAGGAGGCATGGTTAGAGGGACATCTTTGTAGACAAGCTACCCTAGGTACTCAGCACTGATTGTGGTAGGGCCATATTTAACATTTGATACTTTCTTATTCAGTGAACAACCTAGAAACTGGAGATACATTGTTTTCTGAAAGAGCCATTTGACCTTTAATTTTCTTTGCTGGGGGGAAGGGCCAAAGAAGTGAGCCATGAAAAATGAGGCATTGGCATAGCTGTAATCTAATCTCAGAAGAGCAAGTAACCTTGAAGAAATTCATTTATGGGTGGAAGTATATCCTACTGACAACCAGATATTCTATTCCAAGATTCTATTATCCTTAGTTATCTAAACAATATTTTTTTGTTTATCCTCATTCTCTGCCTCTAGGTAGAGAAACAACTGCCCTGATACCATATCTTAAATCACACATGCTGTTGTTAAACATTACGGTTACTTCAATGCCATTTCATATCCTCTAATTCACAACATTTTAAAGTTTGTTGTTGGTTATAGAGACAGCCCAGCTTCTCTATAAGAGTCCTAGATCTCAAGGTTTGTCTCTGAATGTGAGTGGGGGAAGGGAAAACCATTGTGTCTGACTGACTCAGTCAGGGATGTTTTTGGTCAAGTCTGCTTTGGGCTAATGTGTAAAATGGATCCATTCATTTCCCATGCAATAACACCTTCTTCTGATAGCATCCAAATAGAAATCATATGCTGCTTTAAGATTTCATTAATTCAGTTAAAAATTATTGCTCATTTGTTGTATTTAAGATGATACCACATGCTTTCCAGGAGCTTATATGATAGAGGAGAGATAAGACATATATACCTAGACATCAGGCAGCCTACACTACAGGCCATATAGATGATATAGATGTGACATGCTACAGGGGTTCAGAGTAGGAAGAAATCAGTCAGACCAGGGTAGCATTTGTGGGCTCCTGAATAGAGTTTTGATAGTCAGACAAATGTGTCCAATTTCAGAGCTAGAACAGCCTTAACACAGAGCCCGACACAACTGGGAAAGGACTGGAGCTTTGTTTCTCTGGCAGCATTTTCTAAGCATGCTTAGGCACATGGGGAGACCAAAGAGAGTTAACCCCCTCTGTGTCCTCTAAACAGAAACCAGACAACCAGGGGAGGAGCCCCGTGCAGCCCATGGAAGGCGGCCTCGGTCCTCTCAACTTGGGCCAGTATTTGAAACAGCGGTAGGTGTGGTGGTTTCTCTGCTGTAGGTTTGCAGGTCCCCTGATGGGTGGGGAGGCCTGGCAGAGGAACAATCCCAAGCACACTTTGGGGAACAAATGTTCAAATATTCATTCAGGGGCCGTAAACAGCGCAGGTCAGTTTCAGCTCTGGAGCCTGCAAAGATTCTCAGCAGGGAAGTGGTTAATGTATCACAGCGCACTTTTCAAGTCAGAAGAATCTCACCGCCCCTTCCCCCCATCTGGGGCTGGCTTCTAACTGGGTTTAGGGGATTTGGAAGGGATTTGAGGTAGGTGTGGTTCTGGTGTTTCAGTTTCTAGGAAATAAAACAATCCTTTTCTTTGACCTTTAATGTGATTCAGATCAGTGTCTCCTTGGTATGAAGCGTTTTCTGTGCAGCAGTTTGCTGCAAGGCTGTGAGCATAGCAACTTGAAATTTCAGTTTTATGCTGCTTCTCCCTGTCACCAGCAGCCTGCATTCTGAGTGGGAAGCCAGGAATTGGGAGCCCAGCCTTTGATGCTTGTATTGGCTGGGCTGACGCTGGGGAAGTTCACAACCCAGCTCAAATCCTGACTCCTCCGATAATTGCTTCTCCTGCCTTATCTGCAAATGGTGGAGGGGGGCTGGCTTCCTTTAACACTTGGTGAATGGCAAAATTGCAGGGGCTTAAGGGAGGACTTACAACTGGTGATTGGATGGCCAGGAGCCTCACTTTGGAATTGTCACCTGATTCCAAATGGTGCACATTGTGCTCTCCGGAGGGAAGTTGAAAAGCAGGAATCAAACAAATTAGGGACAAAGGAATGTACCATAAACTCCCTCACAAACCAGGGGATTTGATTAATCCCAATGGAGTCACGCATCTGACTGTGGAAAGTTCTGCTCTTCATGCACTCAGTGATGCATGGTGCCCCTCTGCTGAAACAGAAATCCTATCATATATTGAATGCTGTCTCTTTTCCTATGCTCTGTCATCATAAAATGTTTTGGCTGTGCAATTTGTAGCTAAGAAAGAAGAACATATTTTTATATAGCATCCAAAATAAGAATTTAGGCAAGGCTATCAGGTAGCTTTTAAATTCTATAAAGACTCAATATAAGAAAGATAAAAAATTTTTATTGTTAAGGAAACACAGATTTTGCTTAATCAGTGGAGCTAAACAGGTTTAACTAGAACATGACAGAATTTGAGGTGGACAATCCATCTTAAGTGCTAAAGGCTAATGGTTCAAACTGAACAATTAATATGCATAGAAGCAGCATTTAAAGGACTGCAGTGATTCTCAGATTTCAGTGGACATAAGAGCCTCCGTGGGGACTTGTAAAAGATGTCGATGTCAGTTCCCAGAGATTTTCTGATTTAGCAAATCCATTTTGAGGGCAAAGAATCAGAGTTTTAAATACGAACCCATGGTCATTCTGGTACTGTGGGGTTCACACATTGAGAAGAGTAGACTAGGGTTCTAATGTGGATCTTGATCTTCTATGCCAAAGAGCCCAAACAGAGATTCAGAACCCAGGTAGTTTAAATCAGGACCAATCCCTATAGTCTCCTTGAGATAAGCAATCTATATTTAGGGTGTGTATTTGGTTATGAGTTACAGACATTTGAAAAATAATGGCTTAAATTAATACTTTTTTTTTTTGGAGGAGGGAGGATAAACATGAAGTCTTGAGCTAGGCAATCCAGGTGGATTGAATTGTGCCACCTCCACCCTCAAAAAAAGATGTGTCCATGTCCAAATCCTTGGAAGCTGTGAATGTTTTACTTTATTTGTAAAAAGGTTCTTTGTAGACATAAATGAGTTAAGTAAAGTATCTTGAGATCATCCTAGATTACCCGGGTGGGCCCTAAATTCAATGACAAGTGTCTTTGTAAGAATGAAGCAGAGGGAGATTAGACAGAAGAGGAGGCAGAAATGTGACAACGGAAACAGAGATTGGAGTGATGTGGCCACAAGCCCAGGGGCAGCCACCAGAAGCTGGAAGAGGCAAAGAGCAGGGTTTTTTCCCAGAGCACCCAGAGGGAGTGCAGCTCTGCCTGATTTGGGACTTCTAGCTCTGTAACTGTGAGAGAATGCACTTCTGTTGTTTTAGGCTATCACGTTTACAATTATTTGTTGCAGCAGCCTCAGGGAACTCAAATGCCAGTGTTGGTATAGAGGTTCCTCCAGGGAACACATTTCCTTTTGTCTTTCTGCTGCGCCATCCTTGACATGGGCTTGCTGCCGCATGGTCACGAGATGGCTGTTCCATCTCCTGTGTGGCATCTGCATTCTAGGCAGGAAGAAGAGGGAAGAGCAAAGGGAAGGGCATAGGCTAGTTTAGTGTGCTTCTATTTTAGCTATCCAGGAAGCCACTCAGTAGTTTTCTGTTAACTCCCCAGCCAGAACTGGGCCAAACAGCTACCCTATCTGCAAGGAAGACTTGGGAAAGTACTTAAGTATTTTTTTTTTTAAACATTGGGTAAATTGTCACATCCAACAAAATTGGAGTTTTATTAGTAAAGGGGAAGATAGTTGGATGGATATTGGCTAGGTAACTGGAAAACTCTGCCAAGGATAGTATGCTCAATATACCCCAGTATCCTGGTACCATGACTCTTTTTTGGAACCTGGACAGCAGTAGACTGAGACCGGCTGGTCAGAGCTACCTGAAAACACTAAGTGAGGGGCAGAGATTCCTTCTGACCAATCCTTGGTGATTAATACTTTCGGATCTTAAATGTCTCAACCTAAGGTAAAGGAGCTTCTGTGACCTGTTGACTTTATTTCATACTTAAAACAATTTTGTTTTTGACCAAAAACTTGCATGTGATTCACATGTTTTACAAACTTGGCTCCCTAGAATTATCAATAAAAATATCTCCTTTTAACAGTTTCTTTCAAAACGCCATGGTTTTTCTAATTAGAAGATAATGAGCTGTTTTGCTTGAAAGCAACAGGCTAGTCCTTCTTCCCTAGTTGTGGGAGTTTAGAAAGGGCTGAATGCAGCTAAGGAGCTTGTGTTTTTTAGAATTAAAATTTGTCCTCTTTCAGGCTAGCCTTTGGTTGATAAACACTCAGGTTTTCAAAGGGGCCATAGCACTGGTGGTATGAGCTCTGGCCTCATCATCGCTGGGCTGTAGGTAAAGTTGCTGGTGGCCCCTCCCAGCCTCAATTTCCTGTTCTGGCAGCCATCTTACTTTGCTGCAGAACACACTTACATGAAACAGGATTCCCTAGCCATGCTTTTGCATTTAGTGGTTCTCAGTGGGGAGACATCTGGCAATGTCTGGAGACATTTTTGGTTGTCACAGCTCGGGAGCTGGGTATGGGTGGGAAGAGGTGCTACTAGTATCTTAGAGGTTAGAGGTCAGAAACATCCTATAATGCACAAAATGGCCCTCCACAAGAATAATTATCTAACTTTAGCTAACAATAGGGTTGAGGTTGGGAAACTCTGGCATAAATGAACAACTTTTATGAGTAAAAATTTTAAAAACTCTTAAGTTAAAAAAAAAAAATCTTCCTAACATCCTTCCACTTTTTCCATAAAGGCAAAAGAGGCAAGAAAGAACCAAGTTCGCTGCTTGCTATGGATGGAATTATTATTATTTTGTCTGAATGAGGAAGATTCTATTTTTAGGTACAACAATAGCAGGTAAAGTTTCTAAAAATTAAATAGTTAATATTTTCACAGCATTGTCTTGCTTGACTTTTGTACAAATGGAGAACATTTGATGCTGCCGTGGATCTCTGCATTAGTCATCCTGACAGCACTTCCTGGGAGGCGGATGGCTGAGACCTGTCTGTCAGGATCTTCTGATAAGTCCCAGACCATCTCTGACCATCAAGAGGGGGAGATCTGCGTCCTATTCAGTGAAAATGTAATCGAGGGTTTTGCGCCAGGCAGTTACTAATAATTATGAATGCATCAGCACATATTGGTCAAAGGGGTAAAGCTGGTGTACAACATAGCCAAACGTTTTTGAGAAAACTTGTGTAATGTCATGGACTAATGGTGTTAGTCTATATTGTGCGACTTTATTCTTTCCACTTGTAGGCCTCTGTAGTTCATGTCCAAGTGAGGATCTGTTAAGTAGATTAACTTAAGCCCAAGGGACATCACATTACTATTTGCAACTTTGCACACAAACATGGATGGCTTCATCTCTTAAGCTCCAGTTAATTTATAATAAAAGCTGTATTCCAGTGAGCTGATTGCATATGAATCAAGTGCATCAAATAATGTTCCTTGACAGTTTTCAAGTTGCTTCATCCTCTTTTCACTCCAGCTTTTGTCCCTAGTCCTCCAGGGTTAGAAGGCAGATAGCTCAATCAGACGCTTATGAATAGTTATACCTACTTGGATGCTCTAGGAGAAAAAGTTGGTGAAAACATCTGTGGAGAATCCAGTCTTTCAATGCCTGGAAGGATTACCCACATGAGAAAACCCTTATGAGTCATGTGTATTCCTCTTTCAAGCACTATTTGTATACAAGCTTTGCATGAGCTCCAATTAAATAAATAAATTTCTTTTCCTGAGTATTGTTATTTATATAACTCTCTGGACCTTGGAGTTTAAGCTCACAAAAGCCAACATGTAAACGTCCTTCTTAAGGATTTTAAAATTATAGATGATCTTTGGCTGCACTAGAACATTTGCATTTTGAGAAGTTGATTAAATGTTCTGCCTTTGCCTGTAAAATATAACTGAGATTGGCTAAGTGCTTGGTGATTCAGACTGAATTCTCTCTGGACAGACTTAAGTCTGTTTGAGTCTCTGACCTATGGTCAAGAAATGCAAATATGTATATGTGAGCTTGTATGGGAAATCGTTCTTGTGCCAATGGAGAAGTCTGTGGGATTAATTTTGTTTGTTTCTGGGTCTGTAAGTGGATGCATCTTTTCCACTCCTCCCCCTTCACTCTGTCCTGTCTTGTCTGCCATTTCTGCTAACCTATTGACCTGATGTTGAGGGAATTCCCAGGTTTGAAAAAACAGACTACATTGCTGCTTTTAGTTGCAGAGGGATTTACTCAGCCTCATTTTGACTCTGAGTTCAAAACAGTTAAGCTTTGGAGGCCTCTGGTTTGATAGGAAAATTTTCTTCAAGTCCATAGTATTTGCATCCTAGGGTTGTCTTAGAAATTCTTACCTGGAAACTTTACAGCCTCAATTATTTCAAAGAAATGAAACAGTTTATGCTGATTTAGGACATTTATTCTCCAATTAACCATAAAAGACCTGCTCTTAATCCTTAATACTTCCATCAAGAAAGATTTTTGCAATTTGCACAGCTAGAGCCATGTAATTAGGGCAAATTGTTTAACCTCTATGGCTCTGTTCCTTATCTATAATATGAGAGAAATTGCACTGTAACCTCTAATGTTTCTTCAAGGTCTAAAATTATGTGATTCTATGACCCCTTATTCCATTTGCATATTATCTTTTGTTGAAGCAAAGTTGAAGGTCTCAGGCACATGCCACAAATAAATGAAATCCCATTTACAGACCTGGGATGATATCCCAGCTCTTCACCACTTATTTGCTATATGAATTTGAACTATTTATTCACTTCTCTGAGCTGTGTACTTTTATCCATAAATTGGGGATAGTAGTACCTATCTCATAACATTCTAATGAGAATCAAAATAGATAATTTCATAAGGTGCCTGTGGCCAGGCAAAGTGGCTCATGTCTGAAATTCAAGCACTTTGGGAGCCTGAGACAGGAGGATCACTTGAGGCCAGGAGTTCGAGATCAGCCTGGGTGACATAGTGAGACCCTGTCTCTATGGAAAAAAAAAAAAAAAAAAAAAACTTAGCAGGGCATACTGGCACATGCCTAGAGTCCTAGCTACTCAGGAGGCTGAAGTGAGAGGATTGCTTGAGCCCAGGAGTTAGAGGCTGCAGTGAACCACTGCTCTCTAGCCTGGGTGACAGAGCAAAATCCTGTTTCTAAAAAAAAAAAGAAAAAAGTGCCTGAAATAGTACCTGACACTTAGTAAATGCTCAATAGTGTTAATGTTAATTTCTCCAGGATTTGTGAATCATTCCTCATGAAATAGACCTTGGTGTGGCTGAGTCTCTTTATTAAGAGAGGGCCACGTGGGACAAGGTGAAATATAGCCCAAGGCGTTTGTCTTTGCTGTAGACACAACTTCCTCATTTTTGTCATTAAGAGCTCTGGGCAGCAAAAGCAATTTGGGATATAACAGGAAAAAGCTATCAGCCAGACTGATTCCTGTCAAAGACTCTCTTTCAATAAACATTTACAAGAAGGGAAGCTAGATAAGTGTGGCCCCATTCCAAGAAACGTGTGGCAATGGCAGATTTGTGTCTGGCATTCAGATCTTTCCAGGTATTTTTCTATTCTGCATCAGTTTCCCTCCAGTACGGAAGTAATTGAAACTGAGTGCCCATGAAGTTTACAGATAGCAACATCGCCTGATTTTCACCAAGAAAAAACAGTAATAAAGGACTTTCAGTAATAAATAGACTTTCTTCTAAAATAAGACAGACTTCCTTCTGCACTAAAGGCCTAAAAATCCTTGCCTTCTTGCTGAAGATGAACCCGTCATTCTTCATGCTGGTCAAACATAGCAGAGATTTATTTTGGCCAAAGAAAACTTTATTTGTTCAGGCTTTGCTATGCTGATGGAATCTTAGGATTCTGGCACTGAACGAGGACACAGAAATGATTGTCTGAAGCCCTCTCCTTCCTCATCTTGAAAGTGAATGGCATGGGCCCAATTGGGTTGTTAGTCTAGCGGGCCAAGACCCAAACTAGAGAGTGGTATTTGAGGGCAAGCCAAAGTCGTCATCCTTTTAGGAGAGTTTGAGACAAAACAGTGAAGTCCACCTCTTATCAAGGGGGGGCTACAGGCAGATTGGAGATGGAGCCTAGGGAGGGAACCAAGCAGGAGCTAGAAGAAACCAAGGAGAACCCTGGACCAAGAGTGGGAATGTATATGTCTTCAGGTCAGCAGGTGCCTGGGGTGTTGGGAGGGTCAGGCTGCTTGAAAATCCAGGAGGACAAAAAAGCCCAGCCCCTTCATTTTTCAGAAGAGAAGTTGAGAGATAATGCTCACGTTGACACAGCTAGTTGGTGGCAGAAAGGACTAGCTCTGGAGTCTCCAGATTTCTTGTCTTTCTCTCTTCCCATAACTCATTTTTTCTTTGGTCTTTAGTTCATGGGCCTCCATTTATACTTGTAACATTCTGTTTATTACAGTGATTCTCTGTTTCATTTACAATTCTTGTTTAAGGTGAGCAGAGAATGTTATTCTGTTCAGGGTAGCCTATTTCTTTTTTACAAGACAAGTGTGTGCAGCTAACGTACACAAGCTAAACTGTGCACGTTCAGTAACCTACCTATTCAGGATGCATTCTTCACACCGCACTGCATTCATACGGATGGAGTGACAGTGAATTTAGGACCAAATTGATGAATAAGATGATCTTTTTCTCAGTTTCACCATCTATTCTTTATGAATTTAAAAGAGGGCTTTATTTTGTTTTTGTCTAACGCTTTTCTGGTATTGAGGTTAAGTTGTAGAAAATTATAAAAAATTTTGTCACAGAATATATTCTTTAGATCATTTGTGTTGATGATATATGTTTTATTAATGCCAACTTAAAACTTTACATAATAATTTTTCACTTATTTATATATCACTTTACAAAATAATTGGTTCAGAGAAGTCTGCTAAAACATGGATGAAATTTATACAGTATTTCTATTTTATTCCTCTGGAAACATCACTAAAATGAGAGGGATATTAAAAATTAAAAAAGAGACAAACCCGAAGGACAAAGATTGCAGGTGAGGCGACAAGACCAGGTGAGAGACAGCAGATGGATTGAATCTCTACCAGCTCTGTCGCCTGCTATCTCTTGGTTAATAAGAACTGCTAAATTTCCTCCCCCCCTTTTAAAAATGTTTACAAAGATTCACTTTACATTTTATGATTGAGCCAAGTCTCCCCACACAAATTCAACTGGGAAAAATTGGGTTTAAATATGCTTATTTTGAAATTAGTTTAGTTGATCAGACATCTGAGTGTCTACTGTGCTGAGTTGATACAGAGATGAGATGACTAAGCCCAAAGCTCTCTTTCCCTCCAGGTCTCAGAATCTAATGGGGTAGACAGACAGCCCAGCTAACTGTAAAGATGACAGAACAGAGCAGGGAGCCCAGGATCAAGCCTGTAGGAGGCACAGAAGGCCTCAGAAGAGAAGGGGGTATTTGGATCATGAAGATGAGTGGCTTGTGACTGGGGAGGGCCCAGGGACACCAAAGAATGTTCCTGGGAATATGGAGCTGTCAGATGGCGACTGATGAACAATATGAGGCATTCTTTAGGAAAAAGGTACATGAAAAGCTTATGTTGTGAAATAGATACAGAGGTTTATTGCACAGGATTTGGAGATGAGAAAATGGTTTAATTTTTAGCTTCTGTCTCAGTCCATTGTTCGAACACTGTACGCAATTAAGGCTCCAGAGAAATGTAAGGATGTACGTTTTTATTGCAAGTGGGTTACTGTGGCTATTATCATTTAGTCAGGGGACTCAAAGGGATCTTCCAGGATAATCAGGCTGATAGTCACAGATAATCTCCTCTGAGGGGGTCATCCCCTGGATATCCAGGTCTTCATTTGAGGGCGTCTGCACGGACAGAACAGATGTCACGAAAGCCTTGAGGGTGATATGCTGGGGCGCATGGGGCTTGGGAGCTTAGTGAGATTGGTCGTGACTTCCAAGGCTCCTTCACCTGGTGTGGTAGAGAATAGTAATAGGAAGGCAGCGATGAGGGATCGCCACCCTCTATTATGGTAGCTCCTGGAAAGCAAGGGCAGAGGTGCACTTAGCTTGCCATCCTTAGAGCCCATGGTGGTGACCTGCCACGTGGGCATGAATGGTACTGAGTTTCCCCTTCTCACTGGTAGAAGTCAGTGATGCTCATCTGTTCTATCAATTTAGTCACTCTGTGGCAATTAACTAATTAATTCAACAAATAATTATTGAATAGCTTCCATGTGCCAGACACAGTTATTTGAGTTCCTTACCTTTTGCAAACCACACCTGCCTTTATGGGTTCCATGGGTTTGGCAAGGATGAGCCCTTTCCTAAATCATCTTACTAAAAAGGTGTTCTGAGTCCTGGAAAACACAGACTCAAGTCACTCTCCTGTGTTTGTCAGATTTTATGTTCTAAAAACTTATTATTTGACTGTTAAGTTCTGAATTTTATTGGCTATTTATAATGCTTTATGTTCTACTTATTTACCTAACCATTTGGAGCTATAAGAGTTGTTTTATAAGCATCATAACTTACTGTCCTGGATTTAAGTATCCATTTTTAAAAGTTCCTAGTATTTGCTGTGAATCCAAAACTTAACAAGCACAAGGTTTATTTTGAAATCACAGCAGTGTAATTGTATGGTCTTCAATGTCCGTGAGGGAACAGATTTTCCCCACATTCTGGACCACAATTTATTATTGTTTAAATCAATGCATGACTTTTTGCATACCAGCCTGTACTTTGGGTCATACAGACTTAACCTCAGAACAAAATCACTTTGTTCAATAAAAAACAGGGCCCCTGCAGTACTCTGGACCCCTTTCCATGTATTCCATAAGAAAAAAGTTTATTTGACTGCATGATAACCTCAAGCATAATTCCTCATAGAAATAAACCTGACAAATTTCTTACTCCCCTCCCCTGCCACAGAGGGGAACTTAGTGTCAGCTTCAGCATTAACTCCTGCAAGGCAGGTAGACAGTACCTTAAAAGAAAATAGTCTAGGAGAGTGGACCCAATTGCTTACTAACATAGTAATGTTATAAAAATTTTCATATTTGTGCAAAGTTCTTTAACACCACATTCTTTATTCTATTCTTTCAATAGTGCCTAATCTTTTATAATGTTATGCTACTAAAAACATTTCCTAGAATTACGGAAATGACTTCAGTTTTAATTCCCCTAAAAGCAAGGTGGTTAGTAGGTGAGCAGGGTTTTGAAAGTTTCTGGCATGTCTGTTGTTTACCTCTCCTTTAAAGAAAGACATTAATCCAATAGCCCCAGTATTTTGGTGTCATCTTAGAGATGGAGGTGCTGCTCCTATAGGGGTCACTGCATGAATTTGTGTCTACCCTGGTATAATATTTTAAAATCTTGCCTGGTTGAGGTTTTCTAACATACTTAAGAGAAGTGATTTTACTTCAATAGCTAAACTTTATAGTTGGCAGGTCCATGCTCTGTCTGTATACTGTTTTCTGATCCAGAAACCTCTGGGCCCAGGAAGCCAAGGATAGGAACAGTGCAATAAAGTCACAGCTTGCTCCCTTCCTACCCCCACCCCTGGCATCAGTCCCCCAGGTCCTTCTTGGCACTTGCTAACCTCACCCCATAATTCAGGGTCTCTGAAGAGTGGGCACTCAGTGTTTGGTTTGTCCAAAATAGCCTTTTTGTCTGAGAATAGCACCTGCCCTTCCACCCCTTGCTAAATTTTTTGAGAACTTCTTACTCTCACCATGTGGTTCCAGTGAAGGCTGCCATGGTCTTTGATGTATAGTACTGAAGCTCCCACAGCCATAGCCGATTAGCCTAGAGTTGGTATTGACTAAGTCTGGACCAATCAGAGTCCCGCCTTGCGAACTTTTCAGGCTAGGTTAAAGAAGAGAGTCAGTCCCTCTCTGGAATTGCCAGTGGTTATAAGGCCTCAGGCCAAGTCTTGAAGTCTTTTTCTCCTGCCATGTGGAGGAAAACGATCTGCAGTGGGAGATGGAGCTACTATGTAAAGAGAAGCAGAAACAAGAGATGGAGCCATGATTTGTGTTTCTAGTTCCAAGTGCTCCTAAGCAAAGCCAGATCCTTGCCTTGCTCTCAGTTTGGTCCTTCAATCCTTCCTTGGATTTTGTGAACTAATAAATTCCCACTTGAATTCTGCTAGTTCAGATTGGATTTCTGTCACTTGCAACCCAAAGAGCCATGTCCAACAATTTCCCAATCCCTCCCTCCAGCATTTGAATGATAGCTACCTTGCAACTCATCTTTTCTGTGCCCAAAATATCAGCTATCTAATTTAATTAAAGAACCAGTTACTTGTGGTTTAGAGGAAACATAGGTGAGTTGCCACTAGACTGTGAAGAAACTTTCCTGTTTTATTTTACCAATTATTGACCCTAAGGTGAGGATCTTCAGGGTTGACAGAGAGTTATTAAGAGGACTGGTGATAGGTCTCAAATTACAAACAGGCAGTTTAATGGGGCCCTGTCATGCATTAATACTTTCTACTCTTGGAAGGAGAGCCCTCAACAATTTGCTAACTAAAGTGTTAGAGAAATATGAACCTGAAAGAGTGACTTGAAAGAGTATCTTCTCTTTCTGAATGTTGTAATTTTTTAGGTCGGCATAACTTTCTGGGATTAAACATAATGTCTCAAATGAAAGAAGGTTTTGGAAGGAAGGAATAGGGTAGGGAAGAGAGAAAAGATATAGAAATTGAAAAAGACAAAAAGAGAAGGAGTGTAACCATAGGAGATGGGAAAATGAGTGAAGGAGTGATAGGCAAGCGAAATGGAGCAGGAAATGGGGTAGAAATAAGAGATCAGTGAAACCAAAAAGACATTTAAACAGGGATCTTGAATCCTCTTCATCTATTTTGGGAGAAATGGAGAGCTTCTTACACTTCCAAAGGAGGAAAAAGAACCAAAAGTAAAAGCAAAGTTCTAACCTACGATTTCCTGTCCAGCTGGAATTAGTTTTTAGCTAAGGATGAATGCCAGCAGTATTAGCCTAGTAACATTTCCCACTCACTAGCAGTCCACGTTGGTTCTGATTTGGCTCTAGACAAGATGTTTTTAGCCAAAGTAAGTTCTGTCCAATTTGGAAATGGATCTGGTTTTACCTGGATCATTTGGTTTGGAAAGATGCTTCTGGGAACTGTCATCTTGAGTGCTGTTCCCTGGGCTCTCCTGGTGGGAATGGGTTTACGTAGTGCCCTGGCCAGCCTCCTTCTTGACTTAGAACTCTGGGTATGCATATGCCCACATTTCTGGAAGCACAGCTCCTAATTTAGGTTCTGGAGCGAGTGAGTTGAGTACTGTCTTGTAGTCTCATTTTTTTCTCCTTTGTTTTCCTTTCTTTGCCATCAAGTGTTGGTTAGATGAGCCATTTTCTTGCATTTTCATTAATAATGCCTCCACTAGCTTGTAAAGCACAAAGAATCAGCTGATTCTTCTAAAAAACAGCTTCATGCTCCCTACACACTGTGGATTCAGCGTAAATGCAATTTAATCCTATCACCTCTCAAACAAAGTCGGCCTTTCAGTTCTTTCTTAAAAGGAGAGCAAGAACAATATGAGTGTGTTTCAGTGGTTTCAGAGTAGTTAGGAACAGGAATGTTACAGGCCACAGAATATACAAAACCTTTGCCAGCCAATAGGTTTGATAGATGATAAATGTGTTTGTAAAAATAAATCCACACTTGGGCAGGGAACCATTATCAACAGCTGCAAAACTTAAAGAGGATATCCTGCAGGGATATCACTCACAAACACAAAAACATATAAATAAATACCAGGGTGATTTCAGATGGACTCTGTCACCACTAAAAACTCACTTTTTAGAGATAAAATGTCACCATGAGAATTTCATTGCTTCAAGAACGACCTTAGCTATGTTATTTATGGACTAGAATGGATGATAAGACCTTTTCCTCAATATGCCACTTTATTGAGCTGGAAATCGAAAGAGGCCAAGATGGTGGGAAGGAATTGTTTGTTTTGTGTTGAGATAGAGCAGCATGAGGATCCCAACTGCTAAAACAGCTGCATCATAAATAACCCATGTAGAGCAGATGCATTGTGGGTGTGTGTGGGGGCAGGGTTCGATGGGGGCTGCAGGATGAGGTTGTGAATGAAATGGTTAGTCACATAAGAGCCTCTATAAATATTAGAGGCTCTAAAATAAAAAGATAACTAAAATTGCTGGCATGTATTTTTATTAAAAACCTGTGTTGGAAAGTTAGACTTAACAGTGATGAAATAGACAATCTTCATGGATTCGGTATTTTAGTGAATATGCATTTCATTTTATACAATCCTCTAAGTCAGAAATCTGAGCAAGAAACCTTCTCTCTCTTGCATTCTTCTTATACAGTCAGTCATCAGTCCCATCAACCTTACCTCTTAGATGTTTCTCGAGTCCAGCCCCGCCTTTTAATCCCCATGGCCAATTCCCGTGTTTCAGGTTATGTAAGACATTTGTGACTGAGATTCCACTCCATTCCCATAGCTCTTGTGTCACCCACCCAACACACATTCCATACTGCTCAAGAGATGGAATGCCTGCCTGCTCAATGCATCTGTCACAGCGTTCCACATCTCTTCATGCAGGATGAAATTCTATTTCTCTGTGTGTAGCATATAGAGTCCAACATGACCAGCCTACTTATATAGCCTGTCCCACAGGCACATTCATACAGAGCTTTTCCTGGAAAAGATCATGACTTTTTGTCTGTTTATTGTATTTTTGCATGATATTCTCCCAGCTTTGTGTAGCTTGTCTACTGTCATTGCAGCCTTCTTTGGCTTGTCAAACTCATCCTTCACAATTTGGTCCCCAAATCTTTTCTACTCCTCTGTGAAGCATTTCTTGAACATCTCTACAGAGCTGGGGAAGTGTTCATTAACTTTGCCATTAAGCACTTGTACAAGCTTCTTAGGGACAGTTTCACTTTGATGGCACCCTTTCACATTCTCAGTCCATGTGCTTCATGTGAGGCTGACTTCACCCCCGGGCCTGAGAGAGCTGAGCATGTAACTAGGTTAGGCTGAGCCAATCTCTGCAGCCCATTCCCTTGGCCACACCTATTGTTCAGCCATGGACATGTGATCAAAAGTGGGCCAAGGAGAGCCAAAATCAATTCGATTCTGGCACGGCTGTTTGAGCTATCTGGGAAGCAGATTTTCTTTTCTTTTTTTTTGGACTAGCAGTTGTGAAGATATGATCCTGAATTTGCTAGAAATATCCCTGTGCAATCATGGATTGGAGCTTATCCAGAGGAAGAACTGCTAGAAGGAGGAGCCCAGAGATATTGTGACTGATCCAAGCTCCTCCCATAGGCCAGGATCCATCATGGACTTTCCAGTTTTGTGAGGCCATAAAATATCTTTTCTTCTCATTTACTTATGCCAGATGGGATTGGGTTTTTAGTCACTTGCAACCAAAAGAATCCCATTCTACCTCAATTTTTTCCTATCTGTTCCATAGTACCTTTTATATCCTTATATTTTGCTCTTTGCCCCACTGTTGACTAGTATCTGGTGTTTGGGTAAGGTGGAGAATCTAGGTCTTTCTTGTCTAAGGGAGGCATGGAAGCCAACTATCAGGGTGTTCTCTCAATGCTAATGATTGAGCATATTATGTATCTGGTGTAGAATTTGTATGCTTGGAGGAAAAAAGGGTAAAAATGGAGAAGGCAAAAATGGAAGGAAGTAGGTAGGGCAAGGAGAGAGGTAGTTTCCATACTAAATGGGTAAAAATGGGATTATCTCTGCCTCTTTTTTTGCCTTATGGATCTTCAGTGTTCTGCTCTTCTACTCTTCCTTTTCTCCTATCCCCTTCCTTGTGTAATTTTGTGTCTAGCCTCAGGGAAGAGTTGTCTTTCATTCTTTGCTGGGAGTGGGTGCTGGAGTAAGGTGGGGACTCTGGGTCCTAAGTGCAGAAGAGGAATGAAAAACTTTTTCTTTGACTATAATCTTAGGGTAGAAGATTTAAGTAATCATATTGCAAATGCTAGTTTTCTTCTAGCACTTCCCCTTGTTATTATACAGTATTGAAAGAATTTCTGTCTCCTACTCAGCCTTGGGTTACTTTACAGAATACCTTACTTATCCTTGGTAGGTATAAGGGTGTCATTTCTTGCTTCAAATGAGAAAAGTAACTGCACATAGAAGAGGAACTCTATATCCCTGACACCTAGGGCAGGAGACAGTCAGATATTCTCTTAGGCTTTTACTTGATCACATGACAATTGCCCTGTATGGCTTTTAGATTGAAATTCCTTAACTGAGAAATCATGGACAGAGTGAATTACAATTTCTTTGTCACTGGGAAAAGGAGTCATGGTCTCTGCAGGGATAGCAACATCTTCTTGATTTTCTACCATCTCAACACAGATGGAACCCTTGTTTAACTCTGCTTTTGGTTTTGCTAAACAGATAGTATAAGGAAGTTGAATATTTAAATATATTATAGTTATCCCATGGTGTTTTAATTACCTGTTTACTTGCTTATCTCTTCCCTTTAGACTGTCAGCCCCTGAAGTCTGCCTTTTCACCCTTATCCTGTTGCCTGGCGCGTTGCCCGGCACAGCATTGGTGCTCATAGCTGTTGAATACAAGAGTGAAGTAAGCACATGGTAGAGAACATCAGGAACATTTATTTGAAGTGTTTAGAAGGTGGGTGGGGACGTTTCCTTGCTTTTCTCATGGGTGGGACATCTTTATTGACAACTTTGTTTTTAAGGAAGCAATGATAAAAATAAATATAAAGAGGTTGAAGAAGCTGAAATCATAGTTAATGTTGACAGTGTTTCTCAAAATGTGGCCTGTAGACCACCAGCTTCCTTCTGACAGTGTGCCTGTGTCCGCTTGCTGTTTTTTTCTCTCTCATTCTGTGTTCTCTGTCCCCCAATTCTCCTTCTACATTTTATTAAGTTTAATTTATTCTTGCTTCAAATCAAGAAAATCATGTGGGGTTTTTAGTCAACATTTTTAGAGGAAGAGGTTGACACCACAGAAATTCAGTGACTTGCCCCACAATACCCAGTGAATCCCTGGACTCAGATCTGACTGTTTTTTATGCCCCTGTTTTAAACATCCTGTTTGAGATGGGGCTGGGTGCCCTTCCTTGACCCATTTTGTAGCAGATGGAAGAAAGGTCAGTGAGAATGAAGTGGTTATATATGGGTTTGTTTTCTGAAAAACAATTGTAACTCAAGGATTTTTTTGGGTGTGTTTTTTATTAATATAATATGATCACCAAAAATACCCTTCAGAGTCAATGAATATTTATAGCACAAACACAAAATGGTTCATCCTCAGAGATACCAGCTGTTTGTAAATTTTACCCAGAACATAAAGAGTATAAGATGTATATTTTGTATATATTTCTTTACATACACACACACACACACACTACACACACATTGTTTATTTCCTTTTCCATTTTCTTTTTAGTATCTTCTTGGCGGGCTATATAATTATTTTGCTTGGCAAATTACAGAATAATGGCTTGGCAAGCTTACAAAAAGAGAAATTAAAGTGGAAAAGGATTAGTTCCTAGACATACAAACTTTGCTCTAAATCAGTGGAGTTGAGCCTGATATTTTTAAGAATTAGCCATGACCAAAAAATGTGTCCCGTATGTTAAATGGTTATTAAAAACATGTTAATATCTGGGAAAGAGGTTTCTTTATCTCTTTTCTCTTCTCTTCACTTCTCTCTTTTTTCTTCTCTTCTCTTCTTCTCTCTCCTCCTCTCCCCTTCTCTTTTTTTCCTTTTCTTTTCAAGAATGTTTCATATATTAAGGAAAAACACCTATCAGGATATTTGGCTGGAATGACATCTTGTCCTTACTCCCACTAGAAGAGTCATTGCGGGCCCAGGCAGTTTGGCCTCTTGATGTTTTTCATGATGCACTAAGGCACTCATGCTTTGGGCAAAGTGAGGTTACCCCAGTCCTACATGAGGAGCATCTAGAGTTCCATATTTTATACCTTCAATGACTATGTGGGGTTGAGGGGTGTGAATTGTCTTTTGGCTGGAGATGGCACAGTGATGAAGGGAATAAGAAATATTTCACTGATAATAATGTCAAGATAGTGGTGGAACTTTACATTTTCAATCAATTGGCATAAAATTTTATTTTAATAACTTAAGAAAGTAGGGCCTAAACTCAAGGAACTCACAGTTTCATTCTCTTCTGCTGGCTTTACATTTTCCTTGACCAGAGTTTCAATAAAATGAATATACCCTTGACCTTCCTCCCTGGGTATCTGGAAGAAAACAAAGGAATCATAAAAGAGTTTTTCTATTCTTGCATGAAAAGTATTATAATACTACAAAGTACTGCTCTGTTTTATAGAGGGAACCATGAAGTAGTAATCTTTATGATGAGGTTTCTTGGAATTTTTGTAATGCATGTGGATCTGAGGATTCAGATTGGATGTAAGTTATTAAACATCAAGACCATGGCAATAAAGATGCCACTGTTTTTTTGATAATGCACAGACCTTTATACTTTTGTGTGTGGGCTTTCATTTTAGAAGATAAATATATTTTTCAAGCTTTGAAAAATGAAGTGTTTTTTTGACTATTTGTGAGTTAAGGCATAAAAAGAACCATGGCATGAAATCAGTAATGTGCCTTGTGATTGGCCCCACACTCACATGTAAAATCCTCTTAAGATGTTCCTATTAAAAAGTTTTTCCATATGATATATTCAAAGTTTTATATATCTATATTTTAACTATTACTCCTAATAAATTTTCTCTTATAAGATATTTTTTGCTAGCTGCTGTTCCTTGGAAAAATGTTTAAAAGAGATTTACTACATATGTATGGGACTTAAATATTTTGAAATTTTCTCATTTTTTTTCTTCTTAAAAGTCAAAACACCTCTGAAGATCGAAGGAATCTCTTTTTCCTATTATCCAGGAGTAGAATTTGGGATTTTATCTTAGGAGAAGTACATTCAGAAAAAGTAAAAAGAGAAACAACAAAACTCCCAGCTGGAGTGAGAAAAATCAGTCCCTCACAGACATTTTTGTCTGTAGCCAACTGGTGACTTTCCAACAGGGTCTGCTTTTTGAAATCTGGTTTCCTCTCTCCCAAATTAAACCCCAGTTGTGTCTTAAAAAGAAAAGGCCCCACCATTCTGTCTACCATGACTCTCTATAAACTTTCCTCTGTGAAGGAAGGGGAGAGCATTTCTGAGAGTCTCAGAAGAGTCAAAAAGGCGATTTGACAGTTCAGTTTACACTTTCTGCATTGTCCCCTGTAACATTTCCTTAGCCTAAAACAAATTTTATATTGAAACCTCAATAGCATCAAAGATCTTCCTTAAGAACGAGAAGTTTCAGTGACTGTTCATTGTAATACAATATAATGTTCTCGGAGTGTTAACAAGTAGCTTTTATATTTCATAATATTAACCATACTGATGATCTGTTTGGTTCATCACACTGTGGTCTAGTGAAATGGTTGAAGATAACGCAGTTATGAAGACAAGGCAAAGCAATACAGCTGAAGAAAAAAAGCAGCCAATGCATCATGACCATTTTTGGTATTGGCCAATGTGCAAGGCACCATAGGGAATAAAGTGGATGACCCAGCCCCTGCTTACAGAGAACCTGGGGTCTGGCATAAGAGTCGGAGGCAAAAAGGCATTGCAATGTCCTGGAGGCAGGGGCCTCAGCTGCAGTCACAACAACTAACAAAATGAGAAAGGAAGACAGAAAACATTTCTCAGATGTCAGAAGACAGATATAATTGTAAAATATTAGACAGTCTTTTTTAGCATAATAGTCTTTCAATTTTATTTTTAGAAATTAATAGTTACCACATTTTGCTTTTAGAATGGCTGTGGCCTCTTTCTGGCATTGTCAAGAAGTGATTTCCTTATATCCCATATCTATCTCCTAAGGCCTCAGGAGCTTAGATAATGAGTATTTGCAGGTATCACCAGTAATTACTGCTCTTCTCACTGGATAGATTTGCTCTGCTGCAGGGCAGGTGAGGGGTTAGTGGAGACCACCATTATCAGAAATAATTAGCCCTGTAGCCAGAGGGGGAGGCTTAGTGGCCTAACTATGGGCTTTACCCATCCAGGTGGAATCAGAGGATCTATTCTCTAGGGGGCCCATTCAGCCTCTTTATTTCAGACCCAGCAAGTTTGCTATTTATGTCTTTTGGTGAAGGATTTTTCCTCCTTTGAAAAATCTTTCAAGAATCACCAGGGCACTACCTGGGAGAAACATACACAGCTAGAGAAATAAGAGCATTTGCCTCCTTCATCAGGGTACTCAGTGACATTGTCCTGTAATCCCTCTGGCAGCCCTTGGTTCCTGGATTGACTGCTCCAACAGAGATGCTCAGGAAGCCCACATGGCTACACAGTCATTCCCACAAGAACAGCAGAACAGGGATAACAACGGGTGGCCTGGGGACAGCTGGAGGGGGAGATGTGCCATGTGTATTAAATCTCTGAGGACAGAAAAATTAAAGGTCAGGGCCACAGAGGAGCCCCAAATTGAAAACCACGGGGGCAGACACTGAAATACAGTACTTCACTTAGGATAAAACTGTTTCTCACATGAACATTTCTATGTTAAGATGCTCCAGGGTGAGTAGTTGCAGGTACTTATTTAATGAACACTAATCATTTTTTAAAACATTGCTGTCCAGTAGAAATGTAAAATGTACCACAAATATAATTAAAAATTTTCTAGTAGCCATATTTAAAAGTAAAAAGAAACCAATGACATTAATTTTAATAATATATTTTATTAACCCAACATATCCAAAATATTATCATTTTAGTATGAAATCAATATAAAAATTATTAATGAGATATTTTATATTCTTCTTTTCTTCTGTACTAGGTCTTCAACACTTGATGTGAATTTTACACTTATAGCACATCTCAATTTGGCTTGGTCACATTTCAAGTGTTCCAAAGCCACTGGTGGTGAGTGGCTTCCATATTGCACATTGCTCTGGAGCATGGCCTAGTGGGCCAAATGGTCTTCTATAGGAATAAAATAAAGTGTTTTGTTGTTTTTTAAAAACTGTCTTGCTGACCAGCAATAGTCACAAAAACTACTCTACCACCCCCACTGATAACAAATCCAACCAACCAAATAAAACACTAATAAGGACAGCTAGCTGAATTCTCACCAAATTTGAATTCATCATAGTGGGGCCCAGAGGTGGGCCTTGGTGTGATTGGCAATTCTTCTGCACAGAAGCTTCATAGGAAAGATGTTGTGACTAAACATTGTCACCAGCTCAACTCCATATGGTGTGCTCCAGGATAAGAAGAGCCATGTATTAATTTATGGCTGGTTAGAGTGCTGGGAAGTGAGGTAGGGAAGTCCAGCTAGTGTTTCTGATGATCCTTCGCACTGGGACAGTCCAGTGGGAGAAGAACAAAGTCAAATTCATTCTCTTTCCAGACTGCACTGAGATTCAACCCAGATGGCTTGGTCTGTCGACCAGGGTTTGTATGTCCCAGGGCCTTGGCTGAGAGATGGCATCTTGTTGGAATCACTTGAGGGGTGGAAATGGTGAGGGGTTTGGAATAAGGGATTTTGGCAGTAGAATGAAAAATGATTGTTGACTTGCTGTCCTAATTTTTCTCAATACTTAAATAAACAAATTGGGTATTTTTAACTGATTTTAAAAGTAATTGGAGGAAAGAGGAGCTTCACTAGGTAAGGTGTTTACAGCACTAATTCATTGGATACCATGGTTCATCCTCAGAAAGGCCAGGTCATACAAAATGACAAATTTGTTTTTCTTACCATTACTAAGGAAGAATTTGATTTGTACCCCACTTACAGTTGAGCTTTTTATTTTCATTGTTCCTATTATATAAATAATTTTATAGAAAATTGAAAAATTCAGAAAAGCATAAAGAAAAAATACAAAATACTCACCTCACCATTCAGTGGTGTACCAATATGATGTAAACAATCATTATTTTCTTGAGTCTTTTTTTCCCTCTACAGATGTAAATATATTTAAAAGTTAAGATTATAAATAAATTTGTATTCTTTTTCATTGGACATAGCATAAACATTTTACTATGATTTAAATCATTTTTTATAAACTACACATTTATACACTTGCAGAATATACCCTACTACAATGTATTCATTCTTTCCCTTGTTGTTGGGAGTTTTTTTCTACTTCCTGAGTGACATGCAGAAAAATTTTAATTTTACTCAATTGAAATCTTACTTAAATTTCTTGGTTTAAAATGGTTATTTGACATTTTTATAGTAAAATAATAAACTAAAAGGAGAAGCTGAAATAAAAGACATTTTTATTTCATGATCCTTTGCTTGTATACAGAAGCTCTTCCCGGAAGAAGAGTTATGCTGTGTCTTGAATAAAGCAACAACCAATTTTGTGCAAATCAATGAGAACTTTTTTTTTCTAGTCATAGACTTTTCTGAGTTATGAGACACAACAATGGTGGACAGTAGATGTCAAGAGAAAAGCACATCTTCTATATTCCAAATCATAACATGTTCTACCTCAAATTCAGGATATAACCACTTGGTGGTACTTATTCTTACAGTGGCATGTGGCTCCTAAATGCACTTTTTCTAGAAAAAAAATTTTTTTATTAAAAGTGCTACCTAAAGTGCTGACAGCATTGACTAAATTGTAAGATACTTCTATTCATTGATTTTTATATTTTTGTGGAAAATTTCAAATAGATACAATGTAAACAGCTAGTCTAATGACACTCATGTACTCATCAACCAACTTCAATCATTATCAATATTCTGCCATTTTTGCTTCATCTATACTTTTATCCACTCCCCATTCCTTCTACTTGATACACCTATGTAACTCATACCCCAATCGTGATATAAAACAATTCCATCTTTCCAGAAAATTCCTTCATGTCCCTTCCCATGCTATTCTTTTGCTCATCCCTCTCCCCCAAGAGGCAGCCATCATTCTGGTATATTTTACCTTAGATTTGCACTGCCTATCTTAGAATTTCATGTAAATGGATCATATAGTATGTATTCTTTTGTGTCCAACTTTTTTTCACTTAGTGTGTTATGTCTATGAGATTCATCCTTGTGGTTGCATGTATTGGTGGTTTGTTCATTTTTATGGCCAAGTAGTATTATACTTTACAAATATACCATAAAATTTGTTTATCCATTCAACCACTAACTGATATTTGGTTTATTTCCAGTTTGTGGCGATGAGCATTCTTGTATAAGTCTTTGTGTGAACATATGTTTTCAAATTCTCTTGAGTAAATATGTAGAGGTAGAATTGCTGGGTCAAATGGTAGGTATATTTTAACTTTATAAGAAACTGCCAACCATTTTTCCATTTCTGTCAACCATGTATGAGAGTTCTGGTGGTTCTACATCCTTGCCAACATTTGCTGTTGTCAGTCTTTTTAATTTTAGCCATTCTAGTGAGTGTGTAATGGTATCTTGTTATGGTATTATTTTGCATTTCCCTGATGACTAACAATGTCAAGCACTTTTTCATGTGCTTATTGTCCATTTAACCTTCCTTTGTGAAGTGTCTGTTCTAGAGAATCCCTGGCTGGGATTGTGATTCCCTTTGCCTTTGCTCTGTCTGCTTAGGGCAAGTTTCACTGGGAGGAAGCCATTACTGAGCTCCTTAGTGCTATATATAGCTTTAACTAGTAATTAATGTTAACATCTCAAAAGCTCCACTGAGATCTCAGGATCCCATTCTAACCCAGAGTCATGAGAACTAAAAATACCTCGAATAACTCTATTTGGAAACATTGGAATTGAGTCAAGAAGTAATACATTTTGGGATTGCCAAGTGACAACAACATTATTCATAGGAACTTAAGAGCATTTAGAGAGAGGCTGTGATTTATATCTAAATCATTGTGCTTATGCTATAAGCTAAATAATGTTCCTCAAACTCCATGGTAAAAGATAAGATTAAAAAAATTTTCCAGTCAATCATGAAGCAGTATTTTTATAAAGAAAAATGCTACAGCAATGTTGACTTGCTATAAAGGTTTCTGTATACATACTTTCAATTCCTCCTCACAGACTGCTAGTAGTTTGTAGACTGGCATCCATCTAAGAGCCACACTTTGAGCAGCCTTGATTCAGAGCCTGAATCTGAGCCAGACTGCTTGGGTTTGAATCCTGGCTGCATCACTTGTTAGCTGGGTGGTCTTAAGGAAGCTCTTTGCTTGAGTTTCCTCATTTGTAAAATGGAGATAATGGTGATAATAATACCTGGAGCATAGGATTGTGGTGAAGATTAAATGACTTAATATATGGAAAGCACTTACAGTAGTGGCTGGCATATGATAACTGCCGTGTAAAGGTGAGCTACTATTATCATTACCGTTTCCTAAATCTTGAATTAGCCAGGACACTTTCAGTTATAACTAACAGAAATTCAGTTCAAGTTACTTAAACAAAAAAGGGATATGTTGGGTGTTTGTAACCAGGTACTCATATGATATTATCTAAATCTGATACTCCACTTTTTCTTCTGTGATGCCTTTGCTCTCAGGTGGGCCTTTCCTGAGGGTGGCAAAGTGGCTACCCAAGCTCTAGCTTACATCGTACCAGCTTAGCAACCCAGTGGAATGAAAGTCCCACCTTCTTACTTTCCCAAATTTTTGGTTATTATTTTCATTGGCTTGGCTTGATTCATATCATGAGCCTACCAAGTCCATAACAATGAAAAATTCAGAAGTAATCTTCTGAAAAAAAACCTCAGTGCTGTTACCAGAATAAGAGAAAATGATTTTTTCTGTCAAATGATTGATGAAACAGGTTAAAATCTACTAGCTCTTTGGGATGGATAACAGTTTTGATCCATGGTGGAGCTTTTAGGAAAGGATGTCCCAGAACAAGAGAATACCGTTTCTCCCCTGGGAGCAACTTCTGGCCTATGGGGTAGAAGGATGTAGGTTGTAACCTAATAAAAACCATGATTTGGGTCTTCTGAAATATTGTCTTCTTAACAATAGGGTATAATATGTTGTAAATATCCTTAGTCCATTGTGTGCTGCTATAATAGAATACCTGAGACTGGGTAACTTATAAAGAACAGAAATTTTCTCACAGTTCTAGGGGCTGGGAAGTCCAAGATCAAGGTGCCAGCATCTGTCAAGGACCTTTCTGCTACATTCTCTAGAGAGGAGAAATGCTGTGTCCTCACATGGCAGAAGACAGATGGGCAAGAGGGAGACAGAGAGCAAGAGAGAGCTCCCTCCTTTCATCAAACTCTTTATAACAGCATTAATCTAAACACTTCCCACTGGGCTTTACCTTCCAACATTTTGTATTGCAGATTAAATTACAAACACATGAATTTTTGGAGAACATATTCAAATCATAGCAGAAATATTTAGCAAAAATGCCTTTATGAAATTAGCCAATGTGAGCCAGAAGAGCCTAATCTCTCATCAACAACAGTAAGAAACTTAAGTGACTAAGTGTGGAAAAGCTGAGTCCACTAGTCACAGACAGGGCACTGGGAATGTGAGGGAAAAGAAGGTATCAACATTTTGCTCAAACCAAATGAGAAGGTAAGTGGGTGCTCCTTCCATTGCATCATGTGTTTGGAAATTCTGTACTGAGAACTCTATAGATTCTTTGTATGATATAATGGAGGAAATGATCAGGGTTGTGAATGTTCTTGTCACTTGTGCCCTTAGCACTTGCCAGGTTATAAGAGGTTGGGAAGAAATTGGGTGCTGCAGGGTATGAAAACTTAGTTTATTTCTCTGCAGGCAGATGGCTAGGTCACAGAAACTTGTTGGAAAGGTGGGATTTATTGAGCTGTTTTCTTAGATCAAGGGCTTTTTTTTGAGGGGATTATGGGACTTTGAGAGACTCAATTTATTGGAACCCAGAGATTCACAAGACTGTACTTCCTTACTGATAAGAGAAGACATCTTAACTGTAAACCCCAAATTGAAAGACATGGGGGCAGACCCTGAAATACAGTACTTCACTTAGGATAAAGCTATTTCTCACATGAACATTTCTAAGTTAGGATGCTCCAAGGTGAGTAGTTGTAGGTACTTATTTAATGAACACTAACAGTAAAGTTTCAGCATACAAAAATCAATGTACAGAAATCAGTAGCATTTGTATACATCAATAATGATCTAGCCAAGAATCAAATCAAGAAGACAATCTCATTTACAATAGCTATAAAAAAAATACCTAGGAATATATCTAACCAAGAAGGTGAAAGATCTATACAAGGAAAACTACAAAACACTGATGAAGGAAATTGTAGATGACACAAACAAATGGAAAAACATCCCATGCTCATGGATTGGAAGAATTAATATTGTTAAAATGATCTAAAGATTGCCCAAAGCAATCTACAAGTTCAATGCAATCTCTATCAACATATCAAGGTTATTTTCCACTGAATTGTTAGAAAAAACAATTCTGAAATTCATATAGATCCAAAAAAGTCCAAATAGCCAAGCAATCTTGAGCAAAAAGAACACAGCCGAAGGCATCACATTGCCTGACTTCAAATTATGCTACAAGGTTATGGAAACCAAAACAGCATGGTACTGGTATGAAAATGGACACATAGATCAATGGAACAGAACAGAGAACCCAGAAATAAAGCCACATACTTACAGCTGACTGATCTTTGACAAAGTTGACAAAAACATGTTGGGGAAAGGACACTCTTTACAAGAAACAGTGCCAGGAAAGTTGGATTGCCAAATGCAGGAGAATAAAAATAGACCCCTATCTCCAAGCATATACAAAAAATCAACTCAAGATTGATTAAAGACTTGAATGTAAGACTGGAAACTATAATAATACTAGAAGAAAACCTAGGGAAAACTCTTCTGGACATTGGTCCAGGCAAAGAATTCATGACTAAGACCTCAAAAGCACAGGCAACAAAAACAAAAATAGATAAATGGGATTTAATTAAACTACAAAGCTTCTGCACAGCAAAAGAAATAATCAACAGAATGAACAGACAACTGGTGGAATGGGAGAAAATATTTGTGAACTATACGTCTGACAGGACTAATATCCAGAATTTACAAGAAGCTCAAACAACTCAATGAAAAACAAAACCAAATAACCTCATTAAAAAGTGGGCTAAGGATATGAATAGACATTTTTCAAAAGAAGACAAACAAATGGCCAACAAGCATATAAAAAATTTCAACATTACTATCATCAGATAAATGCAAATTAAAACCACAATGAGATATCATCTTACATCAATCAGAATGGCTATTAAAAAGACAAAAAGTAACAGATGTTGGAGAGAATGTGGAGAAAAGGGAACTCTTATACACTGTTAGTGGAAATGTAAATTAGTGCAATCTCTGTGGAAAACAGTGTGGAGATTTCTGATGAAACTGAAAATAGAACTACCATGTGATCCAGCAATCCCACTCCTGGATATCTACCCAGAGGAAAATAAATCAATATATAAAAAAGATATCTGCATTCATGTGTTTATTACAGTACTATTAACAATAGCAAAGCTATGGAACCAACCTAAGCATCCATTAATGGAGGATTAAAATTCTCAACAAAATCCTAGCCAACCGAATCCAGGTGCTTATCAAGAAAATA
>VBSM01002121.1:9302913-9314896 GCA_008086735.1 Cheirogaleus medius | reverse complement strand
AATAAAAAAAAAACAATTAAAAAAAACCCAAAAAAACAAAAGAATGAAATCATATCTTTTGCAGCAATATGGATGAAACTTGAGACCATTATCTGAAGTGAAACAACTCAGACATGGAAAGACAAATACCACATGTTCTCACTTATAAGTGGGAACTCAATAATGTGTACACATGGTAGCAGAGTGTGGAATGGATGGACAATGGAGACTTGGAGGGGTGGGTGGGAGAGGGTGGCTGATGGGAGGTTGCTTGGTAGGTACAATGTGTATTTCTCCAGTGATGGATGCACCAAAGACCCTAGCTTCACCACAATGCAATATATCAATGAGGCAAAATTGTACTTGTGCTCCATGAATATATACAAATAAAATATAAATAGGGGAAAAAAGAAATGTAGAATCTCAGGCTGTCCTCCTTTCCCACAGACGTATAGATTCAGAATTTGCATTTTAACAAGATCCTCAAGTAATTCCAGTGCACATTAAAGTTTGAGGAACATTGGCATATGCCTTTTTTCCTTTCTTCATCAGACTTCAACTAGGGATGATGATTTCAACTAGGTTTTTCTGTCCTACCCTAGACTTTATGAATTAGAGTCTCTAGAAGACTGGGATTCTGAGTTCTTCATCAATCCCCAGGGAATTCTGCTGAATGGTCTGATTTGACCATTCAAATTAGAATCTCTAGTTAGTCTCTTGAATGGGGAATTCTTATTAGTTTGATTTAAAAGTCATTAATGATTAGCCTGAGATCCCTGTGCTCTTATCTAGGTAAAGTCAATAGCAATGGTTTTATGTTACTGCCAAGATTATATACTTTTAAATAGTTCTAAAAAGTAATGTTATTAAAAACTCATGTGACTGCCCTCTGACTTCCACACAGACACATATTCAAGGATTTCTGATGTTGTAGTCACTAATAGAAAAAAAATCTGGCTGTTTTGACCACCACGACACTTTTTTGATCACAGCTATTTGGATACATGTATTCTCCTTCCTCCTAGATTCTAAGCTGGATACACACATGCTATTAAGTTATTATACAAATCATTTTAAGTAACTTGAGGAACAAACTATTAAAGATATTTAAAAGCACAGATTCTGGAGATTCAAAGCTGAGAGAAGAGAGGTTGCACCAGATGTTCGTGTGTATCAGGAACAGCTTTGCTGAGATTGAAGTTAGTGTGGAAAAACAGCACACTGAGTTTGATGCTGGGAAGGGCATTTTAGACAGAGAGACCGTGAGTAGAAACTCAGAAGAGGAAAAGCGCAGTGGATGTTCATGGAATAAGGAGAAGTCCAGTGTGATGACTGAATTATAAAGTATAAGTTAAGTAGATGTGAAGTTTAAGGCTTGGAAAGTAAGTTAAGGCTATTTTTTGGAGAATATTAATAGGATAAGGAGTTTGAACTTCATTATTTGTGCAATTAGGAAATGGGAGTTTTAGGGAGCAATGTGACAAGAACTCTGTCTCTGGAAGATTTATCTGGCAAAGGGACTTTGGAAGGATGGGAGGTGGGAGGAAATGGAGGAAAACGGGCAGATTATTGAGGCGACGGCAGTGGGAGGAAAAGAGGGAACAGATTAAAGGTCCACCACGGATTTGAACTATTGTGGTGGTAGTAAGAATTAAAAGAAGGTGGAAAAGGTGAAAACTGTTCAAGAGATTGAATCTGTAGAACTTGATCTCTTGGATTTTAAGAGTTTACAATTTTGAGATGACATAAATTAGCTCTGGATGAATGGAAGCATAGTGATACCATTAAAATAAATTGTAAAATCAGGAAAAGACTTTGGCTTGAAGTGATATCATTACTTAGAAAATGATAGATGGAAATGTTTAGTTGCCAGATGGAAATGTGCATCTAGAGGCAAGAAATTATCTACCCAGAATATGATAACTGAAGCTGCGGCAGGGGAGGAACTCATCTGAGGAGAGAGTGTTACGGGAATAGAAATAGAGCGATGATGAAAGTTAGGGGCCACCTACATTTAGGGGTGAGGGAAGGAGAAAGAATCTTCCAGGAAATCAGAGAAAGACCAGAAAGTTGGGAAGAGAATGAGGCACTGCTGTGTTTCAAAAGTGAGACATGGAGCCTTTCAAGATGAAGCAGCTAAGCAACAGTGTTAAGCAGTGAAGCAAAATGGAGAAGCATCAAGCATGAGGAAAGGCTGTCAGAGAGAAAAGACAATTAAATGACTTCTGGTGGCATGAAGAGAAACACTTTTTAGGAGAGCAGTAGCACCTGATGCCAGAACACAATGACTTCATACAGTGAGCACAATCATGCACAGCAGTAACATTTTGGACAATGATGAACAGAATATATGAAGGTGATCCCATAAGATTATGATGGAGCTGAAAAATTCCTATCACCTAGTGACATTATAACCAACATAATGTCATAGCACGATGCATTACTTGTTTGCGGTGATGGTGGCGTAAACAAACCTGCTGTGCTGCCAGTTGCATAAAAGTATAGCAATTAATATATACAGTGCATAATGCATGATAATAATAATAGACTCTGCTACTGGTTTATGTATTTACTAGCCTCTTATCATTATTTTAGAATGTATTCCATATATATATATATATATATATAAAGTATTTTATAGGCCAGCCTCAGGAGGTCCTTCAGGAGGTATTCCAGAAGAAGGTACTGTTATCATAGCAGATGACAGCTCCATGTGTGTCACTGCCCCTGAAGACCTTCCAGTGAGACAGGATGTGGAGATGGAAGACAGTGATATGGATGAGCTTGATCCTGTGTAGGCCTAGGCTAATGTGTGTTTGCATTTCAGTTTTTAACAAAAAAATTTAAAAAGAAAAGAAAAGTTTTTAAAATAGGAAAACTTCTTATAGAGTAAGGATATAAAGAAACAAAATATTTTTCTACAGGTGTACAATGTTTGTTTTAAACTAAATGTTATTACAAAAGAGCCAAAAGTTAAGAAAAATTAAGATGTTTATAAAGTAAAATAGTACAATGAACTACAGTTAATTTATTATTGAAGAAAGAAAATTTTAAAAATAAACTTAGTGTAGCCTAAGTGTACAATGTTTATACAGTCTACAGTAGTGTACGGTAATGTCCTAGGCCTTCACATTCACTCACCACTCACTCACTGACTCACCCAGAGCAACTTCCAGTCCTACAGGCTTCATTCATGGTAAGTGTCCTATACAGGTGTACCATTTTTAACCTTTTATATCAATTTTCATTGTGCATTTTCTATATTTAGATACACAAATACTTGCCATTGTGTTACAGTTGCCTACAGTATTTAGTATAGTAACATGCTGTACAGGTTTGTAGCCTAGCGGCAATAGCCTATACCGTATAGCCTAGGTGTGTAGTAGGCTGTACCATTTAGGGTTGTGTAAGTCCACTCTAGGATGTTTGCACAACGATGAAATTGCTGAATGATGCATGTCTTAGAACATACACCTGTCATTAGTGATGCAAAGCTGTACTTCAATTGTGAAGGCAAGGGGTAAAGGCTCTTCTATCAAGGAACTGGTAGTGAAGGAAAGCAGAGAGAGGGGAAAGGAGAAGGAAAATGAAGGAAAGTAAAAATAAGGACTACAGAACAGATCTAAGTTTTTCATTTTTTTAATGGGATGACTAGAGTTTATTGGAAGACAGAGATGATGGACTCAGCAGTGGGGGGAAGAACTGGTATAATCATTCTTGGGGTCATTTATGGAATACGGGTCTCAGGAGATCAGGAGGAGGTGGGAGAGGATGGAATTAAACACAGAGCTGTGCTGTTTCTCCTCCAGAGGCTGACCAGTCACAGGGACAGTCATTCCCTGCTCTCAAGGATTCAAGCTAGTAAAAGTGATCAGGGGTACATCAGACAACAGCGATGCAGAAGGGTTCCATTGCATGTGTCACGTGTGCTTTAAAAAAAAGAAAAGAAAAGAAAAGAAAATATTTTTTTTAATTTTTTTTTTTTTTGAGACAGAGTCTCACTCTGTTGCCCGGGCTAGAGTCAGCCTAGCTCACAGCAACCTCCAACTCCTGGGCTCAAGGGATCCTTCTGTCTCAGCCTCCTGAGTAGCTGGGACTACAGGCATGCACCACTATGCCGGGCTAAATTTTTCTATATATTTTTAGTTGGCCAATTAATTTGTTTCTATTTTTAGTAGAGACGGGGTCTCACTCTTGCTCAGGCTGGTCTCGAACTCCTGACCTTGAGCGATCCTCCTGCCTCAGCCTCCCCGAGTGTTAGGATTACAGGTGTTAGCCATGGTGCCGGGTCAAAGAGAAAATCTTCATCAAAGGCAGAAGCTCTTCTCTGTCTCTGGAATTCCAGTGGGCTGGTCCATTTCCCCCCCAAGTATTTTGTCAGCTTGTGCTGTAATAGAAACCTGAGCTCCCAGTGGGTTGAATATGACTTATGCAAATTGGTAATTAACTTAGGAAAAGTTAACCAATTTCCTTGAACCTTAGTTCTATTCATCTGTAAAATTGAGGGTAGTAGCGACTTTAAAGGTGGCTGTGAGCATTTAACAAGAAAATATATAGAGAGAATACCTGGAACAGGCACTCATGTCAGTGGCTACTGAATAAATGTTCTTTGAGAGGAGATTTGGTGATTTTCAAGATGAGCCACAGATTGTGTCTCATCCCCGGGGTTTGTCTCCTGTGGTGAGGGGGCTGACATCTTCCTCAAAGTTATCTTTCTTGAGACTCACCCTAGTGCGTTAGTCTCTCAATGGATGGCTTTCACCTTCAACAACTGCTGCCTCCTGGTTCTCTTCCTTTTTTGGCACCATTCTCTCTCTCTGCTTTCATTGCTCTTAGGCTGCACATTCTGCAACTGTCACCAATTGCACGATGTCACCAAGACATCCACCATGAACTTCTTGACTTTTCAGGGTGTGTTTTAATTTTAGGAGAGGATGTGGGAAAAGGGCAACACTCAGCACTGTGAACCAAAATGCTAATGGTAGGTGGAATTTTCACATCAGCCTCTCAATTGCATAAAAGTACTGCCGCCATTCCAAACACAGGCCACACTTGCAGATGTGGTCCACAGGCAGACATGTTCAGCACCCCTGGGAAGCTTGCAAGAAATGCAGATTCTTAGGTCCCACCCAAGACCTTTTGAATCAGAATCTGTATGTTAAAAAGATCCCTAGGTGATTTATAGGCATAGTAAAGTTTGAAAACCACTGTTTTAGCGAAAGAGCTATTTTATAAGGTGGCTTTGAGGATTTAATGAGAAAACATGTACATAGTACCTAGTACATCCATAGTACATAGTACATAACATAGTACATAGTACATCCACATGTGTAGTTGGGTTCTTAACACTCTGGGTAAATCCCAAGAGAGAAGAAAGAATCCTCTGTCTCCAGGGCTATGGGTATATAATGCAGATAAAGGACAAACAACGTAGCACTCTTTAGAGTACTAAAAAAGGAGGGGTGTGTGTGTGTGTATGTGTTGTTTTGTTTTGTTTTGCCAGAGGAAAGGAAAATAATAAAGGCAGAGGAAGGAATGAACAAAACTGGCAAGTAAGAGCGAGAAAATACAGAATGGAAAAACAAAGTACTTAGGCATGAAATACCTTGAGGTGCTGAAAGAAGAAATAAACGAGGAGTAAAGAGCTCTTAAAAGGTACACTTCTGAAAATGAAGGGAAAACTAGATTTCTGCACATTGGCAGGGAGGTGTTAGTGTGTGATGTGTAAAGAGAGACAGCCAAACCCAAGTGATTCAGCATAAGGCTGGCTTAAACAGTTTAATAGCCCTCATGTAACATGGGAAGCCTGTGCTTTGAATTTTCACTCAAGGACATCTTTGTATGGAAGAATGGCTTGGTTTGGTTTTGTGCCTGGGTGACTGGAAGGAGAGGGAGGCAGGTGGCCAATGTGTAGACTGTGGGCTGTGCTGAGGTGTCAGGAAACAGGCAGGAGAGGTGCCGGCCTTCAACAACAGACCCTTTTTGGGGTCCATGTGACTGGATGAGTTTACTTTAATCACATCCACACAAATGGGCGGGAACTGAATCACAGCCCCCTGTTCTGCATCATGTGGATGGATAGTTGCCGGCATGTGGGGGGAATTAGGGACATGATGGCTTCTCTAGGAAGGATCATAACAGTGGATAGTGAGGGATGGTGTCAGAGTTAGGGAAAGGTGGAGGGAGGCATTCTAGCACTTTCTGTTCCACCTCAGCCAATGCCAATGAAGCATCCCAAGGCAGGATGGAGAAGAGGGAGGGTTTAATAATAAAGGGGAAAGACAGAGAGAGAGAGAGAGAGAGAGAGAGACAGACAGACAGACAGACAGATAGACAGACATTAGTCTTTGTCTCTGTGATGAAGTGCTCAGTAAGGCACCTAACTTTCCTGAATCTCTACTTTTCATCTGCAAAATGGGCCATGCCTCTCCAGGGAGTCATGAGGTGAATTAGCATCAGTTCTGAGAAATTTTAGCCTTAAATGAAGATGGGAACTTAAAAATCTTGTAGGACCAAATCCCTTCCTTTTGCAGGCAAGGGACTGAGGAAAGGGCATCCAAACTGCTTGCTTAGGGCCACACGGTTCTTAACAACAGATCTTGAAGTAGAACCCAGGTCTCCTGATTCCCAACCTTGGGCTTAAGACATTTGGTAGCTTATTCCACTGTCTTCTTTGTTAAATTCTTGAGATAAAGGTACTTGCACTTTAATTTCTGGATCATTGACTTTGTGACCTTCACAGCTAAGGCAAGGATACCTGTGGTTGACGATACATGTTTTAACAGTTGGCGATTCTGAGTTTGACTTTTCCATTTTACTGAAAGGAATAACCTTTACATCTTACCCAAATTTTACCTTTTGGCTTGGCACATTTTTATCAGCCTCATGATTCCAGTGAGCTCAGCATACATTACTATTGTGGCCTTTGTTGTTGTCTTGGAAAGAGTGCATATCTGTGCTGTGACTTTGGAGTCACACAGGTCTGGCTCAAATTCTTCCTCTGCCATTTCTTTGCATCATAAATCTGGACAAGTTCCTTAACTGCTCTGAGCCAGTTTTCTTTATCATAGGTTCTACCTGTCTTATAGGTTTGTTTGATAATTATTAGAAATAATGTTTAAAAGTCTTTACAATTACAAGAGGGTCTGGAATATAAGAAGCTCAATAAGTGCTATTTGCTCACTACAACAAATACTCATTGAACACTCCACTGAATGAAGTATGATGGTTAATTGGGAGCTCAATCTCACAATTAGATATAAAATATTTGCCAGGTGTCTTCACTGATCTGCCAGAGTATTTACATTACAGGAAGCAAAACCAATAATTTAATAGTCTGGCCCCATCCAAAAACTGAGGTTGAACCTCTGACTGTTGGTAATTTTTTTAATACTTAAATATTCCCTGTGATGCCTCAGCCACCCTTCTTTCCCATAAATCATCTTGGCTGCCTGCTTGCCTTCTTCTGGCTGGCTTTCACACCAGCTTGGGGGGCTGCTCTCCCATCAGGGGGTCTGCCCTCTGACCTTACCCGCAACATTCGCCCAGTGAGAGGGAAGGTAGGGGGCTTCTCTTTTCCTGGGTCATTCTCTGCTTATTTACCTCTCTGTGCAAGAGACATTTCCCTTGTATCTTAAAACTCAGTTTCTTGTTTTCATGGGCAGTCTCTTCTTTGTCCTGATGTGGTTAGGCTGGCTGTAAATTCTAGGAGATGGGGTAAATCTACAGAAGCAGCTGCTTTTACAAAAAAAAGGAGTAAAGGTGGTCTACTTCCCTGCTTTTGTTTTTAAAGAAAGGACAATTCACTTTTACTATTTTGCATAAAGTGGATCATTTGGGCTTCATCCATATTGATAAGTGGTAAAGGGGCTATCCATGTGGGACCACTGGGAAGTGACTTTTTGTGACCACGATAGGAAGAGACATGCTAATGTGATATTGAGCAGAGTCTGCACTTCCCTTTTGGCCTGTGGTTGGTCTCTGTCCAGGGAGACACACAAACGCAGCTCTAGAATACTGATGAACAGTAGCGTTAGTATTCAGTGGAAAACTTTGATCTGTTGGTCTTGAAACAGTGGTGTGAAGAGGGATATAGAATAAATAATTAGAATGTAATCTAATATTAGCAGCTATGGCCTGGCTTCCTGTGAGGTGGATTTAGGGCTGCTTCGATTCTTAATACCAGCAACAAGTAATTGAAATACACACACACATCAGAGGCTGGGTCACAGCTGGTATGCCACTGGGGTATTTTCAGGAAAGGAAATAAAGGATTTACAGGGGGCAGAAATAAATAAGCCACATTTCCCCTTGTCTGTGTTGTGCCAGACTAGGGGATTGTATGTTTATAAAATAATCCATTTCACTGTATATTTCTTAGTGTCCTAACATGCACAATGGAAATACTGTCCATCCTCTTTAGAATTTTATACCATTGCATTCAAAACTTAAGATAAAATGCCCTTCAACCCTGTGCGGCTGAGTGAAAATGCCCCACTAACTCCAGGAGGTTAATATTTCAAGATAGATTCTCATCTGCTAATCTCAAGACCAACAGACCCAATGTGAAGTTATTTTTACCCATCATCAAAAGCTTGATTTTGACAAAGAGTTCAGAAATAGATGTTTAAATTTCAGAAGCAATTCCATTTAATATCCTACATGACGTTTAGGGCTTAAGGGAATATATGGACTTGCTTATGGAGCAAAGGAATGAGATCTGATTTTCTCCACACTCAGGGTAGGGTGAAGGGAGTCGATCTCAGGGTTCTGTTTTATTTACACAACAGCATCAGGCGGTTGGCACACTTGTGAAATACAGAACGCAGGCTGAGTTGTGACTAGCATCCAATGTGGCTGATTTATGTTTAAATGGAGCAGTAAAGACTGTCATAATCATAAGGCAAGTCAGCAAGGATCCAAAGGAAAAAAAAAGTTAGCTCTCAGACATCCTGTCTCAGAAAAAAATAATCAGTACTGCAGTGGTTTTCTGTTCCGGCTATTGTATTGATTGTCCTAGTCTGCTGTATTTCTGTAAAACTTGTTGATTCATACTCAAGCAAGTTCCTGCTAGCCTGGACTCATTTATTCTGTTCCAGCCACATTCCACCGTTGCTTGCTTAGGAAGCTGTTGGAAAGCACACTCAGTGGGTGGCGAATAATCAAAACTTCAAGCCACCAATCTCTTACTTTCAGAAGGCTAGAGATACCCTCAGATGATTTTCTCTTCAATCGCCAGATTTTAGGGAAGATAAGCCCGAGGACAGCTCTTCCTGGTGTCATCCTGAGCTGATTTTGGCACCTTGAAAGAGTCAGGTGTGGGTGGGAAGTGTGACAAGGTAAAGCTGAGTGGAGCTCGCCAGGGTGTTGTTTCTCAGGTGCTGCTTTAGGGCATGCCATCAAAACGCAGGACTCTGCTTATGGGTCTGTAGTTTAGTGATCTCTCATGTTCAAAAGAGGGCTGGAGTAATTCTTTTCCTGGAAAGGAATAATGGTTTATGCAGTGGCAGAACAAATAACAATGGCCCCTGGTCTAAAATCTAATATCCCTCTGCCAAGACAACCAAAATGCCTCCTTGCCCTTTTCTCCTTTGAGCAAGGCTACTGGTTTTGGCTAAGTAAAGATGAAGTTCTTGTATGGTGGATGAGCTGGGTACTCCTTGGGCAGGAAGGGAGTCTTGGGGGATAAGGTGAAAATATAAGGAACTGTGGATGTGAAGAAAGAATGCTAAGATGGAGAGGACAGAGCTGATGGCCAGGCTGGCCCTCTTCCAGGGAAGGGCTGACCACACGCCAGAGCCTGGCTTGTCCAAAGGCACTTGAGCCTGTGTCAAGACCTCTCACCCTGGCTCAGTTGTGCCATTGCCTCCTTCATGGCCAGGGGACTGCCGCTTTGGTGAGGTGTCACCACTGGGTGTGTGCAAGGCCTAGGCAAGTTAAGACAGCTCACCTGGAAGTGCTGAATTGGGCAGGTCTCTGAGGCTGCTTCTGTTCTGGTAAAGTCTCTTGTTTGGGAATTGTCATTTTGTTGGAAATCTCTTTCCTTTTTGCAGTTAAGTAATACAAACAATCCAAAGGAATCATCTTGCACAGTTTGGGACCATCTGGCATTTACCTCATTTCTTGGAAAAAAGATTAGTCTCAGACACATGTGGGGATTTATAACAAGGTACCAACTCCAAATAGAACTTGACCTCAGGGGCCACTGTGCCTGTGAATGGAGCCATTAGCAGAGAACTCAGGAAGATTGATAAGAACTTTTCATGGCTCAGGAATGAGTGGGAGAGAACACAGGCTCTAAGTGAAGCTTCCTCAGAGAAGTGTCTAGAAATGTGTTTTATGCATAGTAAACGACAAGGACTCATATAGTTCACGCTGAGGTTACTGTCATCTGAGTGTGCAAATGGAATTCTAGGAGGCTGTTGTCACTACATTACAGTGGCTTCTGTCCAAGAACATCATAGCCCCAGCAGCTTGCTATGCTCGCGGCATCTTGATGAACAGGTAGCGCACAGGAATGGTCTTGCTTTGTAGATGAAATGAAGACAGAGACAGGAGTTCTTAGGACTTGGTAGCCTGGATCTGTGTCTATTTTTTGGTAATCACAGATTTTCCAGAGAGCGCATTTTACTGACAGCCCTCTTTGCTCTAAAATAGTATGTATTGCCACTGGTCATGTGGATTACTATGATGCTCATGTCATTCACATGGGAACTCATTGTGAGAAGATCTGAGGTTTCCAAACAAAAAATCGACCCCTAAATGGCAGTGACGAATTATATTAGTCTTTCTCCCTCAGCATAGAGGGGGCAAGTACAAGAATTTCAATTTTTGGCACTAAAATGGTACAAGACATAGAGTCAGTTCAGTTGGTCTTTTCTCATACATCAAATAGACTAAACAGTCCTAAATCAGGCAGTTGTTTTAGCAATAATTTTAGTTTTCCTTGAGTGATTTGAAAATGCTTAATGAAACAGAATTATTTCTTCATTACCAATTCCCTCCATTCAACTGTGAGGGTGTTAGTGAATTTACTAAGCTCTGGGATGGGAATGAGCAGAAGGGGAGGCCTGGAGAGCAGTACTGAATGACTTGGAGTCTGGGCTGGTCTTACTCAGAGGAGGAATGTCACGCCCACAGCCTGACTCCCTTCCGGGTTAGCTCACCCTGCTCTTCCTCTGCTAGGTTTTGCCAACTGGGCCAACCACAAGTAGGTCCTTGGATCTTGGGTGGCTACAGTGGCTCAGAAGGCAAATACAGAAGCTAATTTTATTTGCTACAACAAGAGGAAGGCTGGGGTTTATTGAGGAATAATTGGGTTCTGTCATATTTGCCTAAGTATTGCCCAAGACCAGCAAAGTAAACATGATAATGATGTAGAATGACGATTTTCCACTCTGCTGTGTCAGAGGCTGACAAAACTGTCACTGACAAAATTTCCCTGAATAAGAGATTATGAACTATTGGTTGGGACCTTCCTTTTTCTCTCTTTGTGAAATATTATCCTCAATGGTAGCTTTATTTTATTGTGAAGAATGAATTCTGAGCATAACAGGGAGAGAAACAATCGGGAAACCACCTACAGAGGTTCTTAACCTTTTCTCTCACTGCTAACAATTTGATGTCATCGTTAGATTTATATTCAACACCAAGACTCAGTGAATATTTGTGGAGCAATTGCTTGTTTATTTATCTTATATATTATTATCATTCATCTATGTACGACACTTTAAAAAACTAATTAAATGATACCATAAATGCCTGTGAAATCATCAGCCTTACCAGATCTAGAACCTAATCAACTTACATCAAGATCCAAGTACTTCTTTACTCTGTCTCTTTCTTTTACCTCTTTTACCTCTTAGGCATTCATTATTTACTTGCTTTTTTTCTTAGTTCTTTTGGTTTATTAAAATGTATTATTTAGTTTTATTTATTTATTTTTATTTTCTATTTCAGCATATTATGGGGGTACAAATATTACAGTTACGTATATTGCCCATGT
>VBSM01002121.1:9261530-9302813 GCA_008086735.1 Cheirogaleus medius | reverse complement strand
CAGTTTTGATTTGCAATTCCCTGATGATTAGAGATGTTGAGCATTTTTTCATATTAGTTTTATTTATTTTTAAACTTTATATAAATGGTATCACACTATATGAAGTCTCTTGGAACTTGCCTTTTTCATTCAACATTATGGTATTAAAGATTTTCTGTTTTGTTGAACATAGCTATAGCTCATTTATTTTCACTGCTGTATAATCCTTCATTACATAGACATATCACCATTTATTTATTCATCCTACTGTTGATAGGTATTTGGTTATTTCCAGTTTTTCAGTATTACACTGTTCAATGCTATGAACATTCTTCTGTTTCTCTCCTGGCATATATATGTGTAAGTATTTCTCTTTGGTATATGCCTAGGAATGGAATGGCTGAGCTATAGGGTATAAAAATCGTCAAAAGAGATAATACCAACTGATCTTCCAGGAGTTGTATTTTTAAATTTAAGAACAAGTCTTGCTTAATTCTTTAGTAGCATGCAGCACATCTGTTCTTTCTGAGCTTGCATGCCAGTTGTATATCAACTTGAGTGTGAGTGCTCAGTGGGCTGTGATGGGCAAATAAGGCAATATGTAGAAGTTGGCAATGTTTTCAAAGAGGCCTTGCCACATAGATGTTTTCAGAGTTTAAATGAGTCAGAGAATTATTTACCTTTGGACCAAAGCCAATATCTTCTGGAGCTGGCGAAGGCTGCTTTGGATGTGTTGGGATCAGTAGAACCTCAACCACAGAAGTTCTGATAGAATGAGGGTTGATCCTGTGATCTGGGCAGAGTCAGCAGCACGGGCCTCTGCAGGCTTGGTCACCACCACTGACTGTTCTCACATGCAATGGAGCTTCCTACTTTCAACTCACAGGACCACTTAGACTTGTCATCTGCTCTCACCAGACTTCAAAGGATCTTAGTGCCGCAGTTCTCACAACCTGCCAGGGACAAAATAACACAAGGAAAATTTCAGTTTTTCTTTTGTTTTTGCTTGTAGAATGGTGAGAAAATGTTTGAGTTAATAAGGGGAATGTATGGATCTACCATGACTCCTTTTTGGTAGGCAGGACTACTTTTCCTTCCTTGATAGTTGCCCACCAATCTGCCGGGGACCCCTAGGAAACACCACTCTTAAGGGCACTTGCTCTCTCTTTTCAAACTTCCATGTGCCAGTGCCCAAAGGTCTGTATATTTTTTGTCAAACCAAAGGAACCAGCTTTTTGTTTTTATCTATGTTTTCTTCCCATACAGTTGGCATCTTGTGGTGTACCGTGGAAATTTGAAATAAAGGTGTGCCATTGCATATCTAAGTTGAGACTGGGCACTGCTGGGCTGGAGTGAAGTTTTAATTAGTAGGGGAATGGGATTGCTAGCTGTGACTCTTCCCAGGGATCCTTAAGGTCTGGGACAGATCACTCACTGGTTTCGAAAGGTTAGAGTTGGGTGTAAGTCCTACTTGGAGACAAAGGTACTAAAATGTTACTACTGATTTTTCCAGCTGTAAAATTTAAGAGACTCTGTATGGCTTGTTCTGAGAATCTGCCTTTAGGTCTCCTCCTCCTCCTCCTCCCCCTCCTCCCATCCATTCTTCTCTCTCTCCTGCCTTCCTTTCTTCTCCCCTTCTTCCTGCCCTCCCTCCTCACTTTCATTTCTTCTGGCAGGTAGTGGAGAAGGCAGAAGAAAACAATTAACTAAGACAGTCATCAATTCAGACAGTATTCTGTCCACACTTATTTGTGACTTGTTCTGAAGTATATGTAAGCATACTCAGAACATAAATAAAATAGAAAATAGTGAGCCTGAAAACTAAGAAATGAAGGTACCTCTACCCATATTTGTTAGCATTTTGGGTGGCACATGAGATTAAAAGCTGTGTGACATGAGAGAGGTAGATGACTAATTTTCTCTGCACGTAAGGCCAGCAGTGTCACCCAACAAATAGCCAGTACCATGCCACAGTCCCTTTCTTCATTCAAGTCACCCATCTTATAAGCATGATCTAATTAGATCCTCAGAAAAGTTTTATCAGGCACATATTACCATTGGGACCATTTTACAGATGAGAAAACCAAGGCTTAGAAAAGTTAAGTACCTTGCCCAAAGTTCTATATATCTTGGTAGAGATGGGGCTATATAGTAACCTTAACTGAAAACCTGGCTTGGCAAAGGTCTTGCTGAGTGGCTTGCTGTTATTAGAACAGGGGCCGAGAACTAACCGATGGAGAAGAGGCTCATGTTAAACTGCTGGTCCTTCATGTTTGGTTTTGAGCTACCAAAGGCTGGGCACATGAGCTGCAGTCTTTGCCATTGGCAGCTGGAACCCACCCTGATCCCAAAACTGGGACTCAAGCCACAAATGACCTGCTTCAGTGTGTTCCTTAATTCAAATCAGGATTACTTTGTTTCACTCCATAAAACAAGTCCATTAAATTATGAGCGTGGTTGTTCCATCTAAACAATCAGAAATAACACCTCTGTCACAGTAGAGCACATACTGCATTTTGAGGGAAAAAATTAGCCTCTTAGCTAAATATATGACAGAATGTGACATTTTAATGACAACCTTGGTCAACATACAATTATTGTGAATCCAGTATTTATTCCAAGCTCAGCGTATGGCCCACACTTATTCAGCTTTTAAGCCCTACTTTCATCTACGTGTCAGAAATCAAGGAGTGTTCGTGGCAAGGGCTAGCTCAGTTGCAGGACACAATAGGAAACATGGTTCGAAGGCAGGAACAAAAGAGTGCTGCTGGTACAGGGCAGATATGGCAGGCAGTGGCAGGGCACTTCCATGTTAGCCTAAGAGTCCCACGTGAGAAGCTTGCAAAATTGGAAGAAGTGGGGTCACATTTGATCAGTCCACTGCGTCTTCTGAGAAAAGGTCATCACATGTTTTATGGGGAGGCTGGTACCCATGTTACTAGTTCCTGTTTTTCTATTAGATGTTACTGTTTAACAGAATAACCTTCCTGGTGATGACTTAACCAACAAAAATAAATTTAACGAGGTCTTAAAACAGGAGTCAAGTGTAGAAGAGGAGGTAGAAATTCTTACAACCAAGTGTGGCTACGTATCTGAAAGAGCAAGGAGGCCAGAAGCTTTGTAATTTACTTGTAAATTTAAAAATTCCCCATCTTGCAGTTTTCTTCCAAGGTGTTTGTTACTCAATCCCTAATACTTTTTGTATTCTACTTGTCTTTAATCACTCTTTTAACTTTTGCCTCACAGAAGCAATATCCAATTTACAAATATGTTTTGTTCCAAAAGATTATTTGTAAACCATTTTTTGGGAGCTAAAAACACATTTTCCATAGAATGTTATAATGTTATAAATAGCAGTTGAAATCTCAATTGACTCTTAATGCAGTAAAACTTGTATTAATGGTAATATACAACTATTGCTATGAGGAAATGAGTTCCTCATTCTATTTCTAAATTGGGTCTCTGCCCAATCAATCAACTCCTCTGGGCTCTTCATTGTTTCAGTAAAAAAATAAGAGAACAATTTAAATTGAAAAATATCAAGTGTTGGTGAGGAATGCAATATAAGCTCAATGTTACCATGTCACAAAGAATGGCATGAAGACAACAGTTCAGGGGTGACTTCAGCTCGGCTTCAAAGAATGATTAAGATTTAAATTGGGGCCTGGCGTGGTGGCTCATGCCTGTAATCCTAGCACTCTGGGAGGTAGAGGTGGGAGGATCGTTTGAGCTCAGGAGTTCGAGACCAGCCTGAGCAAGAGTGAGACCCCGTCTCTAAAACAAAAAAAATAGAAAGAAATTAGCTGGACAACTAAAAATACATAGAGAAAAATATTAGCCGGGTGTGGTGGTGTGCGCCTGTAGTCCCAGCTACTTGGGAGGCTGAGGCAGGAGGATTGCTTGAGCCCAGGAGTTTGAGGTTGCTGTGAGCTCTGCTGATGCCACAGTACTCTAGCCCGGGCAACAGAGTGAGACTCTGTCTCAAAAAAAAAAGAAAAAGAAAAAAAAAAAGATTTAAATTGGTTAAATTGGTGGAGGAAAAATGGAAGAGTGTTTTAGGCAAAATGAGCAAAAATATGGAAATAGGAATAATTGTGGGTGGGAAATGGGACAGTAATGGGAAAACCCGGAGAAACTAAAGATTTGTGTTGGAGAGCATAAGACCAGGCTTGGGACGGCTCAGCATTTGGATGCCTCAAATGAGGGATTTGGAATCTAAGGAGGGAAGGTGTTTAACAAATATTTGTTGAGTGAATGGAAGGATGTGTTACTCATATTGTATTTGGGTCCCCAGCCTTTTTCCCTCTGATTTGCTTTATCTCCCATTCTCCTGTTTCTTTCTTCCCAGGCCTCTCAAACCTTCTAGTCATGTCCTCTTCTTTCTGGCTTATATAAGACTGTCCCCATCTTCCTACACAAGTGAGCAGGAGAATTTCAGTGATTCTTAGTCAAATCCCGTAGCTTTGGAAATCTTGCTAATGAGGCTGTCATGTATCACATCTCCATTTTCTGGCCCTTCATTTCTTTTACAAACCACCTCCTCTCCCCACCATGGGTCTGGGCCCTGGGAGAGAGTGTGCATGGGTATCTTCAAGGTTCCTGAGCAGACTGCTCTGCAGTGTGCCCCTCTGACCGATCCCCAGCATCTCAGAGCCCCGTGGTTTTGCCCACATGCACGGAAGGTTTGGGCTGATCAATGCTCAGGCTAGAAACTGGTGGGCTGAGTATCCCTATTATTTTGATTCTGGTCATGACATTGTCAGTGGAGGATGTATAGAGAACTCTAGGAAGATCTTCCCAGCCATCACCCCTTCCGCTCCTATCCAGGGTCCTTCTGCCCTTTCCATTCTCTCTGGCTCTGGTGCCAGGCACTTGGGCTTTACCACTGGCCCCACATATTTCTTGCTGCTTCCCCCAGCCAGGGACTCTATTAATCTGAAGTTTTGCAAACTGTTTCATAGGTCATATTGAAGAATTAATCTGTATTAGTTTTCAATTTACAGTACTCAATTCATGATTAATTGATTCCTCATTTGAAAAAAAGTTAATCATTTTATTTCACTGTTTTTAGTTTTGTTTTTGTTTAATTTTTTTGGTTGTGGTCTTGATCTTTGGTTGTGGTCTTGGTGGGACTTTAAATAAATAGGGGCCACATTGAGGCATGGTGAACGAACTTTCCATTTTGAGAGCCATGGCCTTATAAAATGTGAATGCTCATGGGGACAATGGAACAAAATATTAGAATTGGATGGTTGAGCTATATAATGGATGTGAACATGCTATCTCTATATTCTAACAATCAAAATAATCTCCATGAACTTTATAACTAGATCTGAATTCCCGCTCTTACAGAGTCATTTCTTTCCTTTTTTGCTAGAGTCCAGTTAAAATGGAGGAATTTATGTGGATAAAGCCTTATTGCTCATTCAATTCTGAATGTGAATTAGTTTCAGATCCTTTGAGCTGTTAGATCTTTAAGAAATAGGCTTCAAGGAGTTTCTTTCAACTTGGGGAGCTCTAAAAAATACAAATTCTTGGGCCCCACTCTTGGGAATTCTGATTTGATAGATCTGGGGTATGGTCTGGCAATCTGCTATCTGTGGCAGATATAAACTCTCTACATGATTCTGATACCTAGTTGAAGTTGTGTAGCCACTGATTAGAGCATAGTGCCTTTCCCTTAGCGGAGAATCATTGTGTAGACTGAAGGCAAGGCCTAAGCCCAAATGGATGGGCAGGCCTGGGTGAGATTCAGCCACAGGGGCTTATTCTGAAGTGGGGCACCGTGTTAGATAGGAAGCAGTCTTTATAGAGGGTTTCTGGCCAGTTTGGATGACTCACTTGGGAGATGATTTCTGCTGCCATTAGGAAAAGGGGGAGATTTCTTACTGCTTCAGAGGCCTCCTTTGGGTATGCCAAATTGAGCTGATTTAGGCTCTGTGCTGTGCAGAGCAGCTGGGAAAAGGAGGAGCTAGTAGCTAGCAGCTGGCTCTGAAATGAGCATTGGTGTGTAAATGCACTGGTACGTGTAAGCAAGCAGCTTCAGTGCCTTTTGTGACACTTCCTCCTTGGGACATTTCTACCCATGGAGTGTTGTGCTCACTCTTTTTACTTTGGTCCTTCTATCAGGCCTTCTCTGAGGCTTGTGGCCCTCAGATTTCTCCAGTGTAGAAATAGATTTCCTGAGCATATTAATAGTTGGTGGGGGAAGGGAGTCTTGAACAGAATAATCTCCCTGGCAGTGGCCTTTTGCACAACCTTTCTCCTTTTACTTCCCCTTACACCAGCCATATAACAAAAATAAAAACAATAATGGTCCTCTTTCTGGATCAATGTAATTTGGAGGGTTTGCCCAGGCTAAGTGTAAACAGAGGAAAGGAATTATAATTGAGAGCAGATGTGCTGTTCTTATGTAACCTGAGCTCTATGTACCAAAGGGAAACTTTTGAATCATTCAGGTCCTGAAACTGCAGCTCTGAGGGTCTGTTTTCCTGAGAAGCACTTTCCTTCCTCTTCCTACCCCATCCCTACCCCATGCTCAGGAGAAAAGGCTATTGTTGCAAACCCTTGCCAAATTCCTCCAGGGAATTTCATCAGGGCTGAGTGAATTCTGCCTTTTGTCCCGCTGCAGGGTGAGGTGTTGGTATGTCCAGCAGAGTGGCCTCTCTAGAGATATACCTCCACCACTCTCCTGTTTCTTCCCAAAGAACTGGGTCCTTCTATTTGTGCTCTTTTAAAAACACATTTCTCTAGGGGTCTAGGGCTGACATTCCAAATCCTTGGAGGGGGACTGCGGCATGTTTGCCACTGTATCCCAGTAGCTATCAAGGCTCTTGGCACATAATGGATGCTTTAAAGTATTTGTTGAGTAAATGATAATGACCATTCTACATTCTGGTTTTGGTCTAGTCAAGGCTGGTTATTTTTCCATTTTATAGCTACCAAGGTTTTCTGCTTATCTCAGCAATAACCTTCATGCCCTGCCCACTGCCCTCAAAGGCCAAGTTTGGGTCCTTGGAGATGGAATATAATTATTTTCACATAACCTTGATGAAGAATTGCAGCCTGTCACTGTGGAGACACATGAATGAAAGTCTGGCTTCTTATTTTACCTGTTTTTTCTTAGCATCTCTTTGCCCACCACTGACAAGCTGAGACTTGAGAAGGGCTCCTTAAATAAAGCCAAAGCTGGGTGTCACCAGCACAAGCAGCATCTGCTGCAGTCCCAGTTTTCAGCCAAGCTTCCTGGCCCAGGGCCAGTTGCAAGCGCACATTCTTTATCTGCAGAGTGGGGATAAAAATACCACTTTCTTTGTGGTGAGGAGACAAATGTATTAAACAATCAGAATAGAGTCATGGTTCAGAGTGTGATGCTGGACCCAGCTACCTGGGGATAGATACTGGCTCCATTACTTCCTAGTTATGTGACCCTGAGCAAGTGACTTAATCTCTCAGTGCCTCAGTTTCCACCGTGGTAAAATGGGTTAATAATAGTATCCACCAGATGGGATTGTTGTGAGCAAAAGAATGAGATTACATACACAGTGTGAGATCAGTGCCTGGCACATAGTAAGGCTCAGGACATCTTTCTTTCTTTCTTTCTTTCTTTCTTTCTTTCTTTCTTTCTTTCTTTCTTTCTTATACTGCTTTTTAAAAAATTTCAGAATATTGCAGGGGTACAGATGTTTTGGTTAGATGGATTGCTTTTGTACTGTCTGAGTCAGAGTTATAAGTGTGCCTATCACCCAGATAGTGTACATTGTACCTGTGAGGTATGATTTCACCCACTGCCTCCTCTCCCCTCCCACTTGCATGATTTTCATTGAGTTTTACCTCCATCTGTGCACATGAATGCTGATAGGTTAGTTCCAATTTAATAGTGAGTACACATGATGTTTGTTTTTCCGTTCTTGTGATACTTCACTTAGGAGAATGGTCTCCAGTTCCATCTAGATTGTTGCAAAAGGTATTAATTCATTTTTTTTATGGCTGAGTAATACTCTGTGGTATACGTATACCACATTTTATTAATCCACTCATGAATTGATGGTCCTTAAGGGTTGATTTCACATCTTTGTGATTGTGAATTGTACCACAATAAACATTCTAGTGCAAGTGCCTTTTAGATAAAATGACTTTTTATCCTTTGGGTAAATACCCAGTGGGATTGCTGGATCAAATGGTAGATCTACTTTTAGTTCTTTGAGGAATCTTCATACTATTTTCCATAAAGGTTGCACTAGTTTGCAGTCCCACCAACAGTGTATAAGTGTTCTTTTCTCTCCACATCCATGACAGAATCTATTGTTTTGGGACTTTTTGATAAAAGCCACTCTCACTGGGGTTAAGTGATATCTCACTGTGGTTGTGATTTGCATTTCTCTGATGATTAGTCACGTTGAGCATTTTTTCATATGTGTATTGGCCATTAGTCTATCTTCTTTTGAAAAGCTTCTGTTAATGTGTTTTGCCCACTTTTGAATGGGGTTGTTTGTTTTTTTCGTGCTGATTTGCTTGAGTTCTTTGTAGCTTCTGGTTATTAGCCCTTTATTGGATGTATAATGGGTGAATATTTTCTTCTACTCTTTATGTTGTCTATTTGCTATTGATTGTTTCCTTGGATGTGCAGAAAGTTTTTAATTTAACCAATTCCCATTTATTTATTTTTATTGTTGCTGTGATTGCCCTTGGAGTCTTCTTCATAAATTCTTTGCCTGGGCAGATATCTAGAAGAGTTTTTCCAATATTTTCTTTCAAAATTCTTATGATTTCATGTCTTAGATTTACGTCTGTTGTTATCCATCTTGAATTAATTTTTGTGAGTGGTGAGAGACATGGATCCTGTTTTGATCGTCTACATATGGCTATCCAGTTTTCTCAACACCATTTATTGATTAGTGATTTTTCCCCCTAGTGTATATTGCTGTCTACTTTGTCAAAGATCAGATAGCAATATGTGAAGGATTTTATATCTGGGTTCTCATTTTCCTCCATTGGTCTATGTCTCTATTTTTGTGCTAGTACTATGCTGTTTTGGTTGCTATAGCCTTGTAGTATAGCTTAAAATCTGGTAAAGTGATGCCTCCAGAATTGTTCTTTTTGCTTAAGGTTGCTTTGGCTATTCAGGCTCTTTTCTGGTTCCAAACGAAGTGTAGGATTATTTTTTCTAGATCTGCAAAAAAATGACATTGGTATTTTGATGGAGAGTGCATTCAATCTGTAAATCACTTTGGGTAGTATGGACATTTTAATAATGTTGATTCTGCTGATCCATGAGCATGATATGTTTTTCCATTTGTTTACATCATCTACAATTTCCTTCCTCAGTGATTTGTAGTTCTCCCTCTAGAGATTTTTCACCTCCTTGGTTAAATATATTCCTAGGCATTTTATTTTCTTTGTTGCTATTATGAAAGGTATTGCGTCTTTGATTTGATTCTCAGCTTGACTGTTGTTGGTGTATAGAAATGCTACTGATTTGTGTATGTTGATTTTGTAACCTGAGATTTTTCTGAATTTATTTATCAATTCCAGGAGTTTCCTGGTGGACACTGGGGGAATTTGTCAAGACTAGACCTGCCCTGCAGGAAGTACTCAGATCTGCATTATACATTAATCAGGAAAATAGAAACCCACCAGTATAAACTCACCCAAAAGCTAAAGCTCAGAGCCCATATAAAATAATGGCTCAAGAGGTAAAACAAAACAACAAGGTTCTATCTAACAGGATGAACAGAAATGCATTCCGCTTATCAATTCTTTTAATAAACATGAACAGCTTGAATTCTCCACTCAAGAGACATAGACTGGCTGAATATATAAAAAAATATAAGCCAAGTGTCTGCTATCTCCAGGAAACACATCTAACCCACAAGGACTCATTCAGACTCAAAGTGAAGGGATGGAAAAAAATATTCCATGCAAGTGGAAATCAAAAGAAAGCAAGTATAGTCATTCCCATATCAGATAACATAGACTTCAAATCAACAATAGTAAAGAAAGACAGAGATGGTCATTATATAATGGTAAAGAGAACAATTCATCAAGAAGACAGACATAACAATCCTAAATATTTATACATCTAATACAGGTGCACCCGGATTCATAAAGCGAAGTCTGCTAGATCTAGAAAAGTGATAAACAGCAACATTGTAATTCTTGGGGATTTCAACACCCCACTGACAAAACTGAACTGGTCCTCCAAGCAGAAAATAAAGAAAGAAACACTGGAATTAAATGGGACTTTAGAGCAAATGGGCCTAACAGACATGTACAGAACATTCTACCCCAAAACTACTGAATATATAATCTTCTCATCAGCACATGGAACAGTCTCTAAGATTGATCACATCTTAGGCCACAAAATGTCTCAACAAATTAAAAAAATCTTCCAACAAAAAAAATTCTTGGACCAGATGGTTTCACAGCTGAATTTTATCAGACCTACAAAGAAGAATTGATACCCATACTGCAGAAATTGTTTCATAACATCGAGAAGGAAGGAATCCTCCCCAACTCATTTGACAGAGCCAATATCACCTTGATACCAAAGCCAGGAAAGGACACAACAAAAAAAGAAAACTATAGACCAATATCCTTTATGAATATAGAAGCAAAAATCCTAAATAAAATTCTAGCAAACCAAATTCAGCAGCACATCAAAAAAATAATCCACCATGACCAAGTGGGCTTCATCCCAGGGTTGCAAGCATTGTTCAATATACATAAATCCATAAATGTGATTCATCACATAAACAAAAGCAAAAACAAAGATCATGTTGTCTTCTCAATAGATGCAGAAAAAGCATTCAACAAAATTCAGCACCCTTTTATGATAAAAACTCTTAACAAAAATCAGCATAGATGGAACATAAAATTATAAAAGCCATATAAGACAAACCCATGGCTAGCATCATACTGAATGGGGAAAAGTTGAAAGCATTCCCACTCAGAACTGGAATAAGACAAGGATGGCCACTATCGCTACTTCTGTTCAACATAGTCCTGGAAGTTCTAGACAGAGCAATCAGGCAAGAGAAGGAAATTAAGGGTATCCAAATGGGGAAGGAGGAGGCCAAACTATCGTTATTTGCTGATGATATGATCTTATATTTAGAAAATCCCATGTTAGTTTGCAATTGAGAGTGGGTACTCCCTGGGTGATGTCATTGAATGAGTATTATCATTTTGCCAAATTGGATGTTTGTCTATGGCTTTTACCTGTGATTTTTCCTGCCCAAGCAACAGTTTCAATTACCACTACTGTGTTGACTTTGGCATTTAGAATCTGTTTAAAGTCCAGCATGGACAAGAGTATTGGAGCATTTCTATGCTTTCCCTTTAGAAACAGAGAAAGTGGAGTTTCTTCTTTTAAGTTGAAGTGGTGCAGAGAGGTTGCCCAGAGGCAGGGGGCTTAATGCATGGGTCTTGATGTGGGTTAGGAAGAATATGTATATTTTCTCTGTAAACTTTCTGTTTCATTTTTTCTTTTTATTTCATTTTTTAGGCAGGGAAGAAATATATTGTGTACAATATATATAAACAGTTTAAAGCAGGGGGTGGAAAACTATGGCCTGTGGCCCATGCCTCTTTATATGGTCCATGTGCTCAGAATGGCTTTTACATTTTTAAAGGGTTGTGAAAACAACCTAAAGAAGAGGACATGAGAGAGATTGTATGTGATCCATAAAACCTAAACCTAAAACCTATTTACTATCTTGCCCTTTACAGAAAAAGTTTTCTAACCCTGGTTTAAAGAATAACAATGTCATCCTTCCCCTCCATCCTGCAACTGTCTTACGAAACAGAACATGACTAATATCTTTGAAATTCCTGGATAGCCCTCCCTGACCACATACATTGCCCTACCCAAGAACTAACCACTATTCTGAATTTTGTGTTATTCTTCCTTTGTTTAAAATTTTTTATTATATACATATACATAAATATATAAGATATTATTTACTTTGTTTTCCTTGACCTTTATATAAATGGATTAATACTCTGTATTTCCTTCTATCACGTGCCTTATGCTCTCAGGATTATGTTTTCCTTACAGTTATGTTTTGTCATTTGTCATGCATGTGGATGTGTGCGGCTATAGCTCATTAATTTTTATTGCTCTGGAGTCTTCCATGTGTGCATATACCATACATATTATCTGTTCTACTCTTGATGACCATTTGAGTTGTTTCCTTTTTTTCTCCCTTTTATGAACTTTTGCTACAAGCATTCTTATCCCTATTTCATAGTGCACATATGCAAGTGATTCTGTAGAAGTGGAATCATTGGGTCATAGGTATACGTATCTTCAATTTTACAAAATAATGCCAAATGGTTTTCCAAAGTGATTGTATCTCTCCATTTCATTTTGTTCTGGTTATTTAATGCTGCACAATAAACTATCCCAAGTTGAGTAGCTTAAAATAACAATTTTTAATTTTGCTCATGACTTTGTGGATCACAAATATGGGAAGATCTTGGCTGAGCAGTTTGTCTTTAAGACGTATGATATAAGCTGAGGCTGCTGAGGTGGAGGATACACTTCTAAGATGGCTCCATCACTCATATGTCTACATCTTGGTGCTCTTTGGTCTCTCTCCACATGGCATCTCACCCTCCAGGGCCTGTCCACATAGCTTAGAATTCTCAAATAGTGGTGGCTTCCTGTATGATAGTCAAGATTCCAAGAACAAATGTCCCAAGAGTCTGGTAGTGGAAGTTATCAGTCTCTTAAGGCCTGTACCTAGAGACTTGTATAACATAATTTCTGCCACATTCTATTCATCAAGTGCCACATATTCCCTGCAGTAAGATATTGGAGTTCTTGTTGCTACACATCCTTGTTAACAATTACTATTGTCAAACTTTAAAATTTTGCCAATCCAATGATTATGAAAAGATAGGAAGAATATTTATAAACATCATTTATTGAATATTTACTGTGTGCATTTACAGGCATTGGGCTAAATGCCCCCCCCCCCGCATTTTTATCTTAACAATAACCATGTGAGGGTAACCATACTATTACCCTCAGAGAGGTTAATTAGCTTGCCAAAGATCATATAGCTAAGTAGAAGAGTGTAGATTTGAACAGAGATTTACCTGACTTCTAAGATCATGCTTTTAATTTTTCCTTTTTATGTCAAGATGTGAGCTGGGATGATGATTTGAGACAGAGATTGAACTATGAAGGAAATATAAAACTATTAAGCCATGATGAATAAATAAGACATAAAATAATAATAAAGAAAATATGATTTAAAACTTTTTATTCATCTGACTTGGGGCTACCATCTCTACTTATCTTTTTATCAAGCAGTAAAAAATATTGACCCCAAATGTAAAAAAACAGAGCAAAGAAACAAAAAAATCCCCTCTCAAATCCCAAAGCTTTTTAATGCTGGATAGGAATTGGCAGTACAGTTTTCAAAAAGGGGCTGGAGCTGACCTCAGGTTCCATAGAACATGGTTGAAGAAGCAGATATATTCCATTTATCAAGGCAGCATTGCAGCTTTTGTGGTTTGACTATCCCAGAAGGAAAGGATGAGGATATTCTTGCCAGAGTAGGTTTTGGATCACACTTTCCTTATAGCCTAAGTCAGAGTCTCATTGGTCAATTTTCTACTCTTTGCTGTCTGTTTTCCCAAAGAATAAGAACAAAGCTGCACACATCAGTATGTCACTCACCAGCCAGACATTTACAATGAGCAAATTTACTTTTCCATAGTGTGAGGATTCCTGGTGCAAGAGCCAAAGCGTCACTATATCACATGCAGACTTCTCCTGGTGATAGAACTTCATGACCTAACACATTTTCCTGCCTATTTCATTCTGATATGGATTCCCTCATCCTGGAGGAAAATATATATTTTTGGACACATTTCAGAAATATTAATAACTCGTGAGTTCAAGTCAAGACTGATTTCCATGGCTACATTAGTTGCTTAATGCCCAGGGTCCCAGACTCCAAACCATTTGGAATTATTTTTTAGATGATTTTTTATTCCTTCCCCAAACCTCAATCCCTTTCACTGAGTGAATTAACCTTCCCTATCCTTTCTTCAATTTGTTCTTTTCTAGGTAAACTTCTTGGTTCACTTTTCCTACTCTGAGCATATGTTGAGAAGTGTTAATATGTTTTCCTTACCTTTATTGCATTTCACCTTTTTTTTTATATATATAGAAAGAGATTTATTATAAGAAATTGGCTCATGCAGTTATGGAGGCCACTATATTGCATTTCATCTTAACCAGCTTCTGTTTCATTGAAAATTAATTCTTCCAGGTTTCTATATGTTCCTATTGTTTTTGATGTTGCTCAAAGTGGTTAGAGTTAGAGTTTTGTCTATAATATTTAGCCACATTTTAGGAATAGAAACGAGACAGTCAAATGTCAACTAATTTATTGATACAGGTACTCATCTATATTTAAAATAACATACTTAAAAGAATATATTAAAATAGGAATATGACTTTTCCACTCCTAGTTTCCTGAGGCAATTTTATTTGAAGATTTTACATGTATTTTTTTTCCTGACTTCTATTTGGGTCTATTTTCTAATACAGCTTTCTGGGTTCATCATTCTCACTTTTAAGTTGTTTGAGAAACAGCACTTCTGAATCCCCATTTAATGTGATCATAAAAGCTGCTGTGCTAAGCCACGAGTACTTATCTGGCTAACATTAGGTAGTTGGTTTTCATTGTCATCTAGGTGTGTATTTGTGATCTCTAAAATGAAACCGCTTACTATACTGCTTTTTAAAGTTATTTTTAAAGTCTTATTGCTTTATTTTTAACTATATTCAATAGTTGAAAATATTAATTTTAATCTTTAGGAACAAATGACTAATTCCAGGTTAAACATCTTTTGTTCCCTTTTTTTTACATATTCCATACTGACATCTATAAGGATTCCAAACAAGCATGGATTGAAGTTGTTTTAGGCTATATTCCTTCCCCACTGTAGGTACTTTGTAGATCAAAATAAAATAATTGGGAAAATGCTTTGTTATTTGTGAGATTTTGTAAGGAAGCTAATGTGAAGGCACTCCTTTTATAAGGAACAATCTCAGGGATGTGAAAGCAGATGTTTGCCTTCTATTAAGGCATTAACAATATAACAAATTGGGTTCCCTAACAAGAGATAGAAGGACTATATGAATTCTATGTTCCTATTTAAAGTGTCCATTTTATTTGCATACTACATGAAAGTATTATATATGTTAGTCCATTTTTTTTCCTGCTTTCTACTTAGAGATAAGGTAATAAACCAGTGTGGTGAAACTTGGAGAAGGGCTTTCTGCTTACTTGCTCTGTCTCATAGGTACATCCAGAAATCCCCTTAGAAAAGAGACAGGGATGTTTGCTGATCAAACCCTTTTGAACAAACCTTGCATTTTGGACAGAGAAAGATATCAGATCATGTTAAAACAATTTTAAGTGTTGAAAAGATTATGAATAATGAAAGGCCAGGGGTGCACCTGTCAGGCTGCACGAGATGGTTTTTTACAAGATGTTTTCAAGTGACCTTGGACAGTTCTTGATTCAGTCTTCACCATCATTGTCATCATCATTTTCATCATTACTGTCATTTGCTGATTCCTTACAGTGCCAAGGACTATACATGTTGATTTACACAAATCATTTCTCTTGGCTCCAGTAGCTAATGTTTCAGCTTGACTGAGGTAGGAAGGTGTGGAGAGGAAAATAGTTTGTACATAATAACTGTCTGGCAAGCTTTGATAGCTTGTTTTCAGCCCTGCCTCAATCTTTGCAATATTAAAACCCATAAGGTTGTGAAGGGAACTAGCTTTATGTAAAATGACAAAGTAAGACAAAGAGGTATTTTACAGTCTCTTTCACTCTTTTCATCTTCCTATGCCTGCAGACCCAGCTCCAAGCCCATCCTTTCTTTGACCTTCCTCCTTACTCTCTTATCTTGCTTTCTTTTTGGATTCTATCCCCTGTTAAGGCTAATTCAAGGCAATTAAATTAGTGAAGCTGGAAATTTTGAAGACTTGGCCTCGAAGCCTGGGTTTCTCACTTAAGAACTGTGTTATCTTGAGCCAATCACTTAAGCTTTGTAAGCCTCAGTTTTCTTATCTATGTTACAAGTGGCTGTGTGTGAATTAAAAGATATAATGTAAGAGATTATGGTCCCACATATGATTTGCATTTTAATGTGGCGTTTAATCTGAAGGAGTATCTAAATTTGGGAATTTGAGCTCTAGAATCCTGAAGAGGGAAACAGGAGGTGTGTTTGAAGGATAGGTCTGGATATAGGGCTACCTGTGCCCCTAGAATAAATGATGGTTGAGAGGTGGTGTTTGGTGCCCATCCACATCTGCCCTCATCTTCTTAATTCTGATTTTAGAACCATAGACTCTTCAAATCTAGACCGTCCCAGATGAGGTAATTAAGAGGTGAATGACCTTGCCCCAGACTATGTAGCTCACTAGAGTCAGAGTTGGGGTGAGAGCCATTTGTCATCACTCCCAGTAGTGAAATTGGCAATGTTTAGTCTGAAGGAGGCTTGTTAAATCCCATTTCCTCCTAAGAGTTCCTAACAGAAGCTTTTAGATACCTAATGCTTACTTTTTTGTGAAACCTCTGGCTGGAATGATTTCCCAAGAGCCTTAAAAAGGGAATCCTCTGGGCCTGACAGTCCTCACCAAAAGCTGGTTAGGACTGTACCAGGCAGAGATAGCATCTCCTGGAATCCAGGTATTTGAGGAAGTCAGGAGAGCTCTATGAATGAATCCAGTAGGTGTCTGAAGTTGTACACTGACTTTCACCTGAAGACTTGTCTGAGGTTCTTAACATTTTTATGATGAAACATTTCAGGCATGAAGAAAGCATTAAACAAAAGTAATGAACACTTTGTACTCACTGAAGCTTCTTAACTCTTTTTTTTTTTTTGCCATTTCTATTTCACATTTTAAAGAAATAAAAGTTTTTTTGATTATTTTTTTTTAAATCTATGATCTCTGAGTATTCCTTCCCCTTCTTCCCCCAAGGAAACCACCATTCTGAATTTGGCATTTATAATTTCTCATGTATTTTATACTTTACTTATGTATCTATAAACATCTGTACTTATTCATGAATAGTATATAGTCAAGTTTTGCATGTTTTTTAAACTTTATATAAATAGCCTCAGACTGTATGATTCCCATACTTTGTTTATTTGATTTGACTTTTTGTTTTGGAGATTTATCCACGTTGAGAGATGTAGTCCATAATTTTTTAACTGCTGTAATTTACATTGTAGGAATATGCCACTACTTATTTATTCACTTTTTATTTGTTGCTTACCTGTTTCACTATCTTCATATTATATTTTAATCTTCTCTCAATCATTGCATTTTGTGACTTTTTAAGAGTTAGGCAGTAAACCAGAGCTTGCTATTATAACAAGAAAATGCAGGTCACAGCACAGAATGTAAAGGTGCCCATGTAGCATTTTGCATGGTAATAAGGTAGAATTCTATTCTGGTTGTTGAGAGGGGGGCCACCTGTAAGCTTGGTGTAAGAAATTTGTTTTTGCAATGTCAGGTTTCATTTTTTTTCCCCTAAAGCATATTGAAAGCAGACTGCTGAGAGACTCTAGGGTTGTATTTTTAAGGAATATATATTTTTCCCCTTAAACAAAACCTCGCCCCTCCCCCATTCTTGTGTTTTCCTCATCCAGCTTGTGATGAGGGACAGACCTGAATTGTTGCCCAGGAATTTTGGGCTGATTCATCCTCTATTTGCTGCATATTCTTGAAAATCAATTAAAAGGAGAAGAAGAAAAAGCTGTAGGATGTTAGTTTGGTAATTTCAGGGAGGAATGTCAAAAGAAACTATTTTCCCTCCCTAGGCGCCCCCCCACCCAGACCCTCCCTCTTCTCCCTGCCTTGCAGCTCACTCTGCATGCCCCCAGCCCTCCCTGAGCAGAGTGGCTTTATCTCCATGAGGTCCTTTCCGGGACCCATGAGCCCCACTGCAGTTATCCCATCTGGTTGTGGGACATCCGTGATTTTAGTTGGACTATATTTAGCGAGGCTGGGATCATGTGTCCCAGTGCTCTTTGGGGAGAGCTATTTCCAGGAAGGCCGACTGCCTGGGGGCTGGGGGGTAAGGCAGACAGCACAGCTGCAGGGACGGTTGTAAAAAAGATTAAACTCTCCCCACAGCTGAGTGTATTCTACCAATGTAAACGCTGATCTCCTTTTTTTCAAACCCTCAAGGGCCCCCAAGGAGAGGGATGTGTCTCTGGAACCTTAACTAGGCAGAAATTGGTCTTACGGTTGGGAATGCGGCTGACCCAGGGCAAGAAGCTTCAAGAGCTGAAAGGGTCATAGAAAGGTCAAGGGGAAGGAAAGTGGGGGACCGAGGGGGCCCAGATGAAATATTTCAGGGACTGTAAGCTTTTAAATAAATATTCCCACTCCTACCCTAGGCTTATCAAGTCCTCCTAAGCTTTTGAAGTTTACTAATCTTGCCACCCTCAAACTCCCTGTGTTCTAGACACTGGGTCTGCTTTTAACTGTCACATTGTCCTAGAAACAAGGCAGATGAACGCTGGGAGGTTTGTTATCGGGAGGACAGTATCTGTGGGGGCCCTCAGGCCTGCTGAGAAAGTCAAAGTAAAGGTAAATGCCCTTGCGACCTCTGGATCAGAACACCTCTCTCTTCTCCAGTCTTGGTGCTCAAAGACTAGGGTACTCCGGTGGCCCTGGCTAGAGTCTTCTAGGTTTTTCTTTCTGGTGTAAGTAATAATTTATTTATGAAATTTTATCCAAGATGCTCCTTGCTTAATTGCAGGATTATCAAAACCAAAACAGTAAGAGCCAGATGTGACGAGTTAGTGGTATAGAAGTGGTCATAGGATTGAAAATGTTGGAGAATCCTTATTTTCAAGTGTTTCCTACTGGCCACATGGATGCCATACTCTATTTTGGGACATGATGAATAGTATTTAAGGAGAGCCAACTCTCTATGAACACTCACCATCTGTCCTGTACTTGGCTAAGCCTCTATATGTATTCTCATTTTGTCTTTCCAACAACCTATATACAGCCCTATATGTATTCTCATTTTGTCTTTCCTTACCCCTATTTATCAGATGAGAAGACTGAGGCTTAGAGAGATTCAGTAATTTTGTAGAGCTGATATATGGAAGAATCAAGATTTGAACCCAGGTTTGAAAGGATGTGGAGCACATATTTTTCCTTATTCCATTGCCACAAAGCGGGCCACACATCTGTGTGTGGTGTACAGCATATGGAATTATATTTTAACTTGGTGACATGAGGATATCAACCTATTTAGAAAGTGCTCATCTTGTATTAGTGTTTTGTACAAAGTCCACAGGGTTTATTAAACAAAATTAGGGGGAATCTTTGGATGTTCCAGGAATTTCCTATTTTTTTTCTAGTCAAGCTGACCACTTTACTCCTTTTGTCCATTCATTCAGTATTTATTAGGTGTCTAGTATGTGCCAGACACAGCGCTAAATGCTGGAAAGACAATGGTACGCAGTAGCAACCACAGACCCTGGGCCATGGAGCTAGACTCTCATGTAATCAAATATTTACAAAAATGTGGAATTTCTGTTGGGATGAGTACTGTAAAGAGAGGAGTGCAGGGCATGAGTGTTCATGATGCGGGCATGTGACTAGTCCAAGTGGTTGGGGACGGCTTCCAGGGAAGTGATGCAGGAGCGGTGTGTCTATGGAGAGACTCTAACTATTTGAGATGGATGAAGCTGTGTGGTTCTGCCTTGACTGTCCAGCAGAGGAGCAGCCATTGGGAATGTCCTTGGATTTGGCCTCTCACTTGGGATCATCTCTTTGGCCTGGAGGAAAAGGATGCTCAAGGTTATGAGATGTCAGCCAAACATTTCATAGATTCAAGCACAACTTAACATAGAATGTACAGGAAGCAGGAGGCTCCCATTTGTCCAGCCTAAAAATGGACCTGAGTATCTCTTGTTTGTTGGAGGGTGGTTATAATAGGGAATAGTACTATTTATCTTGCCTGTATCATGTACAGGAAGCCGATCTCTAGAATAATCTAATAATCATTTAGGCTTCCTGAAGATACATCCAGTAAAGTTTCTTCTACACAGAATGGCACTCATGAAGTCCTAGAATCTTAATGGTGGAAGGATGTTAATGAATGTTGATGGAGAAGGATCATGGTCATGTCTAGCGTCCTATTTGGCCAATGAGAGAAGTGAAGCCCAGTGGTCAGATGCACATGGCTAGGCTCATTCATTCATTCACTGTCCTGGGTGCTGCAGCCACAGTGGTGATCAAACCAGATAAAACTACTGCCCTGACTGGGGTCTCCCCAGCTTCCCAGTCCCAGCCCAGTGCTCTTCTATATTCACTTTCCAGAACTCACTTTTCACTGGAAATGAGTTCTCCTTGGGGCAAGCAGGCATATTTTGATTAATGACTCTCCTGAAATTTGGAGCCCAGAGTTATAATGACCAAGGCAAATGCCTGTGAGAACCTCCTGTAAGTGGATGATGCCAACATTTTCCTAATTAACATACAGTTGCTCTCTTGAAAAATTGAGCATTACCACCCCATAACAAAGCCGTGCTCTTTCTTGACACCAAGTATTGTGGAGTTTAGCTAGGGGATTGTTAAGAAAATACTGATTTTTAATGGCCTTTTAAAAAATTGCATCAACAAAATATTTATTGATTGCTGTTTTTGTTTATTATTCTTAGGGTAAGGGAAATAGTCTCCAAGGTGGAGGCTGAAAAAAATCATTCATTTCATCTTATAGTTATCTAGGTCTAGTATCTTTTTTTCATTTTATTATTTTTGTGTTAAGTGAAGAATTAGGGATTAATAGTTTTTTTAAACAGATGGCTACCCCTGAAAAGTAGTATCTACCTACTGAGTGATCGTCACCAGTTTTAAATTAATTCACTGTTTTCAATGGATGACTTTCCTAGTGATGCCACATAATATTTTAATATTGTGATGACCCTTTTGTGTTGGAACTAGATACCTGGATATCCCAAATTGATGTAATGTCAGCCCAATAATAATACTAACTTATGCAGTGCTTGCTATGGGTTAGGATCTGTTTCTGCCAGTTTACTAGAACTCATTTTAATTCTCACAATAATCCGTGGAAGGATGTGTTGTTATTTTTTCCGTTTTACAGATGAGGAGGCTGCGTGTAAGAATGTTAAGTACCAGTATGTTAAAACACCACCTTTAGTTCTATGATAACTCTCATTTTTCACTTCATTCCCAAATCTTCACTAAATATGCTGAACCTATCTCCAGGCCAGTCATTTGTTGTGCAAACTCACATTGATTTTTCAATCTTTCACTCTCAAAGTCAGAGCTGATAATGACTTTGGCCACCAACTGGTTCAACTGCCCTCCCTCTGTGGCTCTCTTCACTGGACTTTCCAGGGAAATCAAAATCAAAAGGTAAAAGCCCCAACACTTTCTTTATCACCTTCAGTCGCCTTTTATCTAGATCTCTCTAATGATAAGTCCTAATGAGCTGATCTCTGCAATTGAAATTCTGGTTTTGTTTTGCTGTATATTGTTGTGTTGGCCCTGGGGGGTCATTTAGCACATGAAAACACCCTTCACCCCCTTCAGGGCTACAGACTGTGGCTTATTTCATCTAGTGGGGCTGCTGGCTTTTGGCACAGAGTGATGGATGTATGGGAGGGATTCAGAGGTCAAAAGTTCTATTTCCTTGCTACTCAAAGTGTGGTCCATGGACCAGGACCAGGCAGCATCAGTATTACTGGGAAGCTTGTTAAAGATGCAGACACTCAGGCCCCACCCCAGACTTACCGAATCAGATTCTGCATTAAACAGGATTCCCATTCATGTCTGAGAAGCAATGTTCTACTTTACATTCCAGAGAATGGGATGGATGAGATTAATTTTAGGTTTTCCTCCTTCTTCACTTTCTGTTTTTCTCCTGTATCCCCATCCCTGAGTGTCCAGAACAGATCTTGGCTTTGGCAGTTTGTCTCATTAATATGCGTTTGTGTTAGTTCTATAATGAAAATGGATGTTCCCCTTTGGGTTTTACACCTGTTCTTGTTTCATGAAGCCTAACGTCTCTAGGCAGCTTACATTTTAAAAAAATTCTGAAATGCTGTGTGTGTTTCACAATGTGACACTATTTATTTCTCTGAAGTTTTCAAGAAATATTATCCTTGTTTTCCCATGCTTCATATTGGTTGAAAAGAATTGTTTTCTTTTCATAAACCGACTACGATACAGCTGCTTTTGATGTGAGATTAGAACCAACATCGCTGAGCCAAATTATTTGCTTTGAAGTCCTGTAATTGCAGCTTGATTTTGACTAGATGGATGTCTTATCTAAACAAACCAACAGTTAATACTTCATTGGGAGCATTCTACTGTTGTGATATGTTTGGAATAGCGCTGTACTTATCAAACTACTTATTTATTTTTCAAGTGGAAAGGCATATATTAAATCTTTACCCATATTTTAAAGTTCCCAGGATTTAAGTGGGAGCCCTCAGGTTTTGGTTTTAAATTTAATTTAAATCTTAAGAAAACAGTGATACTTAAATGGACCAGGCAAAGGTATATAGCAAATTGGCATAGTCCTGAGGCCTGAGAGAATTTAGGATTTAGAAAAAAATCTAGCTGTGGGTAAGATTTCTGAGAAAATTCAAAATGCCATATGGAGCACAAGTGTGATTTTTCAATGCAGGCATTCATTAAGCACCTACTGTGTACACAGTCCCGGGTTGCTATAGCTCTGGAGAACATATGTCCTAGATCTTCTGGAACAGTCTTAATTTCATTCTTTTGTGGCCAGACCATGTGTCTCAATTTTTGGTCCAGCACATATGTTCACAACAAGAGAAGCGAAGAGAGCAGAAGGTGGAGGAACTGACTCTCAGTGAGGAGTCACAGGCCTGTGTTTTCTTATTCAGAGCAGCCCCCACTCCACCTGGCATGTGTGGGAAATGGTTCACAAAGCATGCCAGGCTGGGAAAAGGTTCTGCACATAGAAGGATTTTTAGGGAACTCTACCCCCCCCCCACTCCCTTCATCTTACCCCATCCCAGAAGAATTTAGTTATCTGCAAAGCTCAATGATAGGCCAAATTAAGCCTCCACTGGCCTTTGGACCTTGGAGATTTTTGCAAACAAATTGTGCAGTCAGTGAATCAGGCATCAGGCAATAAAGTGCACACAATAAAATATTTTCATTGGTTTTATGCACAAGACAGTTCAAACTTGCCTTATTTTATAGCCAATTTAGATGAGCTAGAACAAGGAGTTTAAGGATAGTGTAGTTAATTTAAATGTGAATAAAATTGCAAGCATCTTTTTAAACAATGTACTTTCAGCTTTATCATCCATACTCTCCTAATACTATTTATCTCTTTAAAAAACCCCAACCCCTCCCCAATCCCTATAATTGGTCGCAAACAACAGTAATGCCGGCTTTGAATTTATTTTTACATTTACTTCTTCTCTGTAGTCTCTCGTGGAGGTGCTAATGTGAAGAACAATGAGGGGATTAACTTGCTGGTTTTCTGGGCAAGAATCTGAGAGTGAGGAAGTTAACTGAGCCCTTAGTCTCTGCTTTCCCATGTATTATGGGCTTAAAGGCAGACTGCAGGACCGACATGTGCCCAGCTGGCTTGAAGTGTTCAAAACAAAAAGGTTAGGAACTTCCAGTTTAGACAGTGTCTTGACTTTCATTTTGAGGTTATTGTTCTGTTTCTTTGCAATGTTGTTTGCCATCTAGCTTCCTACCCCTTCCTGCCTGAAGTGTGCTGTAAGCATCCTCCTCAGAGGGAAACATGCACTCCTTCAGTGAGTTGTGGAGACAAGGGAATGTGCCAAGGGGCCCCACATCTGTGTCTGTATTGTGGCTTCAGTACTTTCTTGCTCTATGACTTTGGGTCAGTTAAACTCCATAAGCCCCAATTTTCTCATCTATAAAATGGACACAATAATACACATTTCATGGGCTTGTTATATTCAATGAGAGAACATATATCAGTGTACCTAAGCAGCTAAAAAGAAAGTCCTTAAAGTTTATTTTTTTTCCTTTATAAATGCATTTAAGATTTTTATATCCTGCGTAGCTGCTATAACCTCCCCCACCCCATCCCCATCCCACCTCGGGCTCATGCTCCCAACTGTGGCACATCCCAGGAGATGCTTCAGCATGGAGAAGGCTGTAAATCATCCACTTGTTCCTTTGCTCATTCATTCAGCATATATTATGTATCAGGCATTAGGAATCCAAAACAAATAGATAGTCTGCTCCTAAGGGGCTCTTCACAGACCCCTCACAATGTCTATCTAAATTACCCTCTTTTACAAAGACCTCTCTTATTGGCTCATATTTCTGGCCTGCCACCTGGAATCGGCTGCTTAATTTCATTTTGAGTCCATTGGCTAACTATACCGATCAGAAGACCATTTTAAAAAAGATTCTCAGTTTCTTTTTATTTAAACTAATTTTAATTCATATTATTACTGCTTATCATCTTTAAAGAGAGTTATTACTTATGGGAATTAAGATTCATAAATTCTAGAAAAAGATACAAATATACTCTCATCTGTTTAATACTTAGTGGTGCCCACTGTAGTATTGATAGTTGGTATTACATTGATTAATATGATCTGGCACACAGTAGGCACCTAATATTAACTTGAGTGAGTTATAGTTCTCAGAGTGCAGATAACATAGCATTTACTATTCTGCTGCCCTGTAAATTAATATTTGAATAAAAGAGCCCAAGAGCAGCATCATTTGTAGTCTCTGGTTGAACTGGATTTTTTTTTTTCCAAGTAGGCATCTCCTAGTGTGATCACTGGGGGAGTGTGGACTAGGGTTTAAAAGCACAAGCTTTGGAGTTAGACACCTGTGGGCTACACTCTCAGCTGGGCCACTCACGCTAGTGAACATCCTGATAACTGTTATCTGTGACTTTGGGCAAGTCAGTAGAGCCCTCTGAGCTTCTGTTTCCTCATCTGTAAAATGAGCGCCCTAAGACGACCCAGCTCCCTGGCTGGTGGTGAGGAGTAAAAGAGATGCTGTATGTAAAATACCTGGCCCATCCGAGCATCCACCAGGGGTGGCTGTTCTCATTAAGTTAGGTGTGGGGACCCAGGAGGTTGGAATTTTGAGTGAATGGCTTTGCCTTTGGAGATTAACATTCCCATTATTATCACATAAATCAAATGGACAGTCTTTGATGGTTTATGGCCCTTCCATCTTCCTAGGGGGCACTGCTTCCTCCAGATGCAGTTCTTAACCCAGAGGCCACCTGGAGGGGTTCCCCAGGCGTCATCTATTCACAGGCTCTGGGGTATAGCCAGAAGGGAGGAGGCAGCCCTTCGCTGGGGCTGGGGGCAGTGAGTCTGGGGCCCTCTAGGTCCCTGCGCCCCACCCCCACACTTTATTTAGCTTTAGTTCAGGGAGGAGGGCACTGAGGCTCTCAGATGGGAGCTGTTTCATCTTAGCTGGGTCAGAGGTTAATGGAGATAAGTAGTGTCATCTTACCAGGAGGCCTCAGGAAAGCCCAGTGTGTTGCTGGAGTTGAATCAGGATCTTAGAGATTCAACAGACTGATATTCTGCATTGGGAGAGAGAGTGAGGCCCTGGGAGAGAAAGCTGCAGCCAGGCCAGGTGGAGGGAGAGGACAGCTAGAGGGCCAGGTCAGTCATTGAATGGCGCAGGTTGAGGCACAGAAAACTGGGATCAGTGTACTACCCTGTACTAAATTGGCAGCTTCTGCACAGCCCCACCTTGAAATAAAGGCACTCCCCATATCTCCTGTGCCATGGTACCAGGGTTTCTTTGCTCAGGCTGCCACTGTGATAGCTCCTGGCCTGGCTGTTCCTGTGATCCATGGGCCCCTTTCCTGGAACGACAGCCTGAGGTCTGGTTCCCAGCTCCCTCTGGCCAGGGTCTGTTGTGACTCGGGCAGCATGTCTGTGCAATGAATGAGGTTTAACACCTGGGACTTCTCTTCTGGATTGAAGCAATTTCAACAAGTCAATCCAAATTAGTAAAGAAGGGAAAGTGTGTGCAGATTAGGAATGTTTCTAAACACCCAGCAAACCCCTCCTTCTCTGGAAAGGCCTCCTTGGTCTTTCGTTGGTTTTATGCACAAGACTAACACTTCAAACTTGCCTGAGTTTACAGCCTATTTAGATTTCTATGTGGTTACCCCACATAGAAATAATTCTTGGTCTCTATTCCTAAAGCACTTGGTGTCATTTCCTCTCTGTGGCCTCAATCACTGGCTGCCCTGCATGCCAGACTCCCTCTCATCTCTTGCCTAATGTCCTAAAAGGGACCAAACTCCTTCCTCCCTCATCTCTTTCCCTCCCTCCCTCCCTTCCTCCCTCCCTTCCTTCCTCTCTTCCTTCCTTCCAACAAAACATAGTAGGCACCTTTATGCCAGGTACTTTCTAGGTGCTGGGAACAACTGTGAACACACAAGCATGGTCCCTGCCCCTGTAGAGCTGACGTTCTCCTGGGCAGACTCACTCACTTATCCCTCTCACTGGACCGCACTCTTTGTGAAGCAGGAGTCACATCACACTTCTTGTGTTTCTTGTATCCCTTGTAGCAGCTTGTACCTCGCTGGGGACTCAAATGCTTATTGAATGAATATATGCTTCTTGGTATATTCAGAAGCACTTGGGACCAGTAGCGGAGTGAAGCAGGCTGAGTGTCTGGGATATACAAGGGAATGGTGGTTACATTGGCAAACCGGAGAATGTGGGCACAGAATGGCAGCCACTACTGTCATTTCAGTTGGATGTGGCCATCTGGGAATGTGAGCCCTATTTGCCAAATCTTCTGATTTTGCCAGAGAAGCCAGAAATTGGAATTTTAATGTGAAATCTCATGTTTAAATGTTGGAATTTAATTTAATTAAAATACTCAAGAAAATACATCTGTGGGCCAGATGAAGCGCACAGGCTGGCAGCATGTCGTTAGTGTTCTTTTTTGGTAGGCAGGGATTTACTGCTCTGTGGTGTTTGTGAAGAGATGCAATACCATGTCCCAGCCCATCACACTTGAAGTCTGTGCTAACTCACAGATTCTTCCTTCTCCAATACCCTAGATCCAAGCAGTCTCTACCTGTCTGCTATTGTTGCAGAGACAAGCTTGTCACCTGCCTGTCCTTTTGGCTTCTCCCACATTCTCCACAGAACAGTCAGATGTAGCTCAGGGGGAAAGGAAATCTCTAGAAAGAAGTAAAACATGACAGTGACAAGCCCCAAGCATGGCAGCATTGCACTACATTCATTTAGGAAAGAGTCCCAGGTTTGAATATTGGTACCACCAGCTACCAGATATATCACTTGACTTCTCCGGTTTCAGTTTCTTTATCTGTAAAATGTTCATATCTGCCTTGTAGGATGGTGATTAGATTAAATTATATGCATAGGTTATAAATCATATATAAGAGGATTAGAAACTAAAACATATATAATTTCCTTGTTTGGTATCTAAGGAAGCTCTGGAGAGCGACTTAACCCCTTTAGGGTCATGACCTAGACAGGGCTGGCCTTGGATTTGTCTTGGGATTTGAGTGACAGTGGTGTGGCAGTGGGGATTCAGGAGGGAGTGAGGGGTTTGGGCGGGGGCAAAATTGCAACTCACTCACAATTCAGGCTAGCTTCCTGCCTAGTGATGGCCTGGAATGTTATCAGTATCTTTATTTTCAATCAGTGATCAGAAACATTGTTGAAAAAAAATGGAGATACAAAAATCATGTTCTTTTCATCTCTCCCAGGAGTCATGGCTGTCTTACTTTGTGTTTCAGACAGGCTGTGCAGTTCATGAAGCATGTCAAAGAGATTGCTGGGGTTTGGGAGTGGTGTGTGGTAGAAAGTTTGGTGGGTTTCTTCTTTGTATCCCTTGGGTATTTTGGAAAGTAAGGAGCTACCTAAAGCTTTGTGAAAGTTGTGGAGTGATGATTCAGTGCATGTAAGACACGCCAGATGGGGAATACTTGACTAGTCTGGAGTTATCCTGGTGTGTATGTGTCTCTGCGTGTGTGTATATGTGTGTGGGTGTGTGTGCGTGTGCATACATTCTGGTTTTATGAAGATGGTGACGAACCAAGATACTTTTGAGAAAATAAATATACCACACAGACTAAGGGACTAGGACCTTGGTTTTGCATGTATTTCTCTAAAGCCTACCACATCACTGCTGTTAGGGTTTCTGGCTCTCTAAGCTCTGCCTGAGAGAGAAACCTCACTGAGCTTGTGATAGTAATAATAAGGATTTGCTCTACTTGCTTCTAACATGAATACAAAATAAACAGGGTAGGTGAAGAGTGGTGAGTGGCTCCCAGACTGAATGGTGGGTAATCTCTCTCTTAGCACTGCAGACTTGGAGTCAGAGGCAGAAAGCTCTTCCGCTTTCTGTGCGTCTCTAGGATAATCACTTAATCTGTCTGGGTGTCAGTTTCTCCATCATTACACTGAAGCTGCTACTACCTATTCTACAGGCTTCTGGCCAGAATTACATCGAATGATGTATGGGGACATGCTTTCTATGTGGTCACCTCTCTTGAGAAGATTCAGGCACTCTGTATACAGTATTTGATGTGTATTTAAAGCCAGGGCTGATCCCAATAAGTTACAGTAACATATAAGATTATTACTTTAATAAGCTAAAGTAAAACATTTCCACTTTTATCCCAAGTCTCAGCCCTACACTGTCCCTTGAAAATGCTTAGAAATGACAACTGTGTGGCTAACAGGACCTACATCCAATCAGCTGCAGGGAAAATCACCTTCTGGGGCTTCTTAGAGGGCCATCTCCCCAGGAGGATACGGCACCAAGCACCACCCAGCTTGCTGAAAACTCCACCTCCACCTCCACCCTCACCCAGAATTCCCATGGCTGCCATGAACTGGGAGATGGAAATGTGGCAATTGGGCTGTGAGAGCCTCCTGGGTCTCCTACTGGTGACTTCCTCCTATAAATCAGCCACAGACAGCTGCATCCACTTGCACCACAGGATAGAAAAATAGACCCTGTTGCTAGACAGCAACACAGGCTCCACAAATATCGTGGGATCAGAGGGCAGGGGGCTTAGGCCAGGCACTAGCCAAATAGGCTGGGGAGCCCCATGGATACGTTTGTTTATTTTCACAGTGGCATTGCCTGTCATGTACCACACCAAGGAGGGAGATGCCCCCACCCCCCTCTGCTCCACATGTGTAGGCCACTTACTGCTCACCACCGGAAAGGCCCGCTGACCTGCTGGTTAGTTTATTTATTTTAGTTGCACATGGACTGTCTGCTAGCTCTAAGTTTCGAAGCTATGGGGAAGTCACCCGGTCTAGTACAGAGTATTCAGTGATTGGATTTTATTTGGTCTATTGAATATCTGATTGAGCAAGAAGGGAAAACTCTGTACTGACATATTCACAACTTCCCCCTTCCCACCCTGCCAGCCCTCGCCCCTGCATTTCTATCCGGGGTCTTCACTTTCAGCATCTGATCTGTTCAGAGAAACAGGCTTCTGGCAGCTGTGGGCTTGAGCTCTCCCTCTCCTTCTTCCTTTGACTTGAATCAATCTCTGCTAAAATAACTCTTACAACATTTTATTATGAAAATTTCAAAACATGTTGAAGTTGAAAGATTTTTACGGTGAACACTGTAAACCCACCACCTAGATTCTGCCATTAACATAATATTATACTTGCTTTGTCACTTATCTATACATCTTCTCATCAATTCATCTTATTTTTGACACATTTCAAAGCCAAATTACAGATTTAGGTATGCGTCCCCTAATTACTTCCTCAGGTATACCAGTGACTAGAGTTCAGTATTTGTTTGCAGTGTTTTCTTTTGATATAAAACTTACATACAATGAAATGTATGTACCTTTAGCATATGCTCCTTGAGTTGACAAATGCGTATGTCTGTGTAACCCAAACCCCTATCAAGATATAAAACACTGGCATCACCTAGGAAGTTCCCTCATGTCCCTGCCTAGTCAATACTCACTTCCACTCCCTTAGAAGTAACTGTTTTCTGATTATTTTCCCACCATAGATTAGGCTTGCCTGTTCTAGAATTTCATATGAATAGAATCATACATTATACTCCTTTCAGGTAAGGTCTCTTTCACTCAGCATAATGCTTTTGAGGTTCATCCACGTTGCTGTCTGTATCAATAGTGTGTTCCTTCTGAACAGAATCCCATTGTATGCATGTTCCACAGTGTGTTCATCCATTCTTCCATTTTTGGACCTGGCTGTTCCAGTTGTTGGCTATTATAAAAAAAGTTGCTATGATTATTCTTGTACAAGTCATGTCGTGGACATATGTTTTCATTTCTTTTGTATAAATATCTAGAATTGGAATTGCTAACATAGAGTATGTGCAGACTTAATTTTATAATTTTATAAGTCTACACATACTTTTTTGTTAGATTTTTTTTTTGAAGTGATTTTAATATTTTACATTCCACCAACAAATGTATGAAGTTCTGGTTGCTCCATATCCTTGTCAACATTTGGTGGTGTTGTCAGTGTTTTTAATTTTAGCCATTCCGGTGGAGGTAGAGTGGCATTTCATTATGGCTTTAAGAAAGCTTTAACTTTGAAAATTGCTTATATACTTTTTCTTTTGTCTTAAATAATATAATAGTACTATAGTATGATAATAATAATATCCCTGACTTGGCTTCAGACTTTAATTTTGATTTTCTTTTCTTTTCTTTTTTTTTTGAGACAGAGTCTCACTCTGTTGCCCCGGCTAGAGTGCCACGGCGTCAGCCTAGCTCACAGCAACCTCAAACTCCTGAGCTCAAGTGATCCTCCTGCCTCAGCCTCCCGAGTAGCTGGGACTACAGGCATGCGCCACCATGCCCGGCTAATTTTTTCTATATAGTTTTAGTTGGCCAATTAATTTCTTTCTATTTTTAGTAGAGATGGGGTCTCACTCTTGCTCAGGCTAGTTTCGAACTCCTGACCTTGAGCGATCCGCCTGCCTCGGCCTCCCAGAGTGCTAGGATTACAGGTGTGAGCCACCACGCCTGGCCTTAATTTTGATTTTCTAGAAGTAGGTTGGAATATATGAATACTTGCCTGACTATTCATGTTCCTGAATGTTCCTGAGGCTGAGTTAAATATGTATTTTTGAGATTACTATGATCACTGGCCATTAATATTAGTCTGGTATGAAAATTTCCATTGTAACACTTTTTTGGGGGAGTATATTTTAGGAAGTGAGTAAGGGATATATTTTGGGGAATACGGTTTGATAAAGATAGAATCTTAGGGATGTAGTCTTTGAATGAATGAAGTCAGCAAGCATATCAATTTTTAGGATTGTTTGCATAGCACGTTTTGTGACAGAATTGAAATACCATTTACTTAGCTCTTGGAGATTTCTTTCTATTCTGAAATATTCATAATGGAATTTTAATCCTACTTGCAGGCCCCCTTGGATTCCCTAGCAGTCTGTCCTGATTTCTGTCCTTTCTTGGTACTGCTGCCCCTTAAATAGGCCCCTTTCTTCCTCTGCGTGCACTGCCTCTGCTTCAAATCCTGGTCTCTTGGCTTTAAGTCTCATGTGTTTGTAAATTTATCTCTCTAGCTTTGACCTTTCTCCTGAAAGGAGAAACACCTCATCAGACCTATTTTCTAAAAGCACTAGTCTGGATTGTTTTATAATTCCCATCACCTATAAGAGAAAGCCCATAGTAACTACCATTTTGTTTTTGAATGCCCACTCTGAGCTCAGTTCTGTACCAAGTACTTTACAAAAATTATCTCCTTGAATTTCCACAGCAATATCTGTGAACTAGGTTGTAGTTTTATGCTCGTTTTTAAATGAGGAAACAGGCTTAGAGAGGTTCAGCAATTCCTCTATGGTCACATGGCTGGTTAAATTGTAGAATCGATATTCAAACCCAGGCAGTCTGACAGCAGAATCCAAGGTTTTGAGTTTTGTATTGTTCCTTGGCAATACAACCCCATCCTGTTTTCCCAGCTCCAACTCTGACTCTTCCTATCTCCCCCTCACCTCACTCTGTTTCAGCCACGCTGACGGATTTACTCTAACTAGAAACAAGCCAGGCTCTTTCATGCCTTCTTGACTTGGCAAATGCTGTCGCGTTTGCCTAGAACATTCTATCCGCTCCCCACCTTTTCCGTCAGTTGGGCTCACCCCTCTGGAATAAGTCCAAGCGTCACTGCTCCTGGGGAAGCTTCTAAGTCACGTGCTGTTCCCTGCTCCTCCTCCTGCTTTTCTGTAGCACGTGTGTCTTTGTGTTGCTTCAGTGTTTCAGCCTGTGAATCATTTGAGGCAGGACCTTGTTTTACTCCTTTTGTACTTTAGAAGTTATCTAGTGTCTGCAATGTCATGGTTACTCAATCTTTTAGGTAGGGTTCCACGGGAAACAGACACTGAGAAGTGTTTTGGGAACAGCACCTGGGAGGAGGTGAGGTTAGCAGAAGTGAGCAGAGGGACAGTTAGTTCAGGAGCCTCAGCTGATCCATGGGGAGCTCTGGGGCGGGTGGGGGGGGACTGTCCTTTGGACTTGTTCCTCACTGAGGCCAAGGTCAGACGTTTGTTCCCCAGCATCTATCCATCATTAGGTGGGCTGCTCCAGAAAAGGGGCAAAATCTTAGGTGACACTAGAGCAACTCTGGGAGAAGAACTTAGCTTCGAGTCTGCAACACCCCAGACACTTCGGACAGCTCCGGAAGTGAGCGCTTCGGTTCTGAAGGCGGACTGGCTCACGCACCAGCGCATGCGCCACCCGCGGCAAATGGCGGCTGAAAGAACGAATCCTCGAAGGGGGCCTGGCTTAAGCAACTGCAGTAAATACCGTGTGTAGCCTCCGCTGCATATGGTAGTCTTTAAAAAATAGAGGAAAAGTTTTTAGAGAATTTGGAAATGGATTAGAGCATTAATTGATTACATCTGTGTTAAGAAAATAGATCTTTGTTTGATCTTACCAGAATAGAAAAGTTCCTCATATACTGAACATTGCGTATCTATATTTGACGTTCCTGGAGGAGGGAGGGTGTATGGCTTTACACTAAAAAAGGCTTTCATTTTGCTTTGTGATCTGATAAGCGTGCATGTGATATCAAGTGTATGGTAAGCATAGTTGATAGTTGCTAGATCTTAAGAATATGAATGTGAAGTTAGTGCATCCTATTTTTTTTTTTTTTCTTATTAAGGTCACATAGGATTAAATGGGCCTGTTCTGGCTTTTTCTGGAGACTTCTTGTCTCACATTGAACCAGTGCCTTCCGGTGCCTGTGTGCTCTGAGTGTTAGGTTTAGCCTTATCCCATAGAATTTGTAAGTCAGCAGTTTCCCTCCTCCCTGTTCCTGTAGTTTTGTTGATTTAGTACTAGGATGCATTTTGGTTGATTTGTAGCCTCCTTAAGATATACTGAATTTGCATCCTGGTTCCTCCCTCCCAGGAGGAGGCAGAAGTAGCCCTTTGGTTTCAGACTCTCCCCTAGAAACCACAGAACCTTTGACCTCAAGCTGCCCTATGGAATCTGAGCCACCTCTGGAGAGACTCAGAAAGACTGAGCCTGTTAATGGACTCCATTCATTTGCAGCACATCTCAAATTGTGGTCATTTAGAGCATTATTATGGAATTGTTTATTGGCCTGTATAAACACATACACCATTTATCACTATAAATATAACAGGTGCTTCCCAAGTGGCCAGCTGGAGATACTATAGGGTCTCCAAAACAGTAACAAAACAGTCTTTTTCAGGCTCTGCTCACTTCACAAAGAACTGCAAAAACCTCAGCCTCCTTTATATTCTTCCTTTGGGCTCAAGGCAGGGGAAGTTGGAGAGAGGAACTCTGTGGCATCTTGCAAACTGATGTCTTTTTCCATGTGTTACATAGTGCCCTGACTTTCCATTTAAAATGCCATTGTTAGAGGATCCATCCATGATAGTATAATGAGGGCTCTTATTTGTTTTTTCCATCTTGATGGAGGGGAGTTCTCTGTAGTTCATACCAATAGCCTCATTCATTCATTTATTCAACAAACACATGGTAAGCACTGCTTCAGGTACTAGGAGTATAGCTATAAACAAAACAGATCAAGTCCCTGCTCTCATGGTGCTTGTACCCTAGTGAGGGGAAAGAGATGCTCTATGAGCAAATCAGTATAACAGAAGACCTGTGCTGCAAAGGAGCATAAAGCAAGAAGAGGGATATAGAGCAATGGTGGGGTGAGTGCCATTTACCATAGATAAGGTGATATTTAAGCAGAGATTTGAAGGGGTGAGAAGTGAGCCATGTGGGTATCTGACAAAAGAGCAATGTAGGCTATGGATGGACATTGGATTTTACTCTGAGACAAGGATGCACAGAAGGGTTCTGGGCAGATAAATGACACGATCTGGCTCATAGTTTAACAAGATCACTCTGACTGCTGCAGAGAATAGACTCGAGGGGTTGGGGCAAGAACAGAAGAAGGGAGACCAGTTAGGAGGCCACTGCCATTGCCAAGCAGAGGGATGATGATGTCTTGTGATAGGATGATAATGGTGGACGTGCTGAGAAGTGGTCAAATTTGGGGTCTATTTGGAAGGAAAAGTTAACAGAATTTGATGATGATTGAATGTGAGTATGAGAGAAAGAGAGGACGACTCTAAGGATTTTGGCTTTAGCGATTGGTTAAAATGGAAAAGTCATTTACTGACATGGAGACAACTGAAAGAGGATCAGATGTGAGTGGAAAAAGAAGAGCTCCAATTTGACATATAAGGTGCTGAGTAAGCGGTTGGAAATATGAGCTTGGCATTCAGATGTTGGGGCTGGAGATATAAATTTGGGATCCTTCAGCATATTGATACTATTTCAAGCCAGAGCACTAAATGACATCACCCAGAGAATGAGTAGAGATAGAGAATATATCCAAAGATGAGGTCTAAAACTCTCCAATAGTTAGGGGCCAGAAGAGACTGAGAAAGAGTGGCCACGGAGGTCTTCCTGGAAACGAAGTGAAGAAAGTATTTCAAGAAGAAAGGATCGAGTAGGCCAAATACTCCTATGAATTAGGATGAATGAAGACTTAGAAATGAGCATTGGCTTTGGCAATAGAAATTCATTGGAGACCTTGTCATGAGCAATCTCAGTGGAGTATAGGATTGAAAGTCAAATTGGGGTGAGTTTCAAAAAAGAATTGAAGGAGAAGTGGAAATAACAAGCATGTGCAAGCTTTTGTGGGAGTTTTACTATAAAAAGGAACAGAGAGATGTAGCTGGAGGGAGTTATAGAGTCTAGGGAAGCTTTTTTAAAAAAAGGTGTGGGGTACAACCGAATGTTTGTATGACAGTGGCAATGATTCAGTAGAGCAGAAAAAATGATGAAGTAGGAGAGAGATGTTATAACTGTAGGAGCTATGTCCTTGAGTGCAGGAGTGGAGGTGGGATTCAGTGCACAAGTGGAGAGTTTGGCCTTTGCTAGGGCACGGATGACTTACCTATTGCGGCGAGAGAGAGAAGGCTGTCTAGGGGCCCAGATGCAGATAAGAGGATTCACCAAGTGGCAGGAGTGTGTGCAGGTCCTCTTTTGATTGCTTCTATTTTCTTGGTGAACTGAGAAGCAAGGTCAAGGGCTAAGAATGAGGGAGGAGAGTGTTGGAGATTTGAAGAGAGGTGAGAAGGGATGAAGCAGGTGTCTAGAACAGTGGCAGGACAAATCAACAATGGAAAAGTACTATGATGCAAGGCCAAGGTATCACTTGAGATTTTGAAAAGAGACCTCTCAGTGTGGTCATGTGCTTTCCCACAGCCATATTCAGTCACCAGGCAGACATGTGGAGTAGATAAAATGCTGGGGTTTTGTCAGGCGATGGCAGAGGGGGTGAGTAACCAACTGAATATGAACTCTAAATGGAAAATGAATGGGAAGCTACATCCCATCTCACTACTAGTAGTTGTTTGTTTATGTTAAGACATGGAGCACATCCCTTTGACATCTCTGAAATTTGTCCAAAGTGAATGGGACAGGAATATGAGTATCTTTTCATCCAAAGTCCCTTCCCTGTGCCACTGAATATCATATTCCTGCCACGGACACGTGCCCCAACCTTCAATCCCATCCATACACAGAGGCACAAGCCCAGAGAGAGTATGATTGTAGGACAGGCCCTACTTCCCAGGGGCTGAAGGGACTGTCTTATCCCTAGCCCCACCCTTCCCCCAGCACCTAGTCATTTTCTTTTTTTCAACCCAGTTAAGACTTTGGTTTCTCAAGTAGCAGGAGCCCTTTGGTGGTGCCCAGAACATTCCTAAGCTCCATATACATGGGAGTCTGAATGCTGAGACCTCTGTCATCTAATTGCCCCATTAATATATTTTCTCAGTGTGTGTAGATCCTATAGTTCCCACGAAATCTTAAGAATAAATAAGGTGGCTATTTATTTATATTGTTGCAATAGAGGTCCATTCTTGCATTTATTTAGTGATAGACTTAGGAATGACAAAATGCCTTCCTTTTTTTTGTAAGCCTTTTGAAAATGTCTGTCCCAAATACAATTTTATGTTTAAAGCAACAATGATATCCCTGTTCTAAATGTGAGAGGTTTATCATTTGAAAATGATCTTGTCATTCTGTGGCTTAACACATTGTTTTTTCTCCCAAATTAACTGGGATTTTCCGTTAGACAATGATAATCCTACAAAAATTTTCTTTCTCATTTACAATGTCTTGACACAAAACATCCAATAAGCAGTGATGTAATTTTTTTTTATTTCAAAATATTAAGGGTACAAATGTTTTTGGTACATGGATAGCTTTTATAATGCTTAAGTCCAGGGGTATTAGTGTGCCCATCACCTGAATGTGTTCATTGTACCTGTCAGGTAGGTTTTTACCCCTCTTTTCCTCCCCCTCCCCCCAGTAATGTAAAATTGAAATCACAGAAACAAACTTTCTGTTATTGTCTTGCAGTTAAAAATCCAAAATCATAAAACTGTCATGCTGAGTTTTCCAATGGTCCTTCAATTTTTTTCTTACTGTTTGCCCAAGGCAGTTAAATGCTTATGTGCATGTTTTCTTGTATGGTTTGGAATTATACATTTTCTTACCATATCAGATGTTTCTTGTGTTTGTGCTGTGCAAGCTTTCTCTTCTGAAAGCCAGCCCTCTTTCAAGCCTTAGAAACGGGGCCAAGCTGGCTGCAGAGCCGAGAGCAGCACTGCTGCATCAATCACTGCAGCTTGACTCACTTAAGCCAGACCCTGCCTCCCAGCTCCCCTGCTAATCCCCCACAGCGGGCTCTCATTAGAATGACCGTGACTTCTGTGACTTGACTTGGATGAGGGCTGGAGATAGAGGCGGCTGCCTGAGCCTCTGCTGACGTCAGAGGAGCGATGGGAAAGGGAAGAGAGGGAGTGATGGATGATTTCCAAGTGGCGGAGTCCCAGGAGGCAGCGGGGGAAAGGAGACTCCCCAGGGTGCTGCCTTTAGCCCCAGGAGCCTAAGCCTCTCTGCCTCATAGGGCAGGACCACTATGCTCTTGGCCATGCTTCAGAACTAGGAGAACAATATTGACAGAGGCCAGAGGAAAAGGGCTGCTCCGGAGCAAGGATACTCTGGAATTCTTCTCGCCCACATTTAACCTGGCATTATCCGTGGCAAATCCACCCCCTGAATGGTCGTTTTGGAAGGGAATTATGAGAAGACAATAGTCTGCTTAATAAAGCAGATGTTTCCAGCTCCTGTTTTCACCTTCTTTGCATTCTGTCATCACTCCTGGAAGTGCAGAGTTTTCACAGATTGAAAAGGAATTGTCTGGAAGAAAGGCTATCCCTATGTGTGTTGGGCATGGGATGGGGTGGCTTAACATGCAAGTTCAGGTGGGGATGGAGTGGCGACAGGAAGGGCATGCGGGGAACAGTCCAGCGCCTATACAAGTCTTGCCAATGGCTTTTCTCATACTTAGCATACAACTTACCCTTCTATCACAGCTGAATCCTACACCTGCCCAGCTCTTTCCTGCTCAGGCTCTCACAAAGGCTCTTTCTAGCAACAGAACCTCCATGGTTTCCACAGCACTTGCAATCCTAGCCAACATCTGTCACGTGCTCACGAGGCACCAGACACTGTTCTAAGTACTGTATACAATTATTTCATTTAATCCTCATGCTGTGAAGTAGGAATTATTACCCTGAGTTTACAGATGAAAAAACAAAGGCACAGAAAAGTTAAGGAAACTGTCAAAGTTTCATAGCTAATGAATGGCTCAATCAGGATTTGATTCTAGGTCTGTTTGACTTCAGAAACTGTGCTCTGTTTATTTTATGTTTTTAAAAAGCCCTTTTATCCTGTTTTATTCCACTGGATCTAAGTTCCTTGAGGGCAGGGGCTATGTCTCTTCTATGTAACACTTCCCCTATGGCAACGAGTGTAATACTGCCAGATAGCAAATATTTATTAAAATAATGAATAAAAAATGAAATATGGTGTAGTTACAGCCTCCAGATACTTCACTGTGGACATGCTGATGTTTCATTAAGGTTCCCATTCTCAGGGGACATGATGCTCAGCCCCTGACATTTCCCTCCACCATCGAGTTTGAGCAGTAATTTGGAAGACAGATTTGGGAAGAGATTCCTCTCCTCTCAGATCCACACCCACATATCCAATTACCAGCTTGACGTGACCATTTGGATGCCTACTAGGTTTCACAACTTTAATATTTCTCAATTGGTCCTTCCTCATTCTTTTCTACCTGAGTCAATGGCCATGCCACCCACCCGCGTGCCACACTGTAGAACCCTGAGAGGCATTCTTGATGCCTTCCTTTCCTTTGTTACTCACTTCCGATCCAATTACAAGTCCTGATGCTCAGCATCTACAATCTAGCTTTAGACTGTGCATGTCTCCCACCACCATCCTGGTCCAAGACAACATCACTTCTAGTTTGGACCATTGTAATAGCCTTATTTAGAGGATCCTCAGTTTTGAGCATGGTTTCTGGATCTTGGTGGATTCTAGTGAATCCAAAAGGTCCTTATGAATTCCTCTAAGAGGAATAAGACATTTTGTCAGGAAAGCATCACCAGTCAGGGCTGCGCACAGCACGGGAGGTAGGGTTGGTTCATTTGAGCATGATATTGGGTAGTGTAGGCTGGAGAAAGTGGTTGGCAGGACTTGGTGATTCAGGCATCCCTCTGCTGGACAAAGAGAGGCCACAGCTCAGACCTCAGGCCCTGAGATGGCTGTGGGTGCTGCCTCCCTCCCCTCCCCACCATCTCTGTGCATCTCTTCTCTGCTGGAGTTTCCTTGGAGATCTGGGGGCTCTGATGCTGACAGCATAGACTTTCCTACTTCTCTCCCCTCTTTCTTCCTGTCCTTATCTCAGCCTACTTGCGTCTTTCTCAAGGCACACAGGCAGACGAGCCCAGGACTCCTAGCCTGAAGAAGGGGTCCTAACAGAATTGGGAGGCACGTGGGAATGTCCTCATCAGCTTTTCTCAAAGACCCAGATGCTGTGAAGCCAGACTGATAGCTTGAAAATCTCCTAGACCACCTTGAGAACTTACAGGCTTGGGGTAGATATGTGGGTTGAGTGGGGATGTTTGAATTAACCTGTTTATTCTCCTTATTTCCTGGCATGTGTCAAGCCTGAGCCTGGAGATAGCTCTCAGGGAGGGGTCTTAGGGAGGGTGAAGAATTTTCTGGAAAGGAGATCAGTGGTATAGCTATCCCTCAACAAACACAGCTCCTCCCATATACACCCCCCTCCCCAGTAACACTCAGACACTTCTGGCCAGTAACACTCAGACACTTTTCCAAGGGGCAAAGCCTGAACAACAGAGGAGAAAAAGCAGTGTTTTCCATATAAGATAGAGTATCCAGAGACCAAAGACCAAGAGATGGTGGCCAAGGGAAGGAGAGTTCACAGGCAGAGAAGACGATTCAGAGAAATGAGGATGTTTATGGGAGAAAAAGCATAAAGCAAACCTTGCATGTTTAGTGATTTTTTAAAATGGTCGTATAGGAAGAGAGAGTTATTTCTTTCACATTTGAGTGCTAGTTTCTTGAAGATAAAGATCATGTTTTGGTCATTTTGTGTCCTTCTCACCACCTGAGGGCTCATCAGGTAGTAGTTGCTTTTATACAGAGCCTCAAAATCATCAACAGAGACTCCATGTGAAATATTCTCAGCACATCTCCATGGTAGCCACCATCTGGGCTTCTGGGAGAATGGAAAATAATTTCTATGTCAGGGTGGCTCCAAGATTATTTGGAACTGTCATGCAGAGGATTATCAGAGAGAGAAATTTTGCAGTCTCTCTGGGGCTTCTTTGAAGAAGGTGTTTATAACACATTTTGCGGACTGCTTCCATAAATCCCGAGAGTGCTGATAATTTTTCATCAAAAAATAAGAAGTGAAAATGAAGCAATTTGGCTGTGAGAACATCCTTGAATTTCTACTGGTTGCCTCTAATTGTAATTTGGTTATGAATAAATTTTTATCATTTGCATTAGGATATGAGGGAAAATACACTCCGATCCTTTAGAATGGCACAATTTCTAAAAACATCCCAAAGTTCAGAGAGCAAGGAGAATTCTCTGAAATGAGCTTGGCCAGCACTCTTAACACAGGGAGGAAATTTTCATCCCTAAGAACCATTGACCTGGGCTCTCCTTTAACCTTTGTAGTACAAGCACTGGATTTGTGGAGCATTTGGCTGGCCATTAATTAGAAGCTAGTGCTCCTTATGGGTGGGGAGCCAACGTTCAGATTCAAGGGTCTGAAGTTTGGGATGAGGCTAGCTTTGGAACATTGAATTTTTCTTGTTCTTTAATAATTAAAAATAACAAACTTTGACATAATGAGAGGAATACCAACAAGGAATTGAAATAATAATAGTTAACATTTATTGAGTGCTTTCTAGGTGCCAACAGCTATTTTATGTGCATTAAGACATTTAATACTCACAACAACCCTATGCTTAGAGATGAGGATGTTCGTTGCATCCTCATTTTCTAGAAACAGAAAACTGAAATAAGCCATCCTAGGTCACACAGCATAGCCATGTTAGTCTGATGCCAAAGCTGAGTTCCTACCTAAGCGATACCCCTTGGAGTTAGTGCTAAACCTAAATGAAAAGATGGAGGACCCAGGACCATGGGCTTTATATTCTGTGCTGAGCTCTGGTACCTAAGCCCCTGACAAGTTAACCTGGATAGAAAAATTATAAAAAAGGCTGGACATGGTGGCTCACGCCTGTAATCCTAGCACTCTGGGAGGCTGAGGTGGGCAGAT
>VBSM01002121.1:9242140-9257975 GCA_008086735.1 Cheirogaleus medius | reverse complement strand
AAATTAGTGCAACCTTTGTGGAAAAGAATTTGGAGATATTTCAAAGAGCTAAAAATAGAAATACCATTTGACCCAGAAATAGCATTATTAGGCATCTACCCAAAAGAGCATAAGACATTCTATTATAAAGACATCTGCACCTGAATGTTTATGACAGCACAATTCACTATTGCAAGGATGTGGAAACAACCCAAGTGTCCGTCAATTCATGAGTGGATTATTAAAATTTAGTATATGTTTACAATGGAATATTACTCAGTTCTAAGAAATGACAACAAGCTAGCACTGCTTATATTATCCTGGATTGAGCTCATGCTCATCCAAAGTGACGTGACACAAGATCAGAATAATGGGCTCCACATGGACTCGCCATCAAATTGGTACTGACTGGTTAACACCATGAGCTCAAAGGGTGGTAGTGTTCACCAGGGATTCAGGGGTTGGGGGGGTAGACCCACATCTGAGGGATATGGTGAGCATTGTGAAGGGGAAGGGCATACCTCTAACCCTTGCTAGGGAGAGGCAAAGATATAAAATGTAACCAAAATGTTAAAAAAAAAACCATTTATTGGGTGTCGGGCAAGTGGGAGGAGGGAGGAAGGGATGGGTATTTACATACATAGTGAGTGCGATGCACACCGTCTGGGGGGATGGTCACGCTTGAAGCTCTGACTCGAGAGGGGAAGGGAGGCAAGGGCAATGTACGTAACCTTAACGTTTGTACCCCCATAATATGCTGAAGTTTAAAAAAAAAGGAATTGCGGCTACAGAAGGGAATTGTGTGACAGGAGCTATAGTCAGAGAGGATAATTGTGAACCATGGGGCCCAGCAGGGAGCAGGCATTGGAGAAAAACCCTCATCTCTCCTGCTGCTGCCTTCCATTGGCTGACCCCAGGGGGCATCTAGGCCAGAGAAGAACTGAGAATGGACATGGGGTGATGCACAAATGGAGAGCAACCAGCACCCGGAGTCTCACTAATGACTTTTGACCCTTCTTTAAGAAAAACCACCCAATTCTGGAGTGTTTCTTGACATGTCCAGGCTCTGTCTAGAGTTCTAATACCTTTCTAACTCTCATCTACAGTAGTCTCCATATTCCCTAGAGTTTTTCTTCTGCCAAAACAATAATTTTCAAAACCTTCTCTTGTCTTGGCACACATGAATGACAGAACAAAGTAACGATGCACAACAGTAATGCTGGTGTGCAATGGAGGTGCAATGCTATGGGCGTAGGGAACATAGTGCCTTTGGGAAGGTATTATGTAAGAGAACCCCATGGGGGTACTGGTGTACCCTTTGAAAAACCCCTCCAAATATTACTGTGCACCTCTGAGAATCACTGTGTTAAAAGCTTTAACCAGGAGTCTTTTGATGACACAATCTTTCACATTCTGCTAGAGAGGGTAGAATTTTTCATCAAAATAGTCAATCTTCTGCAGTGGCAGTAGTGAAAATGCTTGGGAATTTGAATTTGAATCTCATTCTAACTGTGTAATCTTGGACAAGACAGTTAATGTGTCTGAGCCTCAGTATCATAATCTGTAAGGTGAGCATAAACTCTACCTACCTCCCAGGATTGTTAAGAGTAAGTTAAAATCAATTGCAAGTGTTTTGTATACAGGGAAATGCTAGGTAATTATTATTTATGTTATCCATGTTATTATGATGTCTTTTCACACGTGGGAAAAGCTGCTTTTTGTTCCATGCAGTCAGCCTAAAACTGAAAGAGAGACATAAAATCATTTGTAGAATCACCCCAGTTTGAATCTCTTGTGTCAGTTCATTACCATTCAGAAGGGGGCATGTTCTTCTGACTGTTAATTACATTGCTTGCACTAGTTTTTGAAGTCCTGAGCTTATAGGAAGATGGGTTTTGAATTAACATATAATTCTCTTTTCTTAATTCCAAACATTTCTAGCTTCCTTTGAGTTTTACAGCCTCACACTTCAGCCACAGACACTTTCCTCCCTTTTTTATTTCAAACATCAACATATATTTATGGGAATAAACTAGAAGTAATATTTTTGGGTTGCCAAGTAACAAGTGATAGGAGAATCCACATTCCCAGTTTGACTTAACATTGTGAAATTACTTTTATAATTAACAAGGCAAACATTCATTTAAATCATGGTAAGTACTTTAAAACATGGTAAGTTTTCTTGTAATTTATTTCTTTTTGTAAAAGCAATATAGATACATTACGATAGTATGGTTATGGTAACAAACTTGGAAAATTAAGAAACATTGTACTTGTAGATTTATTCTTCAAGAAATAACAGTTAATCTTTTGAGGCTATTTTCACTCCATCTTCCTCCCTCCCCGTGCATATATTTTAATAGTTGTGAACATTTTCATATCCTATTTTCCTCCTACCTTAGAACATGACTATTTCACATTGTTACTACGAAGTTTTCATTGACAGCGTTAATGGCTGTATAAAAGTCTATCAAATGGATAGACATTTAGGTGACCTTTTTCTTTTAGATATTAATATGTATTAAACTGAATTGAATAAGAGCAAGAACAAAGGGAGCTAGAGAAGGAAAGAAGAACTTCCCATCTTTTCATAACTTCCTCATGTTTTACCTGGATCTCCTCCATGTCCCGTTAAAATTTAACTAATGTATTTCACAGCAGCACTTGGAAATTCTGGCAGTGTGGTAGACACATCCCTTTTACTTCTGACCACACAAACAAAGCTATAGTACCACGATGACAGAGGCCAGTGGGCTACAGGTATGTGTTATTTTTGGAACTTCTCTAGAGAAAATTTGAACTCAAAAGTCCGGGCTTTACAACTGTTCCTGTTACACACATAAACACACACACTCACAAATGTTAAATATTGGGATTCTAGATGGCTTGTCTTCATTATGCAAATAAATTTTTCTCTTTCCCAAGATGTCTAAAATAAGACTATGAATTCCAAGAATCACGGAAAGTTAAAAAGTTTAGAGATTATCTACATGAGATTTTAAATATATGACATGCCTGCCATGTTTTTTCCATCTTAAACACATGGTAGACATTACTAATCAATTGCCCTTTCCTGGAACAGCTTCAGACTCCTTCCCATGCTAGAACTACCCCAGTAACGACCAATCCTTCATAAATGGTTTGAGAGAACAAACCTGCTCACCATCAAGAGTTCATTTAACCTCTTATTTCACACGGACAAGGAAACTGGACCATTTTAGATTCTGTGCAGCAAAAATAATGTGTCTGTTTGACTTGTTGAGCATCCATAGAGGTTTATGTTTTAAATGGATCCTCAGGTGATTTGAAAGCACCTTAAAGCTTGAGAAGCACTGTTCTAGGGTACTGGTTGGAAATGCCACAAGTATGAACAGGTCCAGAGTGAGGCTGTCTGGCAGCCACTGGCAGAACCCCATGGGAATCAGTACCTTGGAGAGGGCATCACATACAATGAACTGGGCCTCAACTTCACACATTCAGAAACTTAATTTTTGTCAATTACACAGAGATGATTAACCCACAGGAGACTGGATCTTACTAATGAAACTCACTAGACAAGTCAGAATTCCTGTGCACTAAATTTTGGTACCAAAAAATATCTAGAATAATTATTTGCAATCATACATAGTTTTAAGTGTCTTCCTTCTCTGGAAAGTACCTCCACGCAGGTACCCTAAGTTAAAGACCTCAATGTCTCTTGGTCAATGCAGAGTGATAGCAATGACAGGGCATTTCTGAGAGATGATTTCTTTCTACTTTAAGAGTGCTTGATAAACATGAAGAAATCCTCATTAATACATTGTCTTTAAAAAAACCTTTTTCCCAAAGCTATCCTTGACCAATGCTATCTAAATTTCAGTGAGTTTTCTTTTCTATCAGTTTTATTTCAGCCATCTTTCTGAAGATTTACACTAATTTCTGCAGTTCCAAGAGGCAGCATCCTTGTAAGCTGTTTCATAGGGGTATCTGCTTCAATGGCTGTCTAAACTCTGTTTTCTATTGATTCTCACTGACTTCAATCTCTAAGAAGGGCTTTTCTCAACTTTATAAATTCTAGGAGCTCCTCACTGCGGCTCCCAACAGTGGCTAGTTTAATCACATCTTGACTCCCCAGGTGACTGGGGCAAACTGCTTAGCCTGTAAATATTTAAGTTACTCTTTTGAAAAGCAGTGGTGAGGAAGTTGAAAGGATTTACAAAAAGAATCAATGCCTTAACTGTAAATGTATCTGAAGAGAACAGAGTCAAGATGTTCTTTAAATCAAAGTCATTATTCTCTGCCAGATGGGAAAACCCACAGTCTTATGATCAAGAAGGGCTGTGTTGGGTCTACGTGGTGCTGTTAACTCCGCTTAAAACCAGACTTCTTGGTTTGCCAAGAGTAGCTACTACAGACTAAAATGCTAAAGATCAATTGGGGATACTATAAATTTGCTTGATATGCATCATTTCCAAACGTTTCCCAGCCCTGGTACAGAGGGAACATTCTACTTCTCTAACAAGTGGGAGTGGGAGGACATGTTCCTGGAGAGCTGCATATATAACAGTACATTTATTCCCATGATCAAAAGACAGCCCTTACTATTTTATATTACTGGACAATTTTAAAGAACTTTAATGTTTTCTAGTTTTTTTTCCTCTGATTACTTCTGAAACATAGTTACATACCTACCACTTATTACACGAGGGAATCCACAATGTGAGAGCTCTTACTTAGCTTCCAAATGGTCTCAATTCAGATCCAAAATTTAAGAAGGAAATAAATCAACTAATCAGTAATTATATAATATTAGCCAAATGTCTTTCCCAAATCAAGGCAGATTTTACATTTCCTAGAGGCCTAATTCCGTTAATAGTGCTTTCTTCTTCAGCAAGGTAGAGACGTGAATTACTTAGCCAGTGTCTAGAAGTGAGAACACTGAACTGTAGACACAGCTGAGGGCCAGCAGGAGAGCTTGCTTCTTACCTGGCCACTGGTTGCAGCATGTGAGACTCAAGTGAGAACACACAGCAAGGACTTTGCAACGGTAAAAGTACTAAATAAATGCAAGGGTGTTTACAGTTAAATAAAATGTTTTTATACCTTCAGTTTCCACTAAGTTGTCCAGGAACCAGTGCATTCCTTTTCTAAAGCTGCTTTAGGAAATACATTATCTGAAGACATTGTTCCTGGTCACTGAATCCATAGTAGACTTGTCTTCTCCCGCTACCCTCAGCACAGTTGTTTTTCATCTTCAAGAGAACAATTTTAGAATCTGAAGTTGGACCTGTACCTCTACCTTCCTCTGCTGCTCAGCCTCCTCCCTGTTAATATCATCTCTTGCTATGAAATTCTGACTCAATTAAGTTTGAGCACAAGTCCCAGTTTCTCCATAAAGTCTAATTTCTTTATAAAGCTCCTCTGAATTGTTATAGAGCTTTTAACACTTATTGTATGGTCCAAGCAGTTGAGCCTGATTATGTGCTGTTTTATCTTGTTTTTCAATGGTTTCATGTACATAACACTCTTCAACAAAACTATTCATTAGTTAAAAGCAAGAGTTTCTGATTCCTCTTCAATGTTCTCTTGTTTCAATTGTGTTTTTATTATGGCTACAGAAACCATATTTCATGAACAGGATAATCAGACGTATTGAAGTCAAGGTCTGTCAGTGGGGCAGAATATTTGAAATCTGGGTTATTCTGAAAAAATCTAGGCTATATTGTTTCTTTATTTATGGCATCATCATGTTAAAGCCATACACTTACCTTCCTTGAAGATTTCAAGCAACCTGAGGTTGATAAAAGTAATATTTATCTTTGTATTGCCAATGCCCGCTGTTGTTCTCAACAGTGTTACCCATTGTTAGCTTTTATTTAGCACTTCTGTGTCAGACACTGCACTAAGTGCTTTAATCATCTCATCTAATTCTCATAAACTTTATCTTCATAAGATAATAAGGTTCACTTACCTCCATTTTAAGAATGAAGCCTCACTGGTGCATAGATAGTAGGCACACAAAGAATTTTAGAATAATGAATGAATCGATGCTGAAATGACTGGTGCCCAAGACATTTGCATGGGTATATTCTTCTTGCACCAACTAGAAAGGTAACTTAAAGACTCAGATAACAACTATTTTTAAAGGTAGATTAGGGAATGTGAAGATATGAATGAATGCTCATTTTGATTTTTTACTTACGAGTATATTATTCTGTGTGTGGAATTTTCTTTTGAAATAGCTATGGGCTTGTTCATGTTCAGTGATGCCTTAGTATTAGAAATTATCAGCTTTCCTGTATTAAGTTGAGAGATTTGTGAAGGAATTATCATTTGGAGGTAAACGGGAAAAAAGAGAAAGGACTAGGGAGAATCAAGTTGTTGTGGAAATATTTATGTCATTGTTAAATGTATTTAAACATACCTTTTACCCATAGGGTTCTGGATTCATTTAGTCAAATAAAAATACCACAGCTAAATGAAATTAAATTTTGGAATTGAAAGTTGACATTCCATATAAAGTAGAAGGAAGAAAAAAAGTTTAGAAAATGGATTATTTCAAGTCTTTGAGAATAGAAATTATTTGAGAAACTCAGTGGATATTTTAGGGTAATAAAATTTTCAAATAGTTTAGTTTTATGGATATAAATACCATTGATAATTTGTTTTGCTCAATAAAAATATAAATGACACACTTCAAAATTATAGCAGCCTCAGACTAGAGAATTATTATAAAATATCCCTCGGGATAACTAAATAGGGGGAAAAAGTAAATTCTGAAGCTGTATAAAACTTCATTACATATAGAGTGCTCAGAACTCTACATAAGCAAGGGCCTATAAAACATTTTATAACCTCATGACAACTGATTGAGTAGAAATCTCTCATATGTTATGGTACATCTGGAGATACGTTGCCTATTGTGATTAAATCTCTTTTGGAGAAAAGAAATACGGCAGATTAGAAGATGTTATTTCTTGGTTGTTGGAAAGGAACTAGTCTTTAGTTATAGGGACACTCATTAACTATCACAAAAAATTAAGGATGGAGAATTACTGTTGTTGTTTTTTTTTCTCCCTGAGGTGTACTCTACCTGAGGTCAGCTTGGCTTTGCCTGATCACCTTCAGTTTGGGAGCGTGGATTAATCATCTCAGGCAGGGCTCTATGAGGAGGACCCACAGTTTCATGCTTTTTAAAAATCCTCCTCCAAGGCTCAAATTCCTTGCTAGGTTTGGCCTCATTTGGGCTTTCTTTGAGAATCCTGGTGAGCTGAGCTCTGAAATGAAGCTCTTGCAAATCCACAGTTTGGGTTTTAGATGATGAGAACGACCCTTCCCAGGAGGCAGCCGATGCTTAATAGTTGTCAAAAAGTCCCAGCCACGTCTGCGTGGCTGTCACGGCAGTTGACTGCAGCAGGTAAGTCATCAAGCCTTGTCCTTCTGATGAAGAAACGTGATATAAGAAAGTAAAGACTGCGTTTGTTAATATTGATCGAGGAGGGTATGTGAATATGAAAACGAGGTGAGTGTGGAGTGTAGCTGCCAAGAGAGTAAATGGCTGTTTTAAGCACTCAGGCTAAAAAATTACTTATATTTGATGGTATAACTGACTGAGATTACAGGATAACTGAGAATAACTCTTTCTTTGGTTGGAAATTTGTAGGGTTTAACTCTAGAAAGGGGCAAGAGAGTGTAACTGTACACTCAATAGGAAAATACCAACTCCACTTTTAGAGTGTCTTAGAATATTAATATTTCTAGAATTATGTCATGTAATATCTTGGTTAGGAGTGTTCCAGTTATTTATGGAAATAAGCTGCTTGGGTTTAATTCTGGCTCTGCCACTTAATAATCCACTGAATGTGGGTAAGTTACTCTACCTCTCTATGCTGAAGTTTTCTCATCTTTTAAGATGGGGGGTTAATAATTTTAGCTACAGAAATTAAATGCGATAGTGGATGCAAGTGCTTATCCAGTCCAGTGGCCAGCACAACGGAAGGGCTCAGCAAGAGAGTCCCCGCTTCTCTTTTCCTTCGGTTTCTACAATCTATTCATCAGTAGATTCTATCAATTCTACCTCCCAAATCTTCTGGGTTCATCCACTTCTCTCCATCTCCACTGCTTTATTCCTACAGCAACAGTCCCTGAGTCTTCCTCTCCCACCCTTGCCACCTTACGATCCCTTCACTGTCCACAGCCAGAGCTGCTGTTTAAATGTTTGAGGACTTCATTCCGTTTCATGCAGAATAAAATTCAAGTTCCTTCCATGGCTTTCAGGACCACACGCGGTTTGGCTCCTGCCCACATCCCTGACCTTATTTCACACCACTGTGGCCTCTTTTTTATTCTAGAATAAACCAAACTTGTTTCTGTCTCAAAGATTCTGCATTTTCTGCTTCTTCTGCCTGAGATACTTCACCCCTACCTTTTTGGTTGCTCCGGGTCTCAGCTCAAATGTCACCACCACAGAGTGTCCATCTCAGGTCCTCCCACCCCCAGCTGTGGAAGGGTCAGCCCCTCCACATGCTGTCAAGAGTGACAGCATATCTCATATCTTTCCTTGTAATTACCTCATGGGAAGTATTGCAATGTAACTTGTTATCTTCATTTACTTATTCAATTATTTTATTGTCTCCCACATGTTAGAATGTGAATGCCAGACCTTCTTCATTGCTGTATCTTCCATTACCTGGAACAGAGCCTGGCATGTAGGAAGTTCCACATGTTTGTATGGAAGGAATGATAAAAGTTAGTGCTGCTATCATTGTAATTATCACATCATATTTTCTACCATGTCTGAGTCATTTTACTGTTGGCAATATGGCTTAGGAGCAAAGCATTTGATAGCTTTAAAATGTGCTCATCCAGAATCAATCTTTACTTGGATAGGGAGAGGAGGGACAGGGAAAGCAAACCTCCTGGCAATATTTAAATAACATAAGTGCTTTGGAAACCCTGTAAAGTACAGGATAGAGGACATAGGTCCATCATGTTTCCTGAGGGACCATGGTAAAGCATATCAAGTTAGATCTTACAATACAGCAAAGACCAGCCTTTATGTACTAGGCTATTGACTATTGTGTATGTCACTTTGGGGACTATATACTACATGGATGTGTAGTCAGTTTTCCAAACAAGATCATCAGAGCCAGAGAAATATTGCCTGATCTTTCTCTAACAACTCTGCTCATGGGGAATATTCCATCAGTGGCTTGAGAGACCTGGTGGGCCTTTATGACCACATGAGGCTGTAGTTATTTCTTTGATTTCTTTTCCTTGGAATTGTACACCCTCGAAGAACCTGAGTATTTTAGCAACTTTTTCTCCATACCTTTCTCTCTATGTCTGTGAGATATAGCAGTCTATTGATTCTCAAACTATTTTTATCTTAAAATGTACTCTATTAAAATATTGCTCTCGCGTGGATTTGGTGACAATGACTCTAATTTTTGTGTCTGTTCAGAAGCTGGGCCTCTCGACAACAACCACATGTCAAGCCATGTGAGCTCAGCCATCCACATTCCTTCAGACCAGCTGGAAACTGGAGGATTCTGTGCTGCTGTACTACTAAGAAGACCAGCACATCTTGGCTTTCTTCATTTCTTTACTGTAGCCCAAGTTCAGGGAAGAATTTTCAGGTTCACTTTCACATTAATTTTTTTCAGGCTCAAATTCTTACTCTTTTAAGTTTCTCTTTGTTCTATTTTGCCCATATTCAACATTCCTACCAGAAGTCTTAGCAATTTTGATTGGCAGTTCTTTAAGTTAATACATCAATTCAGAGAGAGCTTTGTTCTTATTTAACTATCTTCAAGGGATAGTTAACACAGGTGCTGCCTTGAGAAACTAATTGAGATCACAAAAGTCACCATGAAAATAAAGACTGGGCCAAAATGACAGCAGGGGAAAGAGCCCATGATGTCCAGCTAAGTGACAGAGAAACTAACAGCAGATGTTTAGAAGGAGAGTAAATCTCCTTTAGGGTGGTCATTTCAATTGTTCTTAAAATTCTTCAGGACTCCACAGTTTTATGGCCATTGTTTCCAAGTACACGTTCTCAAGAGTGCCATTAAAATGATTTAACAACTGGAATAGCTCAAGTATGGATCAGTCAGGATGGGCCACAGTGGATGCCTGCTGAGTTTGAGCAAGGTACTGGACTCGGTTTACCCTTTTGGTTGCTGGATGGTGGGAAGATCTCAAAGATCAAGGGAGAAGAGCCAGGGTAGCTGGGGTGGCAGAGCCATAGGGATGGGGATGGGGAGATTTGTGCAGCAACCACTTACCAGAAGTATAAAAGCACAATCAGTATGATTGTATTGGTTTATATCAGCTGGATTTCAGTCCTACAAGTTCTACTATAGTCTGTGAGACTACATCTATCATGTTGCCTAAGACCAAAGTTGCAGTTTGCCTTCCAGTTAAGATTGGCACGAAAGGCCATATTTTGTGTTTGTCTCATCACAATACTCTTTGTCCTATTAAGATGGACATAAGCTTTTGGGTACAGAAGAGCCAAATAGAAAGAATTACTGTTGTAGAAGGAGGGGTTACTGGGAAAAAGGGGTCAAGGGGGAAAGCGTTGGCTATCAATCACTCATCCCAGCAGAGATTTCAACAGAAATTTAATAAGTCAGTCTCTGTAGTGATTGCAGAACTCCTAGGTGCAGTTCAGACTAAACCAGGGTGTAGATGGAGGCCAGCTGCTTTTGATAAATGACCCAGCATGGCTGAGTGTTCTACAAAAAGCAACCTTCAGTACTGCGAGCGTGCACAGATGATGTCATGAGCCCTTCAAACAGAGGAAGGCTAATGGATCAAAAGCAGAGCCTGATGCCAGAAAAATGGCTTCACTGAGCAAGAACTTGGGGATGGAGTTACTCCTTTACACGAAGGATTCAGCAGCCTTTCTCTTCCTCAAAGCCTGAGTTTGTGGCATGACTCCACTCCATTAAGCTTTAGCTAGAAAACACTGAATGTTCTTGGATTTTTCTTGTCGGGTGAATTTGATACACTTAAGTATTTTCTTAATCTAAATTTTCCAAGGTGGATAATTTCTCTAGGGATTGTGAACATTATAACAGGAGATTAAGGGAAACTAGCTGGCAAATCCCAAACACTTGTAACCCTTGGCAAACTTCTGCATGCTTGGTGATCTTTACCAACACCTTAGCGCATATGAATGGATCTGGGCAGAAGATTTGACTTGGACAGATGGGTCTCTACATTTAACCTTTCAAATGAGTGGTAGGATTTGCAGGTGGATTTGCTCTACAAAGTGGGTGAGTGAATAATATATACAATGATTGCCAAAGTGGACCAAAGCCTGGAAAGATTTGTTAAATGTAGTTTATGCTGTTATAAAAGTGAATGCCCTGAGACATTTGTGCAGCCTCTAGTTTTTAGATGTTCAATTTTATTGTAAAAGAACAAATTACAGGAGATAATGTAAGAGTGAACCTGTGGCCTCAATGCCACGTGTGGCCCTCCAGATCCCCAAGTGCAGCCCCTCAACCAGATCCAAACTTCACAGAACAAATCCCTTTATTAAAAGAATTTGTTATGTAAAATTTGGATTCGGTCAAAAGGTTGCACTCAAGGATCTAGAAGGCCACATGTGGCCCCAAGGCTGCAGGTTCCCTACCTCTTCATCTGGAGTTAGGATAGGGCTAGTTGGAAATACTTAATTAACAAGAGTAGATGAGTTAGCCAAGAGACTAAATACAGGTGAAAGAATGACAATGCCAGATCTTAACACAAATTGCCTTAATGGTTGTGCACATCATAAGCCAGATAAGATTTGTTGAAAACAAACCAAGCTAAACAATCCATTGAAGTGCTGTCATCTGTCTATACCCAGAAATAGCAATCTAGCATTTGGGAGACATGGTAAAATAGTAGCTTGGCCTAGCGCCCAGGGCTCTCCAAGATAATGTAAGAGGAGAGTGTGTGTCTTGGACCAGAGCCATTTTCCCAGAAGATGCAAGGCAAGGCAGGGAGTCTTGGGAGGCTCTCTCTTTATTACAATGGAATCCTCCTTCTCATATGCCTTAGCAACCCCTTGTCTTCAGGGAGAAAGTGGATCCTAAGCTTTTCACCCCGAATAAAGTTTAATTAAGCCTCATTGAGGCACAAACCCGTGTGGCTTCTTAGATTCTTATGACTGACACTTTCTCTTTTGGCTGGTGCCCCACCCTCACCTGGTTGCCCCTTCACTTTTGGACTTGGATGAAACACTGCTGTGCAGGTGTGAGATCCAGAGTCTTGAGAGATTCCTGAGGACCTGGATGATGCCACCAAGAAGTGAGTGGGTGTTAGCTCCCCACCAAAGTAAGCCTTGACCAGGGGGAAATGAAAGAGGAGAGGGAGCTGTGTAGATAAACGCTTCCTTCATCCCATCTTCCATGTTCTACTCTGAGGTGCAATTCCTCCCTGCAGCACTTCTCGAGAAGTCCCATGTGCCAATGTGAACATGCCTGCTAAGTGACTTGCAAGGTCTCCTTCTGGGTCGTATGTTGGGGGAGTAGCAAAGGGCATCACATTGCAATGCATTGTACCTTGACTCGTTTTCTTTTCTTCTTTATTACACTGCCTTGGGCTTACATGTCCAGAATAAAGTGTCAGTACCTTAAGCCTCTAAACTCTGTGAAAGTTACTCTGTTAGTTCTAGGGTGAAGTTTATCACTGAAATTTGCAATTTCAGGAAATACTCCAAAGCATTTTGAATTATGCAAACAGCTCTAGCTGAATCCCTTGAGGAGATTTTGTCTGGGAGAATGGCCTTGAACTGTATTAACCTGCATGCCTCTAAGGAAGGGTGGACTTAGTTGCCTAAACTGTGCTGTTTTCTTAAAAAAACAAAAAAACAAAGTAAAGACTCATTTCTGGCATCTAACTTTTCAGATACCAGAGATTAAAAATCTGATGTCTGTAAATTAAAGTCATAGCACAAAGGTAATGAGGATGAATGTTTTTATTTTAAATACGAGGAAAATTTTTAAAAGTTAACAAGAAAATAGGGATAGACTTTTGCATTAAGACTCAATTTTATTCTTGGATCTTAAAATGAAAAAATTAAGATTCAAAAGGCTTGTTGAAAATCTGTCAGAAGCACTGTTTTTTTTTTTCTTATGTGCTAGAAGAGAGGGTAGAAATCAAAATTCTTTCATCATAATGAAATAGGCCATATCCGCAAACATCCATAGGACTTCCTTCCTTATTTTCCACTGGGCCCATTATTAATTTTCATTTCTATCAATGAATATGAATCTTCCACATATTGGACCCAACTCAGGATCACAACTGGAAAGAACTTCAATCCTAATCACATTCTTCTTAAACATACAAATCTTCTGAATAGTCACTCTTTTCTCCTGGGAAATTATAGGAGGGGATCCATATATATAGGAGGGGATCCAGAAAATCATCTCAGTGATGATTCTCTGAGATTTCAGAACTACCCTCCAAATGGATGCTGATTTAATTAACTCTGATCCGTTGGAGAAAAATGAATTCTGCATTCTCTTTCCTCCATGGCATTCTTATTTATCATCCCTCATCAAATTTTGGACATGGTCTCTTACACTGGCCAGAAGGCAGGGACACATACAGGCTGTTTTTGTTTGACTATTCTCTTCTCAGTAGCAACTCATCCTTCCAAAATTCTCTAGCAAGCAACTTAGGAGAGAGTTATCTAGAGAGTTATCTGGGTAAAAAAGCCAGAGCTTTTTTGTGTGGAGTCAAAGCTTCTGTTCTTCAGGCTGCGTGATTTGTCTTCCTAGTCAGCCTTGCCCTTGAATCAATGCAGAGTTCACAGAATGAAATGTTCAGGGCTGTCTTTGGTGATGAGCCAGGGGTAGCTGTGACCACAAAGCAAAACAAATCCCCAACAAGAATGTGTAAACAAGGACCAACTGACCAATGCCTAGTACAAAATGATGCCAGGCGTCTGTACTTCTGGTGGAAATTTGTGCAAAGGAGCAAAATGATTTTGCTTTTCTTACCCCTCTTCTCAGTTGAGCTCTCTGGAGCAGTACCATTAATTTGGAATTCAGGTTTGAGTTGGGATTAGGCTGCCTTTTGCCAAGGACATTTTCCCCCTTGTATAGCTTTGTCTTCCTTTGTTTGCTCTTGTTCGAGACCATTAGGAAACCATTTCTTGTTCAGAGAAAAACATGGTCCTACCTAGACTTCCAAACTGATTTCTTTAACATGGGACTTATTATCCCTGTGAGCTGATTGAAGCTATGGAACATCTCTAGGGCCCGATGGGAAGTTGAGAACAGATGGCATGCACAGGAGACGGGGAGTACTTGGGGAGCAAACTTTTGACTAAGAAATGTTGACTCATATATATTTAATAGTAATAACATTTGCCTTTTAATGAGCATATACTATGTGAAAGGTGTGGTCATAACAGCTTTAAAAGAATAATTTAAATTATATCAAGCCCTCACTGTGTGCCATATACTGTTCCAAGTGCCTAACATTCTATATAAAATGTACTTTTTCTAGGAAGAGGGGTCGTCATTTTCATTCATTTACTGAAGATTTCTTTCACTTAAATTTTTTTTCTCTATTAAAAGCCACTGGCCTGAACAACAAGGATCAGAATTACCCTGGGTATAAAAGACCCTTCATGATTTGTTTTTTTTTTTGTTTTTTTTTTTGAGGCAGAGTCTCACTTTGTTGCCCGGGCTAGAGTGCCGTGGCGTCAGCCTAGCTCACAGCAACCTCAAACTCCTGGGCTCAAACAATCCTTCTGCCTCAGCCTCTCGAGCAGCTGGGACAACAGGCATGTGCCACCATGTCTGGCTAATTTTTCTATATATTTTTAGCTGTCCAAATAACTTCTTTCTATTTTTGGTAGAGATGGGGTCTCGCTCTTGCTCAGGCTGGTCTTGAACTCCTGAGATCAAACGATCCACCCGCCTTGGCCTCCCAAAGTGCTAGGATTACGGGCGTGAGCCACCGCGCCGGCCATGATTTGTTTTTAATTTGCCTTTCCAGCATTTTCCCTTCCTTTGTGCCATTGTTTTCTGATGATAATGACCTACTCATCACTTGCCCACTGTTTTCCTCTCACCATGCTTCTGTGAGGCTGTTCCTGTGTTGGAATGACTTTCTCTCCTATCTCCTTTGGAAAATACCTCCTCTTCTTTCTGAGAACCAGATGAACTATTGTTTTCTCCAGATGGCCTCCCTCAGTACCCAGAGAGAGATGGCTGGTCCTCCTTTGTACTCACCTCTATCATATTCCTGATAAAGTCACATTAACTTGATTTGTTACGGGTGTGTTTCCTTCACTAGACTGTAAGTCCCTTAGGCTGGGGGCTGCCTTATTTTCTTTCTATACTTCGGTGCTTGGCAGATAGCAGGCGATGCAATAAATGCTTATTGAAAGTGTACATTTAGAAATGAAGAACTCTGGAGATGGCTAATCAAGTGTTCTCAATGTAAGTCACAAAGAAGAAAAACATTTTTGGAAGCATAGTAGAAGTATGAGTTTGGGAAGAGGCATAATAAGTAAATGTAAAATGAATGTTATATAACACTATAGGAAATATTTTCTAGGGAACTAAGACCAAGATAGAAATCCATCTGTCTCTGCTGACAGAGACATAGTTTGGCTCATGTTTTCTTTTCTATGATTTTGTGATTTAAGATCTAAATCCCACAAAGTGAACAGCTGATAAACTAGACAAATGTCAGAATACAAAGAATGAAAAAAAACAAACATTTCCTTTATTTTGCCTTCTCTCCATTATGTTAATTATTCCACCATGAAATGCTGGTCACAGTCAAGGAGAAAGGTCAAAAATAGATGGACATAATGGGTGAGGGGCGCACCACCTGAGGGTTGGACACGCTTGAAGCT
>VBSM01002121.1:9203772-9242040 GCA_008086735.1 Cheirogaleus medius | reverse complement strand
TCTCGCTCTTGCTCAGGCTGGTCTCGAACTCCTGAGCTCAAACAATCCGCCTGCATCCCAGGGTGCTAGGATTATAGGCGTGAGCCACCGTGCCTGGCCTACATTTTTAAAATCTCATATTTTTTAGTTTTTCTTCAATATTTCCATAGACTAAAACCTCATCAACTTAGACTGTTAAACTTTTTATAAAAGTAAAATATCATAGACTATTTAGAGTTAGCACTTTTTAGTCCATCATTAAAGGAAACAATATTAAATGAATACAACAAAGTAGTGATGGAAAAATTTACTTAGATATGTTTTAATAAATATGTGACTCATTTTTTTAAATGCCTAAACCAATTTATGTGCAAATAACCACTATAAAAGTATTTAAAAATTCAGTTCTCACAAATAGGATTAGTGTGGTCTGCTATAATCTTAATGTATTTGCTTACTTATACTATTTTTTAGGTCATTAAATATGAAATGTCCAATTTTGAATCAAAAGTTTAGATTATTATATCTCAAGCAAAAAAAAAGCAGTACAATTAATCGAAGCATGAACCTAAACTAATGACATGGTTATGCTGCTGGCATAGACAAACGGTAGCTTGTCTCTGTCAGCAGCGAAGAGTGAGTGGTGATGAAATCACGAAAGGCCTTTTCCACAGCTTGTTGAGAATTGAATATTTTTCCTTGCAAGAAGTGGTCTAAAGCCTGGAAGAAATGGTAGTCATTTGGTGCAAGGTCTGGTGAATACGGTGGATGACAAGAGAGTTTCCAAGTCCAGCCTCTGTAATTTGAGCAGCATTGTTTGTGCGACATGTGGTTGATTGTTGTCTTGCAAGAGGATTGACCTGTCTCTAGTGACCAGTCTCGGCTGCTTAATCACAAGCATCCTCATCATTTCATTCAATTGGCTGCAGCAGATATCCGCTGTAATCGATTGACCAGGTTTCATGAAGCTGTAGTGGATAATACCAGCAAGGGACCACCAAACAGACACCATTAGCTTTTTTTGGATGAATATTTGGTTTTGGACTATTTTTCAGCACTTCATCTTTATCCAACCATTGTGCCGAATGCTTGTGATTGTCAAAAAGAATCCATTTCTCATCACACGTAACAATGTGGTGTAGAAATGGTTCCCCTTTATGTCATGACAGCAAAGAAAGGCAAGCTCTAAGACGATTTCTCTTCTGACACTTGTTTAATTCATGCAGAACCCATCTATACAGCTTCTTTACCTTGCCAATCTGTTTCAAATGGTCCAATATTGCTCGAATAGTAACATCAAACCTTACTGCTAATTCATGCGTAGGTTGAGATGGATTCGCTTCCACTATACGTTTGAGCTCGTCAATATCCACCTTAGTCTAAGGTCACCCATGCGCTTCATTTTCAAGAGTAAAATCACCAGAATGGAACTTCTCAAACCATTGATGTACCGTGAATCATTAGTCACATCCTTCCCAAACACTTCATTCCCAAATACTTCGAGCTGTCTGCGCCACATTGGTTCCATGGTGGAACTCATATTTGAAAATAACAGGAATTTTTGACTTATCCATAGTGTCCCAAAAATTGCTCTAAAAAAAATTTGACAGATAATCACAAGCCAAACAGTACGTTTGAAAGAATGAAGATGTACCTTCATGATAAAAATAAAACAAGAAGTGTCAAAGTGAAATGTCATAGATATCAACTGTCAAACTTAGTCCTTAAGGAAACTGGACATTTCATACTTAATAACCTAAATCTATCTATCGATCTATATATATATAGCTTATATTTGCTTAACCAGATTCTTTTGTCATAGATGTTAAAGATATAAGCCTGAGCTCAGTTCCTCAATTCTGTTCAAATTATTAAGAATAAAAAAGAATGATTATTCAAATGATTGAGTTTTAAACTGTGCTATGTTTATTCTAACTGAACTGTTGCATTGCATGAACTATTGACTTGCATCAAGAAAATAGTGAATATGTCTAGAAACATTTTGAATGCCAGGAGAAGAATTTTACCAGCAGGATGTCTTGTAGTCTAAACAGCATGAAGGCCTGTTTGCTTCATGGTGGGAGTATCTGCTTTCTTAACAGATTCTGAAGGTGGAGACCAGAAGGAGCTGAAGGACTCTTGTCCCGCTGTGTAGGCAGATAATTGCATTTCAACCACTTCTATACATAGGCAGGAAGTTGGACTGAGCAAATTTTTTTGAGACTTTTATTTCTAAATATCCATATCATTAGTTGACAGATGGATTTCTGCCTGGAATCTTATTTCAAGAAAGCTGCCTCCTGCTCGATAATCTCCTTAAACTGTAATTGACAAGTGGAATGGATTTCATTTTCCTAAATTTTGGATGAATATCCTAAAAGTTATTCACTCCTTCAATCTGTGGAGCCCATTCATTTAATAAATATTTATTGAGTATTTGCTATGTCCCAAACATTCTGCTAGGAACTGAGATACAATGGAGAATAAGAAAGATACTAGAGCCAGGCACAGTACATGCCTGTAATCCCAGCATTTGGGGAGACCAAAATGAGATGATCACTTGAGCCTAGGAGTTCAAGCCCAATTTGGGTAACATAGTGAGACCCCATCTCTACAAAAAATAAAAAAATTAGCCAGGCATGGTGGCTTATGTCTGTAGTCCTACCTACTCAGGAGGCTGAGCTGGGAGGATCACCTGAGCCCAGGAATTCGAGGTTACAGTGAGCTATGGTCACACCACTGCACTCCAGCCTGGGTGACAGAGTGAGACCCTGTCTCTAAAAAAAAAAAAAAAAAAAAACAAACAAACCAAACCAAAAAACCACAAAGAAATGAAAGATATTAATACTACCCTTATACTACAGTGACAGCAACAAACCAGGATTTGGGTCCAAATACTCTTAAGTAATAAAACTTTTCATGTTTATCAGGAGGTTGTAACAACAATTCTGTCCTTGGTTTTTACCTTTCTAGGTGAAAAAAGGAGAGATTTTGCTAAATTAAAACTTTGGTTTTTTTCTGTATAAAAAGAGTAGTCAACCTTTCCAGTTAACTTTTTCAGACCACAGCTTCTCAACTTGGGAATAGTTATAACTGAGGTCTGAGAGAAATTCTCTTTGAATTTTGAAGGCCAGTTATTACAGATGTGTCTAGTAAACCACAGCCTGACTTCCCAGCTCAGCCCATAGGACTTTACTGCTGATAGTAAGAGAATCTATCTTTATATCGTTCTACCACTTGCCAGTGATATTGGGAGAGGAAAGTTCTGCCTGCCTAAAAATTGAATTTGGCTCAAGAGTACACATGTAGTGCGCGTGTGTGCGCGCCCACACACACACACACACACACACACACAGAGCTCCAATTGGTCTTTGTTCGGCATGGGCAAAGCTTCCCAGCAGGTGTTCTGTGGCTCCCTGGGGTGCCATGAATGGGTTATATATGTGCCAAGATATTAATTCCTCTCCACCCTCTGGGAGGCCAGATGGGGCTTGGGGCAACCTCTTGCCATAAATTGCTCAATCCATTTATCCTATTTTACTGTGAATTTATCGTATGATGAGTTTTTCAAGTACCATTCTCAAGGTTGGGAAAGACTGTCTTACGGTATGACTCAGAGCAAGGGCTGTGCTGGTAGGAGAGGCCCTAGGATGTGTTCCCTTGCCCAGGCCTCGTCAGGCTCCCAGGAGCCAGCAGGAAGATGAAAAGGGAATCTACAATCACTGTGCACAAAACCAAAAAATACTCTTTCCGTTGTGGGAAGAGAAAAGATTGGCAGATTTTTTTGTTTGTTTGGAGAAAATATTTTCCTTTGTTAATATAGATTTGGATTGTACTGCTTCAGAGAATTATTTTTGCTTTCGGGATGTGTATATCTGTACCATGCATGTTTTCCCCAGAAGTTATTTATAGTACCCTAGCAGACTAAAGGAATAATTAGGGAGGCATATTACCTTTAGATCACACTGTGCAGAGATCCCTACGGGAGACCGTATTGGAAGTACCAAAGCCCCGCTTAGACTATTGATCACACACCAGCATGGAATATTGAGCACATTCTTAATGAATAATCCTAGGACTGGAAAGGTGTTGTTAGGAGTGTGAAGGCCCACAGAGTTCCTTGGTAGGGTAGTGGACTGGTCCTAGAGAGGGAGCGGAGATTCACTCTGGGAAGGATTGAAGAAGTAACTTTCCCTCTAAGGGGTAAGAGAAAAATGGATTTTAAGACAGGGAATTGAGATTGGAATTGGGCTGTATCCTAAGGAGCCTTAAGGAGTGTTTACCTTGGTTAGTTTCTGTGGCCACTCAAGAATCACACGTATTACTTTTATTCCTATGTTGCAGTATCCTCTAGGCATCCACACTCCCTGGTGTGCTGGGTGAGGAGTAAGGGAAGAGGTGCTGAAGGCTTCTCTTACTATAGCCCTCTCTTCTCATGCTAGCCTGGCAAGGTCAGACTCATGTCAAGGGGGAACCATGTTCCTATCTTTCAGGGGGTCTCCAGAAGCAACGCAAGTGGCAGCCCAAGGTAGTCTTGAGACCATTGATAAGATCAAGTGATGGGTGGATGAGGATGTGAGTCAAAGCTGCCTTGCCCTCACATGTACTAGAGGAAGGTCAACCTCGAAAGGAGGGTGAAGGGAGACAGACACCAGGCTGCTCACGCAAATCCTGTGTACATGCATCCTTCCTGGTACACTCTAAAAGACACCTGCTATCTTCATGTCATATGTGAGTGTGAGAAAGGAGGTATCAACCATCCTCAGTCAGGATGCAGAATGCTGAGAACTTTTATAACATACATATCCTATCTTCAGCTGTTATATTTGGGGAAAAGGTAATGTGATAGTTAATTTTATTTGTCAACTTGGCTAGACTGTGGCATGTCCAGTTGTTTGGTCAAACACCAGTCTAGATGTGCTGTGGAGATATTTTTTAGATGTGATTCACATTCACACGTTTACAATTAGTAGACTTTGAGTAAAGCAGATTCCCCCCCCCTCCATAATGTAGGTGGGCCTCTTCTAATCAGTTGAAGGCCTTAAGAGCAAAGACTGAGGTTTCCCAAAGAAGAAGCAATTCTGTTTCAAGACTGCAATGCAGAAACTCTTCCTGCTGGCCTGCCCTGCAGATTTCAGACTCAAGACTGCAAAGTCAACTCTTACTGAATCGCTAGCCTGCCAGCCTGCTATGTGGATTTTAGACTTGCCGGCCTCCACAATCGCATGAGCGAATTCCTTAAAATAAATATCTTTCTCTCTCTCTCTCTCCATTCATATGACTATGATTAGATATGATTAGCTCTGTTTCTCTGGAGAACCCTAATATAGGCAATTTGAAAGGGAATAGCTATTTAGTGTGTTGTACTGGAAATACTCAACATCCTAATAGATTCAGCATATTTTGCTGAATTCCACCTAGAAATCCACAAGAACATACTGCCAAAACCCGCTGTCTGGTTAGGAAAGCATATAGAACTCTGCCCTCAGTCCAAGGGCTCTGCTTAAATCTTCTGAAAGCATTGTCTGCCTGCCTCCACGAGTCCAGCTCCCTGAGTCCTGTCCCATGGACCAGAAAAAGGCGACGCTCAGACCCTTATGTCATCCTGTGCTGTCTTTGTCCCATCAGCAACCACGTATGGCTGTCTGTGGTAAGTAATCGAGCGATTGCTCAGGGAAGTCCATGTGCTAATGGTGCGTGGCAGCTTTACAAACACTGTCTGTTCGAGTTAGACCTGAATTGTCCTCTGATTTAAAGATTCCTCTGTGATTATCAGAGCCTTGGGGATTATGCTGGCCAGAAAGAATGTGCTTGGCCATTATTGTGCCAATTTTATAATTCATCTTTTAATAATCTGTAACTGAAGAGCTGAGTGGAATTCATGAAACCCTGCCTTGTTTCTCACTGGGGAGCTTTCTGTGTTTTGTTACTGAGCCAAAGCTGAATGCAGCTGTTGGAGCTGTCACCGGTATTCTGGTTCACCCAAATATTGATAATAATTACTCCTGCTTCACATGGAAAGCATTGCTTTAAGTATCTGTAATGGAAAGATCGTTATTATTGGTATTAAAGCTTTACAGTGAGTACATCAGAATGTGGATATGACATTCGTAAACTGTGTTTGGGAAAAGCTGTATCTCTCTCCTGCAAGGTACACAGGACTCTGGGATGGTATTGTTGATCATCTGTTCTTTATAGAAATAGGGAGAAGTTATTACCAGAGAATAATTAAACCCACAGAAACAGTCAAATGCTGGCAGGCTGCAGACATCCCCAACACCACACAACAGCCTGTTATGATCAGCAAAATGCAACAGCTGAGACTTTGAGTCTAGGGGGGTGGTAAATAGTATAACGAATTTTCTTTACCCTGTCATTGCTCCTCTCCTGGCTTTCCTGGATTACAGTCATAGGCAGGTCACATCACCCTTACGTGAGCTTCATGCAAATAGCTCCCAGGCTTTGGAGTGGAGCCTGGGTCCTGGTCTCACTGGGCGTGACCAACATACCATTGTGAGGAATGAAAAGCTGCTTCTGACCCTTGCCAACCACATCACGGGAAGCCCTGTGCAAGCACAAGCCCACTGCCTCGTATTTCCTTCTTATGTTTTTCCTTTTCTCTTCTCCTTGTCTTTCCTTATTTGCCTGCCCTGGGTGGTCTTCTGTTTCCTGAATCAAATTCTCTTTGTTCTTTGTGATGTGGGCTGTGTTAGTTGCTTCAATCAAGATGATTCTATTTCAAAGATAATGTCTGATCAGCTCCAAGGGGTTGTTAGGAGCCTTCATTAGGCTTTGAGAGGCCACCTAGTGCAGCACGGACCTCAGCTGGGGCTCAGCTGTATCCACAGCAATGGGTAGACTGTCTGTTTGCAGGGGGCTAAGGAAATCTTATGAGAAACACTCTTGGGGAGGAGGGATTTTTATATCAAAGCGTTACTTGTCAGAGGGAAGGAGGGAGACTGAGTCTCCTGGGGCTGTTATAAGACTTGAATCACAGCTCAGCTCCCAGAAGCATGTCTGGGCCTGGAGGAGAAAGAGAGAGAGCAAGCTATAAGTAAAAACTGTGCCATTAGGCTCTGTGACAAATTAGGGCTCAGTGACAGACTGTTCAGGGACCCATCTACCAGAGTGTAACACAAAGGGAGGGAGCCTCCTCTCCTCCACAAGAGACTTGCAGTGCCTGGAGTGACTGGGGGCAGCAGAGTGCTCTGCCCGGGCTGCCAAGCGCCCACTAGCAGAGGCCACCATGCCTGCTGAGCAGCAGAACCCGATCAGACAGGCCGGTGATCCTTGGGGGAGTCCAAGTTCCACTGGAATATTCCTGAATGAATGGATGATACACCTCTGCCCTTCTCTTACACGTGTATTAGGTGGTCCAGCTTGGCCATTCAGTTCCTTACTCCATGTATTTTGAGTCCTTTGCCATGAAGACTAAACTAAGCTCCTTAAGAAGGGCTTCTGGATCTCCCAAGGGAACCCAGCATCCTGATATTAGCTTAAAGCAGGAATAAGAATAGTTTTTCCTTAAAATAGAGCTGAAGTCTAAAATTGGACCAGCTTTCCAATAGCCTGTTGTCCAATAAAGAAGTTTGTTCTCAAGGAATAGCTTTTGTGACTTAACATTGCTAAGGTGGATTCACTGGGAAGAAAAACTGAAGAAAAATTTAGGAGACATAGTATCTTTAAGACAGAAAAACACTGGGTAGAAAAGAAAGTGATGAAAAGAATGTTATGCTGAGCCAAGTCAGCCATTTAATGGCAAAACTCTTCTTGTTTAAATTGGAAACTATTTTGGCCAATTAATGTAGTCTTAAAGCATATTCTTAATTTCTGGAGGCTTTGTTACAAGAAAGCCAAAATAATCAGGATTTACTGATAAGTTTCAGAGCACTTTTCCTGTTCCAAAATGGCTTGGGGTTCAGAAAGATGAATCATGTAATTTCATAAGAATTCCTTATAATGTAGTATGAAATTATGCTCCCATGCTCTGAAGTGTTTCTAAATAGCTCTGGCCACATCTTGGAAATTCACTGTCTGAGAATGTATAATTTAAGAAATCGTAACAAGACGGCAGAATTTTGTTCTAAAGGATTTTCAGGGAGTTCATCTCCACTCACTTGAAAGCAGTTGAAGTTCTTTTCTAAGACAGCTTTCGACTCCTGTCACCTTCACCTCCCAAGCCACAATTTTCAGAGCTTGGGTTCCTCCATCGTGGGATGGTGGTCTGTAACGTGGTGAAGGAGTCGATCCATTTAACCCTTTCCTCTCATGTGGTGCTGTGAATGTAGGGCCTGCCTCCTGTTCTGAGCCTGTTCTCAGCTTGCTGTTAGGTCCTTGCTAAGTTGCTATGTGATAATTAAGATCTTAGCTTCATGCAGGGGGACTGACCCACTCCTCAAAAATATTATGAAAACTGTGAGGTATTTCTGGTGGGTGGGCATATTTTAGGAGAAATTTTAAATCAGAATCTTAAAGGACTTTGTAACATAAAAAAGCTTAGAAACCAAGGAATTAGGAAATGTGCTTATTGAGCGATGTCTTGAGGACTCCAGCCTATAGCTCACTAATGATGAAATCAATGGTGACATGATTAATAATTTGGGGCCTGGGAACGTTGAGCAACATCCTTTAAATTCCACTATTTACAAGGCTGACTTGGCCTGTGGGTTTTTCCCCAAGAAGCTAACAATTTTTTTTTTCGTTCTCTTTCACATGAGTCAATGGCTTGAGTTTCTTAATTCATGTTTTGCTCACAGGTGTACTTCTTTCAGAGCTTTTCCGGTCCACAGAAGTTGCATGCAAGTGACTATGTGATAAATGCTGCTTTAACTCTTTAAGGTTAGCAAATTTTAAAGACAAAAATTGTTTTGGTGAAACTTTTGTATGGTGAAGAGTGACCAAATAATTCGTTTACTTGGGAAATCCAGGTTTTTCATGTATCAACTCTAGTTAAAATGGGGAGCTCTTTTGTAGTGTAGTCTGCTCTGAACCAGAACTTCTTCTATCTGGGAAGTCAGGTAGGGTAGGGAGTCGGATTCCCTGCCCTGTCCCTGCCCTTTGTGCTGCTTCTTCTCAATACAGTACTTCTTTTCTACTTGGAAGTTGATTGCAGTAGAGCTGTAGGTGTGATTTACAGGGAATATAGCCTGTTCATAAAGGAAATTCTTGGAGAATTAGAATTACTTACCAAATAGAATTACTTACCAAATTTTATTTTTGGTAAGAAAGAATAAAAAGGTTGACAATTCTCAAGGAAAAAAGATAGGTCCCATAATGGCAGTGTGATTTTAATATTTTGAATTTCTTTATTGAAGGCATGAACATTTAGAAACAGAAGTTTTCTTAATTTTTTTTTTTTTTTGAGACAGAGTCTCACTCTGTTGCCTGGCTAGAGTGCTGTGGTGTCAGCCTAGCTCACAGCAACCTCCAACTCCTGGGCTCAAGGGATCCTACTGCCTCAGCCTCCCAAGTAGCTGGGACTACAGGCATGTGCCACCATGCCCGGCTAATTTTTTCTATGTATTTTCAGTTGTCCAGCTAATTTCTTTCTATTTTTTTAGTAGAGATGGGGTCTCGCTCTTGCTCAGGCTAGTCTCGAACTCCTGATCTCAAATGATCTGCCACCTTGGCTTCCCAGAGTGCTAGGATTACAGGCGTGAGGCACCATGCCCGGCCACTTTCCTTAATTTTTAAAGTTGATTTTTAAAAATACACATTTGTGTTTCTGAATTATATTTGGGTATATAAATATTTATGTATTACTGTTCCATTTTCCTTTTGTTCCTATTGTTTATCCCCACAGAGCATTGCCGGCACCAACCTTCATGTGGGCCAGACTGAGGCAAGGGTGGGGCAGTGCCCCAGGCTGGGGAGGCGGTGTAGACAGAGAGAACCCAGGGTGTGTGCAGCCCATCCCGTGCTGGTGGCCATGTGGGTTTGGGTGGGTTTGGCTTGGGGGCAGGGGTGGGAGTGGAGGAGGGTCGGAGGGAGCCCCAAAGTCTTCACAGCAGGGATGTCCTTGGGGCAAGAGAGTGGGGAAAGAATGAGAAGAGCTAAATTAAAGAAAATAAAGCAGAAAAGACATGAGAAAGAATTGGGAAGAATAAAGAAAGGAAGGAAGGAGCAGGGATTAAAGGGAATAAAGGGGAGAGGATGGGATGGTAAATCAGAAATACTGTAGTTTGCACTCACTCATCCATTTCATCATCAAAGGAGGCTGCTAAGATGTGGTGAGCCAGAGAAACAGACTCAGGGTGAAAAACGGGTAAGAGAGGGGGAGGATAATGAGGGGAACATAAAGTATATAAGGGCAAAAAGTGGAGTCTGCAGGGCGACTCTGGCGAGGCTGGCCTCTGTGGCATTAAGAATAGGAAGTAAAACAGGTACAATGCACACTATTCAGGTGATGGGCACAATTACAGCCTTTACTAAAGCATTAGAAAAGCTATCCATGTAACAAAAACATTTGTAACCCCTCAATATTTTGAAATAATAATGAAAAAAAAAGAATGGGAAGTGATTAATGTAAGACCCACGGCAGAGGGGTGGCCTCGGGGAAAGTAGCTATCCAGAGCATTCTGCTTATGCTTTCTGATTTGCTCCCTGCCACTGAGCACAGGAATGAGAGGGCCTGAGGATACCTCGGTCACCCCTCGCAGCTAAGGACGGGGTGTGTGGGAACAGGCACGGCTGAGGCAGGACCGCCCTGCTGGTGGTGGAGACACAGTCCCCTAGAGAGAACCTTGGGAGTGGAGAGACCAAGGCCCATGGAGTTGGACAGACCTGCCTTTGATGCCTGCCTTGGTGACCTTGTACAAGTGATTTAACTTCTCTGAGCTTCAGGCTTTTTATCTATAAAATGGAAATGAAAATATCTACCTCTCAAGGCTGCTGCTATAAATGCGATCTTGTGTAACATGGCTGAATTGGATTCTCAATCTCCCCTCTTGGTAAATTGCCTCATGGGCATGGGGATTCTTTTTTTTAATTTCAAAATATTAAAAGGGGGTACAAATGTTTTTGGCTACATGGATCACTTTTGTACTGTTTGAGTCATGGCTGTAAGTGTGCCCATCATTAAAAATGTTCATTGTACCCATTAGGTAAGTTTTTGCTCCATCCCTCCTCCCTGCTCCCTGCTGCTTGATTTCCACTGAGTCTGACTTTCGTCTGTGCACATGTGTGCTCATCAGTTAGTTCCAATTTAATAGTGAGCATGTATGGTGTTTGTTTTTCTATTCTGAGATACTTCACTTAGGAGAATGGACTCCAGTTCCATCCAACTTGTTGCAAAAGGCACTAATTCATCCTTTTTTATGGCTGAGTAGTACTCTATGGGTGTGGTCCCCAACTCCCTGGCCCAACCCTATAGTGGTCCAAGGTCTGTTAGGAATCAATCATGAATCACTGCCTGAACTCTGTCCCCTCCACTCTTCCATGAAACTTAGGAACCAGGTCGCACAGGAGGAGGTGAGCGGCAGTGAAGGAGTGAAGCTTCATCTCTATTTATAGCTGCTCCCTCCATCACTCACATCACTGTATAAGCTCTACCTTCCCTGCCCACCCATTCTCTCCCACCACCCATGGTGAAAAGATTGTCTTCCATGAAACCAGTCCTTAGTGCCAAAAAGGTTGGGGACCACTACTCTATGGTATACATATACCACATTTTATTAATCCACTCATGTATTGATGGGCACTTAGGTTGATTCCACATTTTTGCAATTGTGAATTGTGATGTAATAAACATTCAAATGCAGGTGTCTTTTTGATAAAATTACTTCTTTTTCTTTGGGTAGATACTGGTAGTGGGATTGCTGGATTGAATGGTAGGTCTACTTTTAGTTCATTGAGAAATCTCCATACTGTTTTCCACAGGGGTTGAACTAATTTGCAGTCCCACCTACAGTGTATAAACATTCCTTTCTCTTTACATCTGTCCCTGAATCTATTGTTTTTGGACTTTTTAATAAAAGCCATTTTAACAGGAGTAAGGTGATATTTCATTTTAATGGTTTTAATTTGCATTTCCCTGATGATTAGTGATGTTGAGCATTTTTTCATATCTTTATTGGCCATTTGTCTATCTTCTTTTGAAAACCTTCTATTCATGTCTTTTGCCCATTGTTTAATGCAGTTGTTTTTTTTCTTGCTGATTTGCTTAAGTTCTTTGTAGATTCTGGATATTAGCCCTTTATTGGATGTATAATATTTTCTTCCATTCTGTAGGCTGTCTATTTGCTCTGTAGATTATTTCCTTAGCTGTGCAGAAGCTTTTTAGTTTAATGAAATGCCGTTTATTTATTTTTGTTGTTGCTGTGATTGCTATTAGTGTCTCAGTCATAAATTCTTTGCCTAGTCCTATATCTAGAAGAGTTTTTCCCCACATTTTCCTTTAGAATCCTTATGGTTTCATGGCTTACATTTAAGTCTTTTATCTATCTTGAATTAATTTTTGTGAGTAGTGAGAGATAAGGGTCCTGTTTCATTCTTTTGCATATGGCTATCCAATTTTCCCAGCACCATTTATTGAATAGGCCTTCTTTTCCCCAATGTATATCGCATCTGGTTTGTCAAAATCAGTTGGCTGTAGGTAGGTTGTTTTATATCTGGGTCCTCTATTTTTTGATCCATTGGTCTATGTTTCTATTTTTGTACCAATACAATACTGTTTTGGTTACTATAGCCTTGTAGTAGTATAGTTTGAAGTTTGGTAGTGTGATGCTTCCAGATTTGTTCTTTTTGCTTAAGGTTGCTTTGGCTATTCAGGCTCTTTTCTGGTTCCAAACGAAGTGTAGAATTATTTTTTCTACATCTGTGAAGTATGATGTTGGTATTTTGATAGGGATTGCATTGAATCTATAAATCGGTTTGGGTAGTATGGACATTTTAACAATGTTGATTCTATTGACCCATGAGTATGACATGTTTTGTTTGTGTCCTCTGTGATTTCTTTCCTCAGTGTTTCATAGTTCTCCTTGTAGAGATCTTTCACTTCCTTGGTTAAGTGTCTTCCTAGGATTTTTAATTTTTGTAACTATTGGGAATGGTATTGAGTTTTTATTTGATTCTCAACTTGACTGTTATTGGTATATAGAAATGCTACTGATTTATGCACATTGGTTTTGTATCTTGAGACTTTGCTGAATTTATTTATCAATTCCAGGAGTCTGTTGGTGGAATCTATGGGGTTTTCTAGATACAAGATCAGATCATCAGCTATAAGCAATACTTTGACCTCCTCTTTCCCCATTTGGATACCCTTTATTTCTTTTTCTTGCCTGATCACTCTGGCTAGAACTTCCAGCACTTGTTGAATAGAAGTGGTGACAGTTGGCACCCTTGTTTTGTTCCAATTCTTAGGAGTAATGTTTTCAACTTTTCCCCATTCAGCATGATGCTGGCTGTGGTGTGTGTGTGTGTGTGTGTGTCCTTTCCTGGCTTTGGTATCAAGTTGATACTGGCTTCATAGAATAAGTTGGGGAGAGTTCCCTCCTTCTTAATATTATGTAATAATTTCTGTAGTATGGGTGCCAGCTCTTCTTTGTAAGTCTGGTAGAATTTGGCTGTGAATCCACCTGGTCCCAGGCTTTTTACTATTGTTTTTGGGAGGTTTTTTTATTAGTGCTTTGATCTCACTGCTCATTATTGGTCTGTTTAGGAGTTCTATTTTGTCCTGATTGAGTCTTGGAAGGTTGCGTATTTCCAGGAATTTATCCATTTCCTCTATGTTTTCTAGTTTAGGTGCATAGAGATTTTCTTAGTATTCATGGATGATGTTTTGTATTTCTGTGGTATTGGTTATAATGTCTTCTTTTTCATTCCTGATTAAGGTTATTTAGGTCCTTTCTCTTCTGTTCCCCATTAATCTAGCAAGAAGTATGTCAATTTGTTTATCTTTTCAAAGAACCAACTTTTTGTTTTATTGATCCTTTGTATTTATTTCTTTGTTTTCCCTTTCATTTAGTTCTCCTCTGATCTCATTATTTCTTTTCTTCTGCTGGCTTTGGGTTTGGTTTGCTCTTCCTTTTCTAGTTCCTTGAGATATGACATTAGGTTGTTAATTTGTAATCTTTCTGTCTTTTTGATGTAGGCATTTAAGACTATGAATTTTCCCCAGAGGACTGCTTTTGCTGAATACCATAGATTTCAATAGCTTGTGTCCCCTTTTTCATTCAGTTCAAAGAATCTTTTGATTTCCATCTTAATTTCATTCTTGACCCATAATTGTTCAACAGCAGGTTATTTAATTTCCATGACTTTGTGTAGGTTTGAGTGTTTCTCTTGTGATTGATTTCTAGTTTATTCTGCTGTGGTCTGGGAGTTCTTGCTCTGTTGGAATGCCTCAGGGGACCAGAGTGGCCTTTGCCCCATCACAGGCCTGGTCCCAATTTCCCCACCTCTAGTGGTGACAGAACTTCTGCTGTTGGGGCAGCACAAGCATCTATAAGACAGGTGGGCTGCAATGGGGTGGAGCTCAGAGCAGTGTGTGGCTCACACATCTTTTTGGGCTAACTTCCTTAATTCTGGCACAATCCAAATGTATACAAAGGTAAACACAACTGATTGACTTCCAACTTCTGATTTTAACTATAACAATTATGTGCCTTCTCTAAAGTATCTATAGACCTGCTTGTCATGGAGTCAATTATAAATAAGGTAAAATAGCTGGTAATGGCATTGATATTTTGGGACCTGGAGACCTTGACTAATACCCTTTAAATTCTATAAGCTGGCTTTGCCTTTAGGTTTATAAAAACAGCTCAGTTTTCTCTTTCTCTTTCATATGAGTAAGTGGGTGTTGGTGTCTTGAACTTATGTTTTGCCTCCAGGTATACTTTTCTCCTTCTGGTATAGAGTTGAGATTTCATTTATTTCACTCTACCACTGTACTCCTACATGCTCATTGTCATCTTCCTCATTTTCAACTCTTAGTTATTGGGTTTCAGCTCTTATCCTCCCTGCCTGTCTGAGACTCAGCTTTTGTATCTGCAAAATGGAGCTAGTATTATCTTTTTCTCTAAGCTGTTGTGAAGACTAAATGCAATTATGTAGTTGTTAAGCACATAGAATATATATAAGGCTTGTCAACAAATAACAGTCATGAATGAATGCATTATAGAAGGAATTATGCATATATTTAATTATTAATTTATAAATAATGGGATGAGAGATGAAGCAGAAAAGGCAACTTAGCTAAGATTAAGGAATATGTGTGTGTGTGTTCATATGGAATATTTTATCCCAAATCCATTTTCTGGGAATTTTTTCTCCCAACCACATTGTTACAGTGGAAGCAGTCATGATGTGACCAGGAATGGGCATCTGAACTAGGCTGGGTCAGTGAGTCTACTCTTTGGAATTTTGGAATTTATCTGGGGAGGTCAAGGAGGCAAGGTGGGAGGGAAAGAGAGTAGGGCACAGTGGAGCAGTTGGAGGAGAGGAGAAGAAGCCAGGCTCCAGACAAGGCTTAGACCCCTGATTCCATCTTGTGCTCATGCCTGGCTATATTTCTGCCCTTGGATTCTTTTGAGGAACCCTCATATCCTTGTAGTAATTATTCTCCTTTTGCTTATATTAGTACTAATCTGAGGCGAAGTTCTGTTGCTTGCAACCAAGGTCCCTAACTAATACAATGACTAATTAGTCATAAAAATATCTCAGGATCTCATGAGTAGTGTAAACTGAATTATCTCTAAGGCCTCTTTGATTTCTGTGATTTTCAACATTGGGGTGTGTGTGTGTGTGTGTGTAGGAAGTGATGGCAGGGTTCTGGCAATCATGAAGTTCTCTATCTGCTGCCAGATAAATGCTGAATGGACCACAAATGATACATGGAACAAAAAACTGTATTTTAATGGACGGTAAACACAATGAGAAGATTGCCAGGTGTGTATATGCCATGATTATGTAAGCATTAGAAACACAGATTTTGATTGCTTTCCTCAAGTTACTTCTTACAACTCTGGGTGTTGATGAGGACAGATGTAAATATGGTAAAGAATGGTTTCAAATCATCATTCTACGAAAATAAGGAAGTAGGATTGAAGCTTGGGAAGTGTGATGCTCCAAAGTGAGATGATTTTAGCACCATTTGATTGTCCCTGGACTAGGAATCTGGGACAGCTTTTTTCAGATACTTTCTGAGAGATGAGTGGTACCCTGTCTTCAAAACAGCAAGCACAGATGCCCTGCAGCTGTCCCTTCACAAGGAAATGTGCCAGGTGCAATATGGCATTTGGGCCCTTGACAATGACTTATGCGTTTTGAGCTTCAATTACCATGTGCTTGATGGAGATGTAATTTGTCGTTCTTTCAGGAAATGTAGTTTTAAATATTTGAAAAAATAAAACTCAGCCCTACCTTATTAATGGTTTCTTTTTAAGGGATCTTTGTGCTAATTACTCTAGAGGAGTAACTTTTTTGCCTTATATCTGCTGTAGTTAGCTTTCATTCATTCTAAATTAACTCAATTTTGCTCCCCACTAAACACATCAAAAAACCATTAATTTATCAATAAGTACTCCTTTAGTTCAGCCTATGAGGTGGAGCCAGGTGGCTATGGGGGCAACTCTCTTCTCCCACAGCCTCTCTTAGTTAGGGGCTAAGAGCCCAGACTTTGTCCCTGAACTGGCTGGGTTTAAATTCTAGCTCTGCCACTTATTATTTGTATGACTACAGACAAGTTACTTAATACTTCTGTATTTCCTCAGCTATAACATGAGGATAATAACCTTGACTGAATGGGTAATGCATGTCAAGCACTTAGAACAGAGCCTGGCACCTGGCAAATGCTATGCAAAGATTTGCTATGATTATTTTTAATTGGAGTCAGCGACTTATTTATTCATTAGAAGAATGACCTTAAAAATCAAGTCTTCTCCCCCCAGAGATTGTCTAAAACCACACTAAGGTATAATAAAATTTGTTTGATATCTGATGTTGTAAGAACAGATCCTGAAGGGATGGACTGGGGAATCTAGTGGTGAAAGGAGGTCCTTTGAAAAAGGTCAGGGCTTTGAAAGAGGAGTCTTGTGGGACAAATTTGCCTTAGACCATCCCTGTGTGGCAACCTCCCACTTCTAAGGAAGGAGCTGCAGGGCAGGTTGGGAGAGTTGCCTCTTCTTCTTAGTTCCTGCTGCCATTTTTCTGGAACCCCACCAGCCAGGGTTACCCACGAAGACTCCCAATCAGTTGACTTAATGCCTTTTGCAACAATTTGGATGGAACCAGAGACCATTATTTTATGTGAAGTATCTAAAGAATGGAAAAACAAACACCACATGTACTCACTATTAAATTGGAGCTAACCGATGAGCACACAGAGGGAAGTAAAAAAACTCAATGTGCACAGAGGGAAGTAAAACTCAACAGAAATCAAGCAGAGGGTGGGGATGGGATAGGTGAAAAGCTACCTAATGGGTACAATGGACACTATCTGGGTGATGGACACACTTATAGCCATGACTCAAACATTATAAAAGTGATCCATGTAAGCAACAATATTTGTACTCCTGTAATACTTTGAAATTACAAAGAAAAATAAAATCTCCCAGTCAGAGCAGTGGCACCGTGCGCTTTCTACTACAATGGTGCAATTGTAGAGTGGGTTGGTAATAAGCAGTCTTCCAATTTTTCACGGTGTGTTGATAGAGAACAGAGTTCAGGTGAAAGAAATTACCAATCATATTTCATTATCTGAGGTATCACTCACCCACTCCAAAGAACACGACTGAGGCAGCTGTAAGGATGCAGAGTATCAGGCTCCAAACCATCTGGCAGGTCGGAAGGGGTGTCTCCTGGCTCTGGAAAGCTGACGCTAAGTAAATTGTTAGTGCCGGCTCCCACAGGGCTCAGCCCAGTTTCAGGCAATGGGAAAACTCATGATGGAGAAAATGAAGCCTTGATATATAGGTTGCACAATCTCTTTTTTTTTTTTTTTTTTGAGACAGAGTCTCACTCTGTTGCCTGGGCTAGAGTGCCATGACGTCAGCCTAGCTCACAGCAACCTCAAACTCCTGGGCTCAAGCAATCCTTCTGCCTCCTGAGTAGCTGTGACTACAGGCACGTGCCACCATGCCCGGCTAATTTTTTCTATATATGTTTTTAGTTGGCCAATTAATTTCTTTCTATTTTTAGTAGAGATAGGGTCTCGCTCTTGCTCAGGCTAGTTTCGAACTCCTGACCTTGAGCGATCCACCCGCCTCGGCCTCCCGGAGTGCTAGGATCACAGGTGTGAGCCACCATGCCCGGCCGAGATTGCACAATTTTAAAGAGATTTTTCTGAGTGGCATTTTCTTTCCCAGAAAGGATGACTGTAGAAGCTTTTGTATACATCATCTTGCTACATTGTTGGGTGACAATTCTCCATGGGTCTCTCCCATTTTTGCATGTCTTGTGAGCAGAGAAATTGGCTGCAGATAGCAGAGATGCCATCTTTTCAAGAATGTTTCTGTGGTGATCAGCCTGAAGGTACTGTCTCCCTCTTGAGCAAAGGGCAGGCATGCTCATTGTCCAGTATAATAAAGACAGTGTCTTCTTCTGGAATAAAGGGCGGGCATGCTTACACTATCCATTATAAAAGATTTGGGTTCCATCAGCTCAGGATTCCTCTCCTGTAATGCAGCCTACTATGCATGCAGGTGTTTATCTTTCCCTTTTCAAATGGCCTCAGAATTGGTTATCAGGGCTTGAGGAACTAACACAAATGCTTGATGTGCATTCTTCCTAGGCTTTTTGAGCATATGGAGTGTGTCATAGCATCAGCAATTCATACAACTGAATGTGCTTCTCAATGGTGCACACTAGTTATACGAATCAGGCATCTCTTTTCTTTCAGTTAGCTTTATGGGCTATGTCACTTCTGGGAGAACTTTTTGTTTCTGTTTTAAAATGGAATATATTTGTTAGGATACAAGATTTAGAATGTCAGCTTATATATTATCATGGCTTTCCTATAAAAAATATCTACTTCCCTTCTGCAAGTTCTATCCTGATTTTACCCTTCTTCTTACCCTCTCCAAGAAAGAATTCAAACTCTCCAAGATTCACTTCCTGGACAACAGTTCTGCATTTGTTTACTTCCATAAATAATAAGTAACTTTGCACATCCTATCCAACGTCTGTCTGAATCCAAATCTCATATGCTTTCTGCCATGTCATTCTGCTTTTCCATAGTAAAAAGAGTAACCACAAATATTTATTGAAGACTTATTCTGGCCAAGCACTGAAATAAGAGCTTCACATGTATTCTCTTCCCTAATCCTTACAACAACTCCATGGGGTAAATTCTATTATTATCTTTTCCACACAGATGAAAAAACTAAGGCTTAGAAAGTTAGCTAATGTGTGCTACCTAACACAGCTAATAATTGGTGGGAATAGATTGGGAATCCAAGTCTGTCTTCTTAACTGCTAGACCACACTGCCTCCCAGGGAGGTCCTGCCCAACTGGTATCTGAATAACATGGTAAATAAATAGTGCTACTCACAAAATATTCCTATTAGGTTTTAAAGGTGTCCCAAAGCTGATTGCAATGAATGAAGATTGCACAGTCTTGATTCTCTATTGTAACGAATCTTTATTTTTTTTTATTTTTTTATTTTTTTTGAGACAGAGTCTCACTCTGTTCCCTGGGCTAGAGTGCCGTGGCGTCAGCCTAGCTCACAGCAACCTCAATCTCCTGGGCTCGAGTGATCCTTCTGCCTCAGCCTCCCCAGTAGCTGGGACTACAGGCATGCGCCACCATGCCCGGCTAATTTTTTCTATATATATTTTTAGTTGGCCGATTAATTTCTTTCTATTTTTAGTAGAGATGGAGTCTCGCTCTGGTTTCGAACTCCTGACCTTGAGCAATCCGCCCGCCTCGGCCTCCCGGAGTGCTAGGATTACAGGCGTGAGCCACCGCGCCCGGCCTCTATTGTAACGAATCTTTAAGAAGAAAGTTATGCTCCTTGCGAAATTTCTTCAGATTTGTTATTTTGGCATTCGATAATGCTTTTATATCAGATGAGATCTTTTCCCTCCACCAATGATGAATATTGAGTAATTTATTCATTTTGGCTTGGTCAAACTGAGATGATGTTGCTTTTATAGTGATGATAATAATAGTATACAAATAAACCATAAAACAACAGGACATCCATTTTCCTTTTGTTTATACCAGTGCCAGGCATAAATGACTATCAGATGGCCCATCAACTAAGAATTATTTTTGTCTCTTTGTTTGCTTACTTGCACAAGCTTTATCTTGCACGATATTCTTTTATTTAATCCCATTGTTGCATCTCTTAAGTTCCATCCAGTAAATGGTACATTATCTGAGCTTTTTTGTATGTCATAATATTTATGAGCCATTATTCAAGACAAAAGGAAAGAAAACTTTACCAAGACCTAGAAAGTACTTTACAGTATCATAGAAGCAGCACACTAAACAAAATAGAACATGGTGGGTCAAAAGGGGTCCAAGTTCAGTGCCTCCATTTACCATTGGATTGATTAAGTTTATTAATCCCTGTAAGCTTCAGGCTTTCATCTGTAAAATGCGATAATATTATTTAGCCTGCAGAGTCTTTGTGAGGATTAGAAATAATATATTTAAGGTAACTGGCACATATTAGGTGCCCAAGAAGCTTGAATAATCATCACTGTTGATCATTATTATGAATTCATCATCACTTATTAATGTCTCTGTATCTCTATAGATTTACTTAGATATACGGCTAATATAGAGTCTTATTAACTAAGTAATAATCATAGAAATAATTTCTTTTTATTACTTTTTTTCTAAGCAAATTTAAATATTTTCTGACTTTCTACCTTCATGGAAAATAAATTAAATTTCTTTGCGTTCAAAAATATATTCTGCCACAAGTAAATAATGCATACCAAACATTTAATTCATTAAATTTCAACTTTAAACATTAAATGTTTCCAACCTTAAACATTCATTTCAAACTTTAAACATTAATAAATCTGGCTGAGGACATATTTTAACTTGAAAAAATTTTGAAAACTCTGCAAGTTTCTGAAAACAAATCATATTTCCCTGTTTAATTTTGTCCCATTTTCTTAGAATTCCCTCTCTCTTCTTTTCTCCTATTGAAATCCCATCCACCTTTACCAGGAGAGCTACAATGTCCTTTTTCCTGGAGGCTCATCCCACTATTATACAAACCAGGTTTTCCTACCTTTGTAACACTGAGGTTTTCCTTCTAATTAGACTCTTAGCTCAAATATATTTAGGTTGGTGAGCCATTTGTGCATTTTGTTCTTCCAGAGAGAAAAAAATGTTGTTTGCATGTCTTTATGTGCTGCATAGTGTCTAAGAGAGTCCTTCACAATCATAGATGCCTAACATAGGTTAATTGAAAGAATAAATAATAAATGATTTATTTGGAAATAAAACAGTCAAATACTGGCTGGTGTAGCAGGAAGCCCCCAGACTGGCTGGAGACCCAGTCTGGTTGCCTATTATGTGCATGACTTGGGAAACTAATTTAACCTCTCTGAACTCAGTTTCATCTGTAAAAACACAAGTGAACCTGCCTCTGCCCTTACCCTGCCTACTTATGGGATAGTTATAGGAACCAAATAAAGAAATGCATGTATACTCTGAAGTACACTGTTGATGCTAAACCTAAGCTATTAGATTCCTAGACAGCTGGACAACTCAGCTGACATTAGATACCTTAATAGCAAGCTTTACACACTATTATCTCGCTCCATCCAAGAATATGTTATCAGACTCTGGATTTTATATAACAAAGACGATTGATTCACTTACGCCCTCATCTATTTTTCTGTTAATTCAGTCAAAATTTATTAAGTGTCTACTACATACAAGCATCATGCTAGGCACTGGGCTATAAACATGACAAGGCAGATAGAGCCCCGTGCTCTGAAGGACACTGCATTCTTGTAAGGGGTCATTAAAATAGTAGACAGACCTACAAACAATGAGCGCACAAATAAGATAATTTTAGATAAGTGCTAAGGTAATGTGCTAGAGAGTAAGTGAGCATAGGAGTCATTAGAGTGGCCAGAAAGGGACAAGCTCAGCAAAGTGCAAACACTCTGAGTGGGACCAGGCTTAAGATGATGAAAGAGTAGAAAGGCCAGTGGGCTGAAGCAGAATGAACACAGGAGAATGGAGGCGTTAGGTGGTGAAAAAGTGGCTCATTTTCCAAGAAAGATTAAGAAACAGAAAAGCAGTATATTTTCTTTGGCAATAAGGATCAAATAGTTTAAGACCTGGATTCATTCTGGTGAAAAATTAGCTCACTGGATAGTACTTTAAGGTATTTGCATTTATATAACCATACCGTTAGGAAATTTCAAGCTTACTTTTTTAAAAAATTATTTTTTTTCCTTTTTTTTATTTCAGCAAATTATGGGGGTACAAATTTTAAGGTTTCAAATAATGCCCTTGCCTCCCCTCCCCCCACTAAAAATTATTTTAACATTAATAAAAGCAAAGGGATCTTAACATTGTCCATGAAAGGGATCTTAACAATGTCTTAACATTGTCAATATTTTACCAGAATACTCTTTTTTCTTACCATAAGTTGTTATTATTATTATTTTGGTGATTTGATACACTCTTTACTGTCATTTCATTGTAACCAATATGTAGTGGAAAGTCTGAATTAAAATATTTAAAAAGATATTTAATTTTCTTGCATCCATAGTATCTTTTCAGTAGAAAGTGCTAGGCGTTTTGTAGGTACTAGCTGAAGGGGAACAAAAACCTCAGTCCCTCATAGAGTCCTCACTGAGTATGCACAGCACACATACACACACACAAATTAAATAAAATTTTTAACTGTGAGAAGTGCTGAGAAAGAGAGCTTATATGGTATTTTTATTTTATTTTATTTATTTATTTTTTCCCAGCATATTGTGGGGATATAAATGTTAAGGTTACGTATATTGCCCTTGCTCCCCCCCTCAAGTCAGAGCTTCAAGCGTGTCCATCCCCCAGTTGGTGCACATCGCATTCATTATGTATGTATATATCCAACCCCTCCCCCCCCCCTGCCTGACACCCAATAAATGTTATTCCTATATGTCCACTTAGGTGTTGATCAGTTAATACCAATTTGCTGTTGAGTACATGTGGTGCTTGTTTTTCCATTCTTGGGATACTTCACTTAGTAGAATGGGTTCCAGCTCTAGCCAGGAATATACAAGAGGTGCTATATCACCATTGTTTCTTATAGCTGAATAGTACTCCATGGTATACATATACCACATTTTATTAATCCACTCATGTATTGATGGGCACTTCGGTTGTTTCCACATCTTTGCGATTGTGAATTGCGCTGAGAGCTTATATGGTATTATGATGATTCTCAACAGCAGGAATTGACCAAGTCTGAAAAGTCAGGGTTAACTTAATTAGGTATTATAAACTAGTAATCCTACTTTAACAACTAAGTTAGAATGGTCTGTAGTAAGTTTCTATCCCCACTGTAGCTTTACCTTTCCTTAGAGATAAATTGCAGATAAATAAATATATATTAAAGTGCTTCAAATCAGATTGATCTTTTCAGTATATAATTTTTCCTTTGTAATATGCTTTTACTTTCAATTTGCTTAGCAAACCAATGTCTTCTCCCAACGTTTTTCATATTTGCAAAAGGAGAGTCAACCCTGTTGTTGTACATATTGCCACTAATTAATGATCACTGACATTTGGTTGACAGAGAGATTTATCCCATGTCCCGTGAGTTCTCTTCTCCCTTTCTGCACACTCTTGTCCTATTAATAGATAATCGAGACACAGTTGCCAGAAACCCCTAGGTGCTCCATCTCCCCTTCCTCCCTCTAAGCTTGCCTGCATATCATCCCTCTGGTCACAGTGGCACCCCAACCTGCGGTCCCTGCAGCTTGCTGACACAGAAACCCACTCAGCCAGACGGCAGGACTCCCTCCAGGCAGCAACTCTGTGCCAGGCATCGGACTTCCAGGCTCATAAATGTGGAATCTGTCAGGCTGAGAACATAAGTGCTCTAGCCCATTATTAGCTGATAGAAAGCTTATAAAAAAAAAAGGACTTTATAAACCAAGGCATGAATAAATAATTTCATGAGCAAAGCTGCAGTGTGGCAGTCCATGGTTTAAAGCTGAAAGCCTTTCTAATGTGTTGCCAGAGGATTAAATGCTATCACCATGTTTCAGGCAGTGATTTTTATTGCATGTTTCATTCAGGATTTGGCATTGGAAAAGAAGGAATTCTGCACACATCAAATTGAAATTAGAAGGCAGTACACTGCTATTTGAAGCCTGGGTGCTATTGTTTTGAGGACATTATCTTCTGTTGAGGTGATACCCCCCTTGCATGCTGTCTCTCTCTCTCTCCATTTTTCAACAGATATTTACCACCTTTCAGTTTTCCTTTTCAAAGTTATTCTTCATGGTGACAAATACAGTCATGTGTCAATGACAGGGATATGTTCTGAGAAATGTGGCCTTAAGTGATTTTGTTGTTGTGTGACCATCTTAGAGTTTACTTGCACAAACGCGGATGGTACAGCCTCCGACACACCTAGGCTCTATGGTCAGGGCTACTAACCTGAATAGCATGTTACCGTGCTGAATATCATAGGCAATTATAACACAATGTCAGCATTTGTGTATCTTAACACATTGAAGCATAGAAAAGGCACAGTAAAAATATCAATACAGTATAATAATCCTATGGGGCCACCATCATCTATACGGTGTGTCGATATGCAGGGCTTGACTACACAATGGTGGGTTTGCAGTATTAGGACAGCAACAGCTTGTGTGGTACTCATTGAAAATCAGGGATTAAAATAGGCAGAGAAAAAGATCTGGGACCCTTGTCTCTTACTAAAAATAAGTGTCTGGAGTACAGGCCATTGGGCACAAGGTTATGGCTTTGGATGGGTCACCCTGGGTTGGAGTGAAACTTGAGGGTCCGAGTGTCTATTAAAAGTCATTTCAGCTCCTGGAGCATATAGGCCACACTCTGGTGAATCTAGAGAACAGAAGTCCCCCAACTCTCTGCAATCAGCTCCCTTCTTTTTCCTAATATATTTTATCCTTATTTCTTCCCTCTAATAAGGGAAACAAAATTTTATTCTGTTAATGGCTGGCACCAGAATTCCTCTTTGGAAGGCATCCTATTTGTTGGGAAAAGGTGCCATATATTGATAATGACAACTATGGGCAGAAGATGAGAAGTAAAGACTGGGAGCATGCCAGTCCCAGTGCTTCCTCAGGGAAGGCAAGACCGTCTACACAACACCAAGAGAGCTACCACTCCAGACAAGGTGGGGAAGGCCAGCCTGCCTCTCAAGGGTGGGGAATGTAGGCTGAAGAGCCTGCCGCCCCCTGGAGGTAGAGTGACTGAAGCACACTTAGTGGTAATGCCAATTTTCCAATTGCATTTCTGAGATGTAAATGCCCCTTTAACTGCCCGTACAGGCCTTCAGTAAAGAGGGCAGTGCTGATGGGTTCCTGCCTAAGGATGACTGAGCCTACGAAGGGCCTGGGCTTCACGTAGGTGTAGAACACACAGAGCCAGCCTTGCAGCCGGAAGCCAGGAGGCCCTCACAAGAGTGAGGCCCTTCAGGAGTTTTGTGGAAATATTGGGTGGGATCTGGACTCTCCTGGGCCATGAAATCTGGAAATTTGAGCCAGTTTTTTTCTGGGTCTCCAAAGGTCAAGAGAAGAACTTACTATTGACTTTGGCTTATACTAGATTTTCAATGGGCCTGCACTACAGTGCTTTGTAATAAGTGCCGTGGAAATGAATGGGAGTGAGGTGGGTGGAAAAAGATCCTGGCTTGCAGCCAGACAAAATGAAGGCAAAAATGTGCTTAATGCAAACAGGCAATTAAGAGAAGTTTTTTTTTTTTTTATGCCAATGGGCTGGTTCATTGTAAAATAAAATGCTACTCCATTCTGTTCATATAAGCGTTTTTCTATTGGCGTATCTTAGAATCCATGGAAAATCAGTTAGAGAAAATCCAGTTATGGGCTCATGCTCTAGCAACATTCTTAGGAAGAAGACTTTCAGAAGGATACATGCTCTATTTCTCATTCCACATACTTTCAGGGAACATTCTCCTGCAGATTACTTCCCTCCTGGATTTTATCCTGGAGCTCTTCTTGTGGTGCTTTCCCCCCATTTGTTTACAAACCCGTGGGCAGCACCACCTTGCCTGTGGATAGCCACAGTGGGTGGCTGCTGGCTGTGGAGGAGGTGGTGGTGGGGGTTTCCTCCTGAGCCACTCCTCAGAGGTCGCACAGATGTCCCTCAGGCCCCTCCCAGCTCTCTTCATAATCTGCCTCAGAGTTCCGGCCCTCATCTGCTTTCAGAGGACCTCGGTAGACTCTTTACTTCAGAGCTTCTCATTCTTCTTAGCCAGCTTCTCCGCATAGGTGAAGCCTTATGTGAAGAAAGTTCAGAATAGCCTGAGGCTGGTTTTCTTCCAACACATAGATAACAGAATTTCTGAGTGTGAAACTCTTTGAATGGACTTTTTTCCATGCTGTTTAGAAAAGAATTTACTGAAGAGTGATTTTGTCTTTCTCTTTTGATCTGAGTAAAAAATAGTGTGAGATGTGTAGCTGTGTGTGAGAGTGTGTGAACTTATTTGTGCGAGCGTGTCTGTGTCTGAGTGTAGACGGGTAATAGAGGGGAACTGATGGCTTAACTCAGGGATAAGCCATCATTTTCCATGCTGGACAGTTACGAAGCATATTTTAAAACATTATCTTTTCTATCAGTACAGGCAATATGTACAATAGTACTTCAAGCATTTGTTACCTGTCACTAGAAGATTTCATGTTAGGAGGGCAAATGTCAAAATGATATAAACAGCACAAACTGCAGAACTTGATGGTTAGACCATGTCTTTGAACATTTTCTGTGTCTTTAACGCTGGTGGAGCTGAGAGGGGGGATTTGTGGAATTTGGGGATGAGAATGTAAATTGGCACCAACATCCAGCCCCAGATCAGGGGCTGGGAAGCTGGAGGGCAGAAGCTGTCATTTGAGTGAGAAAATAATGGATTTTAAATGCTCCATGAATACCTGTCCTTACTTTGCTACCCACAACCTGTGCCATTTAGGCTTCTTGGTTGCAAGCAACAGAAATCAGCTCTGTTTATTTTAAACAAAAGGGACTTTGTTGTAAGGATATTTGGGGCTCACAAAAATCAATGGGAAGCTGAGCAACAAGCTTGGAGAATGGGAAGCAATGTCTCCTCAAGACCAGGCAACAGAACTATTGCATCCTAGGTCCCACTTCAGGGACAGGCTGCTCTGCACACCATCTGCACAGCTGTGAGAACTGTGACCCGCAGCCGTCCCATCCTTTCCTCGCCTGCTCAGGATCAGAGTTCTCGGAAAGAATGTTCCCTTGGCTAAGCCTAACTCAGGGGAGCATTTAAAATCCCTCCCTACCCTAGAAGGCTGCATGGGGCTGGAGGAGGGGAAGGACCTTGCCCTTTTGGTGCTCGTGGTGTAGTGGGTGGCAGTTTCCCCTCCCTCCAAGACCATATAAATGAGGGAGACTGGAGTGCAAATAGGAAGATAGTAGAAAGTTGAAGGCTGTCAAGCTAAAAAGTGATCCAAACCCATCCCATGCCCTGTGAGCTAGAAGTGCCTGGGATACTGTAGTATGTCCTTATAGGTTTATTCCTGGTTGGGATTTCTTCTCCCTTCTGCTCCAGGCCCAGTTGCCACATTTCTGGGGGCAGCTGTCCAGATGGGAACATAGCAGTGAGAAGCAAGCTTCTGTTTGTTCACCGTGAAATGAGGATTGCAACACCTACGTCGGAGCATTCTTATGAGTATTAAATGGGCTATTTGTAAAGTGCATAGTACTGTGCCTGGCATTGAGCAGTGCTCAACAGATGTTATGTCATGCCCCTCATTGCGCTACTTCCCCAAGGACAGTGTGTGTAAGGGTGTGCAGCAGTTGTCATTTTTATTTATTCAATGAATATTATTGAGTGCCATTGTTTTATTTTCTCAGTTGGCCAAGGACTGCTGAAGACGTTGTCCAGGAATGTTACCACTTACAAGTAGTGCAACCCTGGGCAAGATATTCAACCTCTCTGAGAATCAGTGTGATTACCTGTTAAGGGGAGATAATGATCATGCCATCATACCTGCATCAAAGAATTCCTCTAAGTGTCACATGAGATCATCCATGTGAAGTACTTAGCACAGTGCCTAGCAATAGGGAGCACTCAGGACGTGTTAATTATTAATAAGAACCCAAAGAGTTTAAATTTTTTCTTGAAACCGCTTATATATTCAACCTCTCCTACCAACCAGGAATATATTCCACAAATTTACCGCAGGCTCTTTGTTCTAAATGCAGGTTATGTTCTAAGGACCCAGGAAGCCACCGTGGAGACTTAGAGCTGGAAAGACATCAGGGATATTCTAGTTCAACCTCTTCATTGTACAGAGGAAGAGATGGAGGCTGGCCAGGGGTGGACGTGCTGACTTCCAGAGTGGAGCTCCATCAAGGCCATCTCACTGAATGGATCACCATCGGTAGCAATAGGCTGAGTTTCTATTTCTATCTAAGCTCAATTAAAGCAAAAAAATCAGATGTTGGTGTGAGGCAGGGTTCAGCCAGTACGGGGTTCTGCTGTGTGTCTTACCGTTTCTCTTCCTCCTGTCTGGGATGGAAGCACTTAGGCTGTGTGGTTAGCTAAGGCCTGTCAGTCTCACCTTATCTCATCATGCACATCTGCTCATGGCAGACACTCAGAGGCTTTGGCTCTCTTTTATTTCCTATCATTCTCTAAGTAGTTACTTAATATTCTGTCTATTATTCCTTGTAGAGTTTCTTTGGCATCACCAATTGCCTTATTTTCTCACGGAATTAAATTAGTTTCAAATTATTTTTCTCATGCTCTGGTAGCTTGCATTTTTCCAAGCTGACTTTAGCTTATAATTTTCTGGCTTTAGATCCAATCCTTTCAGATCTTTGTGTATTTGAGCATAATCTTTGCCTATTCAAAATAGAACTTCTACTAATATCAATAACCTAATGCTCATTCTCTATTCCAAGTCATTAATAAAATTTTTATTGGGACCAGAGAGAACAGACCTTCTGCCAAATATCTTGTCTCCATTGGATACAGAGCCATTTATCAATTTCCTTTGTTTAAAATAGTTTAGCCAATTTTTAATTTATTTGACAATGTTTATTTCCAGGCTAATTTAAATTTACTTCAGATAACATTTTATTAAATACTGTATCAGACACTTTATTAATGCCTTACTCCATATAATTCTGTATTATTTTCTAAACAAAGTATTTTTATAATTTTTGCCGAGAGCAGCTATGTTATTTTATTGAGAACTACTTGTTTAAAGAAATGCTTCATATTTCTTTGCAATTGTTTGGGATTTATAAATTACTTTTCCTCAAAGTAAGTGCTTTCAATTAAAAATTGCATTTGGGGTGAAATTTTGAAGGTTATAATTTTTCTTATGCTTTTAAAAATTGAGTGAGCTGCATAGCTCCCTTTAATCAAGAATTTGTAAGTTATAAAAATTCATATTTTCCATACCAAATAAAAAATTAGATAATTCTTTAAAAACTGGTGTTTGTGTAGAGACAGCAATTTCTTTCCAGGGATGTTCTTTTGGGTTTTAGGAGCTGAGGGTTTTTTGTTATTGTTGCAATTTTTCTAACTCTTCTTTAATATACTTCAAATTACCGCTCTTCAATGTTATTTTTAAAGACAGATTTTAAAGTGAATGAACTTTATGTATAAGCTTTTTAAAAAATGTTTTCACTCATTTCCTATCTGCACTTATTTAAGTTGTGTATATTCTCTGTAATTCCTATTTTCTGATACACTTACTTAAGCTAGGATTTCCTAGGTGGCTCTTGTCAATGCAAGACTTAATGTAATCACCAAGAACAGATTTTCTTTGGGTTTCTTTTTGTGCTCAAAATTGCTCTTCATATAATTTGGAACTTTTTGATGCCAAGTGATGGGCTAGTTTAATGGAATAGTTTAATGTGCCATTCATATGACATCATGAGACCTGTACCATCTACATAGTCAATATTATTTCTCTCTTTCCATGGAGGTGTAAAGGCAGAATCTACTGCAATTTCCTTTTCCTGTTTTCAACTACATTCTATTTTATTAAACTATGCATTATTTTTTTTCAGAATTTATCCAAATAGCTTCTAGCCACTTTGCAAAATCACAGTCCTTACGTAAGCATATAGTATTGATATTAAAAATCTTTTTTATATGCTATGCTATTTTTCAACTTTTTTTCTATTATAATACTTTTATATTCAAATATTGATCAATTGACATATTTATAAGGAACACTCTTAAAGTTTAACCTGAGGTGATTAGGTCACATTCTCAATTTTATCTCAATAAGTTCCTCACATCTCTCACATATGAGAATATAATGACCTGGCATTTTCTTTTTCACAGAATTTAAAATTCTTGATTAAGCCTATATTCTTATGTAGCATTAAGAAAATATATGTTGAGTTTTGAAATTAAATGCCTAGGGGATTAACATTACCTGTACATGTCAGTTCCCTTGCTTCATCTGACAATTATGTCTAACATTTTATATAAGCAAGGTCAAACTCTTCTCTGGGTCAAACTGTCCCTTCTAGCAGCAATGTTCAGTCCTTGATTTTCTAAGCTCCTCATTTCTTGTTCTCCTCTAACAGGCTTTTTTTTCTTTCTTTCCTTTTTTTTTTTTTTGTTGACAATGTTATAGTTAAAAATTAGGACATACATGAAATTTATCCAAATACTTACTACCAAGAAGTAATCATTTATGAAATGGCCTTCTGCAAAGAAAGGGACCGGGAGGAAATATTACATGAGCCCACTCTCTGTGTTGCCTACCCCAGCTTCACAAGACAGTACTAGTGTGTCAGGAGAGGTCAGCTGGGGGCTGACAGAAACCACTCAGCATACTTTTTTGGGAATCTGGGCTTCCTTGATGTCCAGATATAATTTAAGAGTCACTGATTATTATCACAGATGAAAATGCCACAAATTTGTGGTTTTTAAAAATATTGTGATGAAATTGGTAAAATACCATTTTAACCATTTTTAGGTATACAGTTTAGTAACTTTAAGTACATTTGCATTGTTGAGCAACCATCAACACCATTCTCCTGCAGAACTTCTTATCTTGCAAAACTGAAACTCTATACCTGTTAAGCAATAACTCCCCGTCCCATTTCTTCCCAGCCCCTGGCAACAACCATTGTGCTTTCTGTCTCTATGAATTTGACTATTCTACGTATATAATATAAGTGAAATCATACAATATATATCCTCTTGTGTCTAGCTTATTTCATTTAGCATAATGCCTTTACGTTTCATCCATGTTGTAGCATGTGTCAGAATTTCCTTATTTTTTAAGGCTGAATAATATTACATTGTGTGAATATACGATATTTTATTTATCCATTCATCTGTCAATGGGTTTTTGGATTGTTTTCACTTTTTGGCTATTTTGAATAACACTTCTGTGAATACTGGTGTACAAATACCTGTTCAGGTCCCTGCTTTCAATTCCTTTGAGTTTATACCTGGAAGTAGGATTGCTGGACCATGTGGTGATTCTGTGTTCGATTTTTTAGAGGAAACTGCAAATTTGTTTTTACTTGTAAAATGGTCATTTCCTCTGATTATATTCCCTTTTTAGCAGAAATTTTATTCTCTTTTGACTTCTGAATTCATTTTCAGTTTTTAACAAGTACAAAATCCCTGGTTTAATAAAGGGCCAGAATATATGGCATTCTTGGTTTGGTAACTGTTTTTAGAAAAGGCATAAAATTAACCTTTATGGGTTGACAAACTATAGATTTTCTTTCTGTAATCATGGTTTAACAGCCTATAGCAAAACAATTTCCTTTATTTTTTTTCAAAATTGTCACTTTAAAAACTGAATTTTACTCATGATTATCTTTCCATAAGGTTATAATATTTGAAGCATTCAAAGATTTTTTTTTGCTATTTATAAAGCTTACTTTAAAAGGAAACAAGGAGATGTATGATCTTGATGAGCCCAAATTATAGGTGTACCCTTTTTAAAATAATCCATTCCTGAAGATCTGAACTTAGAAAGCAAGTCCATTAGAAGATGATTATCTGTGTTGTCAAAAATTCTTGGATTGATCAAAGGTTTCTTTTAACAGGCTTCTTGATGCATTCTTTTGAAAGGACTTGATTTATTAATAATTTTCTAAGAAGGCATCGTAAAGACATTTTGGCAAAATAGCCTTGATTTGTAGTTGAGTAATTAGAATTTGTGATATTTGTACAAGGGTCATGAAGTTGGCTTTTTTTTTTTACGCAAAAGTTGTTTGAGGAAAAATAAAAGCCTGTTAACAAGACTATACACAAGGTTCCAAAGGAAAATGATTGCCTATTGAAGAGATCCAAAGTGTTTTCAAGTATTTAAGAAATAGTAATTTAGACACGAACCGCCATTTGAGTGTCCTGCAGAGGCTGACAATGCTATATTGAAGCTGTAATATGCTAGCTTCAAGCCATTCTTATCTATTAATGCTTTAATAGGTTTTTTGCTAGGCAACATTTAGTTAGCACAGTTATTATACATTCGACAGTATAAAATTGCATTTATTGAATATCCAGTTTTGGCGAGATAAAGGGGGAAAATTACACTTTTCTTGAGTTGTCTCTGGCACTATGTTTGGGTTAGTGCTTTTTAAATGCTTGAAATTAAAGCTTTTACCCTGGATTATTGTAGTATTTCTACTTTATTTTCTGAGCATAGCCTATAGTTACAGCTGAAGACAAAGAATGGAATCTGGCTAAGGTAAATTTGAGAGAATGAAGAAAAAGCTGGTTGAATTCTCTGTAGATCAGGATTTTAGGTTTTGGGACAGATATTTACCAACATCTGTTTCAAAAAAGAAAATAGAAGCCCACCCTAGAAGTCTAAGGGTCATCAGGAAACAGACAAACATCAGGATATTATATTAAAGCACATCTGTCTCCACTTTGGCATGGAAAGCCTATATTTAGATATTATTTTAAGAGTTATGTTAAAAAATGCTGATAAAGAGGATTCCATGCTCATTTTTTGGTCAACTATGTTATTTCTCTTTTTCACAGATGTGCACACTTGGCACTATAGTATGCATATATGTTCTACCAAGACCAAAGTTTAAAAAGTAGAAGTATGGAATTTCTATCTTTTACAACTTTGAAGCGTACCTTGAATAGTTTATGCATCCTTGGTGGAAAGTCTTCTAATCATTATTTTACAGCATGTGTGTATTTTATTGTCTTTGCCTGGGGCCTCCTCTGTCCATGTGGTATATTGCTGGTCTTTAATCACCTGGTCATCCCAAGGCCTGGCGTAGCCCTGGAGGTTAGTACCTGTTTGAATCAAGCCTGGTAGCAACTTTCTGTAGCTCTAATTCTTTTGGCATTGAGTAGTTATAGAAAAAAGATCTGTTTGAACCTGAGATCTAGGCCAGCTCTTATCAGCTGCTCAGGATTTGGGTTGTGGAGGTACCACTGTGCATTCTGAAGCCAGATTTTGGCACAGTATGGACACATGTAAAGGAGCATTTGTTTCACAACTCTAGACATGAACAGCCTATTATGGATTGGTTTAGCATTATTTATTGTAGTGTCTCGGTCAGTTCAGGCTGCTATAAAAATACAATAGACTGGGTGGCTTAGAAAACAGAAATATATTTCTCATAGTTCTGGAAGTTGGGAAGTCCAAGATCAAGATGCTGGCAGATCTGGTGTATGGTGAGGGCTCTCTTTCTGATTTGCAGACAGCTGCTTTCTTATTGTATTTTTACATGGTAGAGAAAGATGATAGATAGATAGATAGATAGAAAATCTCTCTTGTGTCTCTTGTTATAAGGGCACTAATTTCATTCATGAGGGCACCCGTCTCATGACCTAATTACTTCCTCCAAAGCCCCACCTCCAAATATCATCACACTGGGGATTTAGGCTTCAACATCTGAATTTTGGGAAGACACATTCAGTCTGTAGCCTATAGTTATTAATTCTTTCTACATAAGATTTATTTATATTCTTCCTACTGTCTTCTCTTTCTGGTCACATGTTTGCACTTTCATTTTGGAGAAGACTGAAAGGTAATTTGCCCCTATTATAATTTATCCCAAGAAGCTGAACCTGCTAGCAACAGCAGGAATTTCTGTATAAGTTTGAAAGAAACATTAAAGAGATATGATTGCCTTGTTTGCTAAAAAAGTATTATTACTGTTATTCAGTTATTAAGAAAGGGAGAAAATCTTAGTTTGGTGCCAATATGTCTTTAACACCTTCCTAAAATCTCTTTTAAAAAAAGAGAGAGAAAGAGAGAGAGAGAGAGAGAGTAGGACTCAGGCTCAGAGTCTTTAGCAGGCAACTATTTCCAGTGAGAATCTAATACCATTATTGAGTCTTCATTATTTTTATTTCTTTACAGTTTTCTTCTATTTGTGACAAATAGCACAGCTCTTAAAATTTCTTTCAAACTCTTGTTAGACCAGTGGTTAAGGTAAACTCTATATGAATTCTTTTATTTAATCCTTACAATAACTCAATGTGTTTGAAGCTATTTTAAACCACATTTTACAAATTAAAAAGCTGAGACTCAGGGAGATTAAATAACTTGGCTAAGGTCACTTGGATGTTGGAAATCTAGAATTCAGATTCAGCTCTGTCTGAATCCAGAGCCCAGACTCTGAGCCACTATGCTATGTGAACCTTAAACATTATCCATGTTCCGAACCACCCTCGCCAAGACACAGAGCCTCTGCAACAGGGGAAAACCAAGTTTCAAGCCACATCTACTGATGCCCTGCAGTTCTTACTGTTGCCCTATGGGCAGCACAGAGATTTATATATGCCCAGTCCCTCTGTCCCCAAACTAGTTGTAGCATTGTCACATGCTTAAATTCAACACAGCAACATTCTCATGGTGGTTTTTCTTTTTAGAAGTGGGAACAACTTAAAACAAAACTACTTTTCCCCACCAATGATATGTTTTATATATAGAAAGAGATAAAATGGGAGAAAATGGAAGTCAAAATATTTAGCTCAATTTATGGTCACTCATGAGGAGCTGAATACACTGGAAGAAACATTAGACTGTATACCAGGGAGGAATTCTGGTTCCTAACCCCTACAGCTCCAATCCTTCATGGGTAGGTCCTGAAACTACTGGGTACTTCTGTTGCTTCAGTGACCTACGCCATGATTAGATTAAAACAATGATTTTTTTAAAACAGCTTTTTTTAAAAAAATCATATGCTTCTTAATCTTTTGCATAAAAGCGGAGCTGTTCTGATTTCCAAATTAGGGAGAAAGAGTAATACTCAAATATGTGCACATAAGTTTAATTCCAAACTCCCCCCAACTTCCTACCTGTGTGATCTTTGTTAAGTTACTTAATCTCTCTAAGCCTTGGTTCCCTTATCTGAAAACTGGTATATAATAATAATATTCCATAGAGTGGTTGTGAATCAATGTAAAATGCTTAGAACAGCACGTGGTACATGGAACCATTGTTTTATGTCGTGGTTTTATTTTTTTTGGAAGCCGGTTGAGGAAAAGATACAAGTCACTGCTCAAGAACCATTGGCTGTTTGATCTCTAAAATCTCAGAATTCTAATTCTATGTATTTATGCAAGATATTTCTAGAGTGTGAGTCAGAAAGCCAAACTTAAGAATCCATTAAATTACCATAATTTAGGAGTGTTTTGTGCTTGCTTGTTAACTTTACATTTTAAATTCCAGGAAATGTTGGTGATAACTGTGTGCCTATCACTTGTACTTTTTTTCTCAATGTGATCAGTCTCTGGGAGGCTGAAATGAGGATGTTTTGGAAGTGACACCAAAGAAAATAAGTCTAGGCCTTGTTGGTTATCCCTATTTGTTGTGAAAATGTCCTTCAACAGCTAGAGGATAACGCTTGCACCGAGTACCAGGTTTCCTTGATGTCACACATTGTGTTATTTATTATATCTTGGAAATAATAGTGTCTATACCAGAATACATATTGCTGCAGTGTTTAATTAGCCAAAGTCCCTTGACTTCATTAGTACCTCTGGGTCCTTGACCCCTGACCTTTTTGGCTCCAGACAGGCTGCAGGTACAGATCTATTTGCCGGACAAGAAGCTGGTATCAAGTCTCTTCTTTGCCCCACTCCTACCTCCTTTTCAGGAAACAATACATTCTAATATAAAATAGATGGGATGATAGCTTATCAGGGAAACTGCCAAGACTCCAGGGTCTTTGCCTCATTGGAAAATTACCCCACATTTAATACCATAGAAACCAACTTCCTGAAGCCCAGAAGTAGCCTGCCCTTTTGGTATTAAGCAGCACTGCTGATATGATCTGTGCTAAAGGCAGAAAAGAAATGGGGATCTCCACCCTAGTGTCTTAAAATAAACACAAGCAAATCTGTTGGAGGAATTCATCACATTTTAAAATTCAGAAGGATGTGAAAATAAGCATAAATAGATAACTATAAATGAAGAAAGGATATATGCCCTTGGTACAAATTCTTCATTAGATAGGAATTAGAAGAATCAAAATGTTATATATGCCCTATCTCCAAGAGTTAATTATGATTTTAAAATAATTCAGTGGAGTGGCTAAGATTATAGGCTTTCCAGGCAGCTGTCTGAATTGGACTCTTGGCTACGTTATTAATTAGGCGTGTGATCTGGAAAGGTTACTTCACTCGCTGTGATTTTGCTACTCCGTCTGTGGGGTGGAGTTCCAGTTATCTACTGCTGTGTTAACAAACTATCCCAACACTTAGTGGCCTAAAGCGACACCTATTTTATTAAGGGTCATGATTTTGTGGGTCAGAAGTTTGGGCAGGACTCTCTTGGCGATTCTTCCGCTCCATATACAGTGACTGGGTCATTTGGTGGCATTCAGGTGGCAGTGGCTTTGTTCTGGAGGGTCCAGGAAGAATTCCCTTGTAGTCTGGTACCTTGATGGGGATGGCTGGAAGGCTGGACTCAGAGCCTTCCGAGGTGGTGTCTTCTGCAGGGCAAGTGGGTTTTTTATAGTGGAGGCCCAGAGCTCCAAAAGTGAGGGTGGAAGAGGCAGGAAAGGGAAGCTCTTCAGGCGTGGACCTGGAAACTGGCACTGCATCACTTCCCTGTCCACTACTGGCCAATGCAGTCACAGAGCCTGCCCGGATTCAGGGAGGGGATTTCGACATCACCCCTTCATGGGAGGAGTGTCAAAAGAATTTGTAGCCTTCTTTAGCCAACCACAGGTGGGGGAGTATAATAGTACTAATCTGATATAGTAATTGTGAGGATTAAATAAGACAACATTGATTAATATAAAGTGGTCAACAGTGTTCATCACATACTAAATGTTCCAAAGTGTTATATATTATATGTTCATATATACTATAGATATGTGTGTATATTATCTGTGCATTAATTACATTTATATAATTACATTACAACAAAGCAGTGTCTGATGTAGAGATCAACGATCCTTAAGTTATTTCTGCATCAAGTTTCTTAGCATTTGCAGGGTGAATCACTTTCCTTACTGGAGGAACTAAGAGGATCTCTGTAGGAAGATTTTTTTATTTAATTGTGTTCTTTTAACTATAAGTAAATATAAGTAAACCCTGGAGCAACTGACCTGCTCCTGTGTGGTTACTGTGGAGTGGGGGAGTGGCAGAGGCACTCAGCCTGTTGTCCTTGAGAAAAGAAGGTCAGGCAGTATGTTTGGTGGGGAACAGAGTTCACTGGGAGAATTATTTTATTTTTAAGAATTACTTGACAATTTTGTGCTTTTAACTCTCAACATAAAGGAGACACATTGTAATCAATAATTGGCAAGGTAGCTTCCACCTTGAAAGACTGAGAGAAAGGAGGTGGTGGTCCCATAAGAAGAATTTCCATTCTGACTGGAAATAAGTGATATCTCATTGAAGTTCTGATTTGCATTTCCCTGATGATTAGAGATGTTGAGCATTTTTTCAGATGTTTGTTGGCCATTATTCTGTCTTTTTTTGAAAAATTTCTGTTCACGTCCTTTGCCCACTTTTTGATAGGGTTGTTTGATTTTTCCTTGCTGATTTTCCTGAGTTCTAAATAGATTCTAGTTATCAGCCCTTTATCAGATGTGTAGCTTGTGAAAATTTTCTCCCATTCTGTGAGTTGTCTGTTTGTTCTCTTACAAGAAAGTCCCCAAACAATAAAAGTTGGTGTGGATGCGGAGAGATAGGAACACTCCTACACTGCTG
>VBSM01002121.1:9184134-9203672 GCA_008086735.1 Cheirogaleus medius | reverse complement strand
TATACGTAACCGTAATATTTGTACCCCTATAATATGCTGAAATAAAAAATAAATTAAAAAAAAGATTTCCAAATACAAAACAGGGTCACATGAAAAGGCTATTGTGACGAATGTGCCAAGATGTTATAGGAAGGCCAGGGATTTAGAAAAGAAATGGAAAATTCTAAACATAGGGATATTAGAGGCAGCCTATACTTATAAAAAGAAAAAGTATTAGACCAGAGAATAGGGTCATCGAAAGAACATTAAGGGGTTTCATAAAGAATAGCTGCACCACAGGAGAGACACTACTCACAATGTGTTATTATACATTAGAAAGCTGTTAGGGTGACATTTCTGGACATGAGATGCAGCAGTTGCCAACAGAAGGGTGTGGGAAGGAAGAAACTCAATCAGGTTTAGGCAACAGCCACACCAGGATAAAATTCTTTTTTTCTTAGAGTTGAAATCTGAAAGCATCTAACTAAAAAGTGACACCTAACTGTAAAGTTAGGAAAGTTCTCCATTTTTCATTCTTAGCTCATCTGGGTGAGTTTGTCTTATTATACCATGCTGACATGAAAGCCATTCAAAATTGTCATCCTAGAAAACAAACCACAAAGGGGTTGTTGGTTGCAGCTTATGAACTCGCTTTGTCCATGCACGGTCCAGCTCTAAGCCCCGCTGGGTAGCCGTGTCCGGTCTGAGCGCAATCCTCTGGTCCTTTCTGGCCACCGTGAGGTCAGCTTTGGGACTTGTGTCCTACATTTATTCCTAGTATTTATTAGATATTAGAAATTTATCTCTACATACTGTGTTAATGAGCTGATTACCTTAATACATTTTATTTTTCAACTGCACTGTCAGATTTTTTTCCTAATTGATTTGTATGAACTTTTTGTAAATTAAAAGCATTGGTCCTGGGTTGTTTCCACAACTTTGCAATTGTGAACTGGGCTGCTATAAACATTCGAGTGCAGGTGTCTTTTTCATAGAGTGACTTTTGTTCTTTTGGGTAGATGCCCAGTAATGGGATTGCTGGATCAAAGGGTAGATCTACTTGTATCGCTTTAAGATATCTCCATATTGCTTTCCACAGAGGTTGAACTAGTTTGCAGTCCCATCAGCAGTGTAGGAGTGTTCCTGTCTCTCTGCATCCACACCAACATTGATTGTTTGGGGACTTTTTGATAAAGGCCATTCTTACTGGAGATAAGTGATATCTCATTGCAGTTTTGATTTGCATTTCCCTGATGATTAGAGATGTTGAGCATTTTTTCATATGTTTGTTGGCCATTATTCTGTCTTCTTTTGAAAAATTTCTGTTCATTTCCTTTGCCCACTTTTTGATAGGGTTGTTTGATTTTTCCTTGCTGATTTTCCTGAGTTCTAAATAGATTCTAGTTATCAGCCCTTTGTTGGATGTGTAGCTTGTGAAAATTTTCTCCCATTCTGTGGGTTGTCTGTTTGCTCTCCTGACAGTTTCTTTGGCTGTGCAGAAGCTTTTTAAGTTGATCAGGTCCCATTTATTTATTTTTGTTGCTGCTGTGATTGCCTTTGGGGTCTTCTTCATAAATTCTTTGCCTAGGCCAATGTCTAGAAGAGTATTTAAAACAACCCAGGTGCCCATCAATACATGAGTGAATTAACATAATGTGGTATATGTATACCACGGAGTACTATTCAGCTTTAAAAAACAATGGTGATATAGCACCTCTTTTATATTCCTGGATACAGCTGGAACCCATTCTACTAAGTGAAGTATCTCAAGAATGGAAAAACAAGCACCACATGTACTCACCAGCAAATTGGTATTAATGGATCAACACCTAAGTGGACATATAGGAATAACATTTGTCGGGTATTGGGCAAGTGGGAGGGGGGAGGAGGGGATGGGTATATACGAACATAATGAGAGAGATGTGCAACGTTTAGGGGATGGTCATGCTTGAGGCTCTGCCTCGAGGGGGGATGGGGGGCATGGGCAATACACATAACCGTAATATTTGTACCCCCATCATATGCTGAAATAAAAAAATAAATTAGAAAAAAGCAATAAAACATTGGTCCTTTTAGTATGTGTTGCATATGTGTTCCCAGTTGGTTGTCAATTGACTTTATTTATGATTTATTTTTTTCCAAACAGATGTTTGGATAAACTTGACCACATAAACATTTAAATTTCCTTTATAGTGTCTAGTTTTTAGATGTATTGCCTAGAAAGCATTTCCTATGTCAAGATTATAAATAAGTTCATCTATTAATATTTTCTTTTGTTCCTATAGGTTTATTTTTAAAAATCACTGATTAATGTGATTTTACAGTTTCATTAAAAAATCTAATTAGTCTGGATGTATTTGGTGTAAAGATTGAGGAAGGGATATATCTTTTTCTAAATGGATAGCTAGTTTTCTCATTGTAATTTACAGATTAATTCATTTTCCCCTTTTTGATTATAATATGCTAAATTCCCATGTGAATTAGAGTCTATTTCTGTATTTTCTATTCTATCCTTTGAACTTCTCATCTCCTCCTCAGCACCAAATGTTTTTAATTATTGTAGTTCCATAGGTACATTTTAATATCTGGTAGAGTTCATCCCTTTATAGCTTTCCTGTATATAAACAAGATTAAGTAAGAGAATATAATGGAAGAAAAGATCCCATTGACAATATTAATAAAAAATAAGATGAACTTATTTATAATCTTGACATAGGAAATGCTTTCTAGGCAATACATCTAAAAACTAGACACTATAAAGGAAATTTAAATGTTTATCCAAACTTAGGTTAGTTAATTTTGGAACTAACCTAACAAGAAATGTGCACATGCACATACTTTTAAAAAAAGAAGGGAAAATGTGAAGACATGCCTTCATCATGAGTAGGAAGACTCTGCAGTGTGAGGCTGCCTGTTCTCCCTCAGTAAATCCATAAATTTAATACAATGGCAGTTAAAATACCCACAGGATTTTGAGGAAGACAGAACAAAATGGTACTGAGGCTCTCCAGGAGAAACAAACTCTCAAGAATGGGCAGAAAACTCCTCTTCATTTTTATTATCTTATTAATTCTCTTAATTCATAATAATTCATAATATTTTCATCATTTAGGCTTTTTCAGACTTGCAGAAGTGACTCATGCTTATGGTAAAATGACTTCAGACATCACAGAGGTGTAATAACACCAACAGCTGACAGGGAGGGAGAATTCTCGATGCCAGGCCCTGTTCTGAGTGTCATGTGTGTAAAATGTTCATTATCTCATTTCGTCCTCATTTTGTGGATGTGGCAGGGTGGGAAACTAAGTAACTTTTTCAAGGTTACTTAAGTGGTAGACCTGCAGAGCCAGGGTTTTTAACCAATGTACTGTTTTACCTTCCACTGGGTAAATAATAAAAAAGCCAAAGTCCCTTCCACACACCAGCCCCATTTCCCAAATGGATCTGGCTCATTTATGTACATACAAGCATATAAAATATTTAATAAAATAGAGTAATTTAATATATACAATATTCTGTGCTTCATCACTAAACACTATGTAAAGGGTTTCTCCATGTCAGCACATATAGAAGAACCACTACATTCTTTTTAGCAGTTGCTCAGGATGTAGATGTACCATAATTTAACTATCCTTTATTGATGTGCATTTAGGATGTGACCTCAAATTGTTACTGTGGTTCCTTTTTCCTCAATCAGCTCTCATTAACCCTCATTATTTCATCATGGAGCTCATCTCAATCTTCTCTCGCTGGCCATTGAAGGCAGGATCCTGGACTTTCTCAGTTGTTTTGTACACAGCCCACAGTGAGGCTGCTCCACTTAGGAGTCTTTTCCTTCAACCTTTCATCAGTGCAACTCCCTTTTTGAGCTGTATTTGTTCAATAGATTATTTGAAAGCTGTTCTTTCTTTTAATTCTCCAACATTAGTTCACATCTGTCTCTGTGAATTTTTTTTTTTTTTTTGGCCCTTGAAAGAGTTCCTCGAAGACATCCTACATACTACGTGCAGTTTCTGTCAGTGCTGTCTGCTGGTTTTTGTCTTCTAAGGTGATCATAAATAATTAATCACCATCATGAGCATTTATTGACTCTTCCTTAGGAGCCAGGCCCCATGTTAAAAACTTCACACTCATTTCCTTTACTCCTCATAGCAATCCTAGGGGAGGTAATGCAAGTATGAAAGCTTCTTTTTCTCTATGTTATGCATAAAGAGAAACTGAGGCACAGGGAGGTAAGAAAATTGCCTTAAAAATAAAAGAGAAAGACAGAAAGTTGCCTAAGACATGGATTTGGGACTAGAACTCCATGTGTCTAACTTTTAAACCCAGTCTCTTAACCTCTGTCCTTTATTGCCTCTCTTTTAAACCATCACCTCTTTCTCTTTTTTAAGACACTAAAATGTTTATGGGAAGAAATTCCATTCTTTCTTCATCTCCCTTTTCTTCTCTCATTGCCTTGACATTGTCTCAAACGTTTCTCATTTGTTCGTGTATTTGTTTTTTGGCTTTGGTTTCCATCCTTTCCCCCCTCTCTGTGCATCTCATGCTACCACAGCTGGGAGCATTTATTTGTTGTTGTTGTTTTTTTTTAATAAGACTTTGGCTTTATTCCTTCCTTTAAGTTTTCTTTGTATCATTTTTAAAACATATCCTGCCATTCTCTTATTCCTTCCAAAGCCAGGAGGCCTTTCATCAACTCCATCATTCTCTTACATATTTATTTCTTTTTGCTTGAAGAAAATTTGGTCATCTGCCATATACTTCTGCAAAATATCCCTCATTTTGATAAATTATTTTTAGTGATTGCTTTATCATTCATAAAGTAGCTTTATTTCTTTCATAGCTCTTAAACTTTCTTGGCCCAATTCCTTTTAGGGGGTCTGTTAGCATGTGCTATGTAAGTAACCTTTAAGTTATCTGTTCCCACACAAATCTTATTTATCTTTTAAACTTCCAGATTGTATATTTAAAAAGAGGATAAAAGACAGACAGAAAGAAACTTACCCTCCAGTCTCATTCTCTTTCTGTATTGACTAGAATGATGGAGCTCTTGTTCTAGGCCCTTCTTCTATAACACATTTTCTTATTCATATTTAGTCCTGCTTTCTTGTTCTAATTTTTTTTCCATTTGCTTCATCTCCTTTACCTCCCAGTATATACTAACATTTACATTATTGGGAGGCTGTGTGATACTCTAGAAGAGATCAAAGCTTTCAGGCAAGGCAGAGCTGGTTTTGAATCTGGCTCTGCCATTTACTATCTTATGTGACCCTGAATAAACTACTGAATGTCTTCCAGACTATTTTATCATCTTAGTAGTAAGAAAATTTACCCTGTAGTTGTAAGTATTAAAGGAAATGAAGAAAAAATGTGTAGTATAATGCATGTACATAGCAGATGCTTTATGAGTGGGAGCCGCTGTTATTATTGCTGTCATTATTATTTATTATTAATGGTCTTCTGGATTTATATTCTATAACTTGTATTTAATTAGTTGGACTTCTCTATTTATTTTTCTTTAGGTACTTCTTGCATTTTCTCTGTTCTTTTTTTCCTCCCTGTTCAATTCTTTGATCTTGCCTTTCTCCTGTCAGGGTTTATTTTATAGAACAACAGAAATTTATTCTCTTACAGTTCTGGAGGCTAGAAGTCTGAAATCAAGGTGTTGGCAGGGTGATACTCCCTCTAAAGATTTGAGAGGAGGATCCTTTCTTGCCTCTTCCTAGCTTCTGGTGGTTGCTGGTAATGCTTGGTATTCCTTGGCTTGTAGATTCATCACTCTAACCTCTGCCTTCATCCACACTTGTTCCTTTGTATGTGTATCTCTGTGTCTGTTCTTGTAAGGACACTAGTGATTGGATTTAGGGCCTACTGTAATCCAATATGACATCATCTTAACTTGATTTCATCTGCAAAAACCCTATTTCCAAAAGAAGGTCTTATTCATAGGTCCTTGGGGTTGGAATTTCAACATTTTTTTAGGGGTGGGGGACAGAACTCAACCCACAACACAAGAAGAAAGAAATGGATAAGTTAATATAGATAGAACATAAGGGTGGTAGAAAGACCACACCACTACGTTTCTGACTTATGCAATGGCCACATGACTGTCTACCTCTCTACAACATTTGCCTTCTCTGCTGATCATGTAGTTACAAGGTCTAGAGCTGAAGTTTGAGTAAGGGGATCCAGTCAGACAGAATGTGTCCATACTCAATGATAAACACTTGCTTTATCAGAGAGAGATAACTGCATCTTGTCAACTAGCCTCCTGAGCAGCTATGTGCAGAAGACACAAGGAGCCAGGATGGGTGTCATCAGTAACTGGTCAAATTAGCCCTTATGAATATCGAGGATCTCATATATCTCATGTTTAGTGTATCATGAATGTCAACATTACTTGGTACTTCCATTCTTTTTTATCTCCCATGCATTTTCTTTCACTTTAGTTTATCATTTTTATCTAGAAAACATAAGTAGAGTATAATCAACATGCTCCATTTATGTTTTCTATGTCTAAATGTGTTGTCCATATATATTTTAAGCATATATCTGTGTGTTTGATCTTATGAGTTTCATGCATTATATTTGTTTTATTTTCTTTTATAGCAGTATTGAATATTCCCCCAAAATGTAGCAAACATACCTCACAAGCATTTAAATAACAGAAAACCTTTATTGAATCTTTACTGTGGACCATCAGCACATTATAGGCATTAACTAAGTTGATTCTCACAACAGCTCTATAAGGAGGTAGTTTTTAATGGAGTAAATTATAAGCTGAGTCACAAGAAACCAAAAAGATGTTGGTACTTGGAGGTGGAGTACCTGGAGATGGAGTACCTGGATGTGGGGTGCCATTGTATCAAAAATTTATTACGGAATTTGTTTGAGACCAGGTGGAGACTTGAGGTGGATGGGCCTCTAGGAGAGTGTTGGCAGAAGCCTAAAGAGCCTTGAGGAGGTCGTCAGTGAGGGCAGAAAGGAAATTAAAGAAAATGTTATTGAAAGATGGAAGAAAGGGAACTCTTATTATGCAGTGGTGGAAGGTTTGGTAACAATGTTGCCCAAAGTAATGTGAAAAATAAGGAATGCATCTCATGAATGTTCCAGTTAAGGATATTTGCAAGAAGAATATTGAAAGTGCTGACTGGTTTCTTCTCACTGTCTGTAACAAAAAGTGAGAAGAGATAGAAGAGCTAAAGAATGAACTATTAAATATAAAGAAGCCAGGACTTGTGGATATGAAAATAAAGCTATTTCTCACTCCTCACTTCTCTGCATGGCAAACAATCCTCGAATTAAGAAAGGGTTTCCAGCACAGATCAAATCCAGAATGGGACTATCAGATGTTTGGTTAAGACTTTGGAAAGCTCTAGGGCAGTGCCTAGTAGAACTTTTCAGACAGACAAAAGGTCCTCTAAAGACCTTAAGGGATGCTACTCGATGCTCCTCAGTAAGCAGAGAGTCTTCTAAGTATCTTAAGGATGTTTGTTCCATTGTAGCCTCACCAGGAGCCCAAGTAGAGAACAAATTATCTCAAAGAGATTTGGATTTGTGGCTTTTGTGTAATGGAATGAACTCTAATAAGATTTATATGAAACTCACAAAGTTTTTAAGATAATTGTTGTAGTGTAATCACCACCAGCTGGGCCTAAAGAGACAGAAAGTACAAAACAAAAACAAGTTTGATGCTGTAAAATGAAGAAATTTGGGGACATCTTGGGAGAGTGAGTGTATTTTGCATGTGGGAGGAACGTAAATAATTTGTAGGCAGAGAGCAGACTCTTATGGTTTTAAAACATGAACCCACAATTCTTAGACATTTTCCCCATTGAGAGGTATACATGGCCTTATGTCCTCTCCTCTTGAATCTGTGCACTGTGCCTACTTGACCAATAGAATAAGATATGTGCCAGTCTCTGGGACAAGGGTTAAGAAACTGGCAGCTTCTTACTTTCTGTCTATTTGTTCTTGGAATCCAGACACCATGGTTTAAGGAAGCACCAGAAGCCTATGGAGAAGTCCACATTGAGGAAGCAGTCCATAGCCCCAGCTGAGCCCACAGACAACAGTCAGTACCAACTTGCCATCATCTCAGTGGAACTCCAGCCCCACACTGGGCCATCTCAGTTAACACCACATGGAACACAGATGACTTACTCTGCCAAGCCCTTCCCAAATGGCAGATTTATAAACAAAATAAATGATTGCTGTCTTAAACCACTAAATTTTGGGATGCTTTGTTATATAAAAATAGATAACTGGAATGCTTCATTTTATAGATGAGAAAATTGAGACATAGACTAAATAACTTGCCCAAAGCCACATGGCCAGCAAATGACAAACCCACGTGCTTCACAGTCCATGCTTTTAAGCCCTGTGCTACGGGACTTTTGCCAATGCCATCTTCACCAAGTGATCTTCCAACTGCTATTTGTTTCCCTGTGAAGACTGCCTGTGGGGAAGAGTACACTTCTGCATGTATATATTGACAGCCTGGTTTACCTGTCTCTGTGAGCCTGGGCTCTGGACCCAGCCCCAGTGCTGGCAAAATTCAGCTTTTGAGCCTACCTGGCTGAGGGTCAGACCCTGGAGCTGGGTGCATCAACTTCATCCTCAGCACATGCAAGCCTACATAGTGAGGCTGGCAGCCCCCATCTTCTCTAGCCCATGGGCTGGCATGATTGCCAAGTAAAAAATCCTTTCTCCTACAATATGTATTCATATATCTCTTTTCTGTTTCCTGAGCTATGCAATTCATGCTATTTTTTTCCTTGCATTTATTAGTATCTCATTATTCTACTTGTTTCATTTTCTGACCTCTCCACTCTCACTCTTAAATCCTAAATTCACCTTCTTTACTTCTCTCATTTTCTTCCGGAAGCCTCGTCTCCTCTGCCTTCTCCTTTTACAGCCTCTGGAGTTTTCTCTACAGTCATTTGGCAGATGTTACTGGCTAAGTTGTACATTCATGTTCACTGGCCCAGCTGTGTAGGCCTCTTCTCGTTTTTATATGAATTGGACTATTTGCATAAATATGTTTTAGTTTTGTCATAACAAAGATTGTATCAGATTCTATTTTAAAAGGATGCAATACTAATGCCTTGATCTTTTAAAATACCTAAATGATTTTTGTGCTTAACCTGGATTCATATAATAATCAATTGATCTTTTTATCTGTATCCGTCCTCCCTCATTCTTCTGTCATGTCTTTTTGACTGTCTCTTCTTACCTTTCCCATCTCTAATTTAAAACTACATCATGGGGATTTAACCCCAGCCCCTTCTTGCTATAATTCTCTTTCTCATATGTACTCTCTAGGTATATATTTCAAATGTGTTGTTACTTTCCCATCAACAGTTAAGGCCCCACAATGTCCTTTTAACCTGAGCACAAATTGCTTGTTTTCATCGTGTCATTTTAGAAGAACCAACCTTTATCCTTGGGCTGCTAAACAGAATTGCCACAGAATAATTTTTCTAGGCCTGGTCTTTTTCTCTGAAATAACCTTTTAAAAAATCTAGTTATGTTGATGATTCGAAGCTCTTCTATTTCCTGGAATTTAAATGATTACAAATGATACCCGGTGAGTTCATCCTGATTTCATTAATAGCCAGAGTTCCTACCTCGGTGTCTCTGTCTGGGGAGCTGCTCTCATCAATGCGTACCACAAATCTCCCCCCGAAAGGCCTTCCTGCTGTCCTCCTCCCTTCACTGCTGTGGCTTCGCTTATCTTATCTTCTGCTGAAGCCTTGATGGCAGACAAAATCGACAAGCTAGCATGTTCTGCTTAGCTTCTCTTCCTGGTCCCACCCTCCTTTCCTGCTTCATCCTGCCTCAGATGTCAGCTCAATCCAGTCTCTCCTCTTTAGAGCTCCCATCTGCTGCTGACTGCGAATGCTCCCTAGATCTCGGAGGGACTCAGGGGGAAAAGCAGTATTTTGCCCATATCAACTTTCAGAGTCTTTTTCTTTCTGCTGCTGTTTTTGAAGTTCCCACTTTCCCGCCTGGGCGTTTACATGTTCTGTTCAGAGCATATGTGCACTACCGCTTCCTCTCTCCCCACTAAGTTAGCTCGTATTAACGGCTGCATTGAGTTTTATATTGGCTTACCTACTATAAATAATTTTCAATTCTCTACCCTTAGTAAGAGGCCAGTTCATACTTCCTGACTTTCTCATATACATAACAATCCATATAATAAACTTACCCACTATTCAGCTACCCATTTCTAATGCTTTTGCATTGAGGTGTTTTATTTAGGACCATTCAAAACTATTAGGGTCCTATTAGCTTTGTCTTGAGATGATTGCAATTAATCTATTTATTATTAAATACAACTAGTTTTCTTACAGAGTCCCTAAAATACACATATATTTTAAAACTGAGGTAAAATACTTTGCAATTACAACAGAAGACTAACTCCATGTCAAATATATTTGAATAAAAATTCAATTAGAATAAACATATTTGGATTCCATATGACTACAGGAAGATAACATTTTACTTTTTCATTCATGAGAAAATTTTATTAATAAGAGGAAACAACAGAGACTAGTTTGCTTTCCTGTTTTTATTTCCAGTGAAAGTTATATAGCTCTTTTTGTTCCTAATGGAATTCTATAATGGCTAATGCACTGAACCACTTGCATTTCTCCTAGGAGTGATGTGTAAAATTTTTTCACAAAAGAAAGGGCCCATTGTTATAAATGCTTCACATTACCAGTTTAATCTACCACTGAGATCAAGACACACGGAGAGCAATTCATCTTATCTGGTCCTAGGAGACTGGGCGTATACCTCAGTGTAAACCTGGGGAGGCTTGCGAGCCTTATTTCCTGGAAGTTGAGAAGCATCTTCAGCCTACTGTGTTGACAACAAAGCCAGGATCCTTAGACTGTTTTATTAATTTACTGTAGCTTGAGTTGCTTTTGCCTCTGGGTATTCCCGTGTTCCACTGGGGCTTTTGCCAAAAAAGCCAGAACTCCCCTAATCTCCCCTTTCCTCATTAAACTCACAGCTTTGGTTAGTCACGGATCTTGCGGATCTTGGCAGTGCTCTCCCGCTCCCCAGTTTTGTCTCAGCACCATATGGCTTTTGGCAAAGTCGGGCCACAGCTCCAACCTAAACAGCTTCACATTATCAAAAGCCCAGCCCACCGAGGAAATAACAATTCTTGTTTGTTTCTGTAGGTCGGCTAGCTGGGAGGGGAAAGTCAGTGTGGCAAGGGATGGGGAGCACGTGAAAGACAGAAAGAAAATAGGTAGGTGTGGGAGTGGGCAGTTCCAACAGACGAGTCAGACGTAGCTGACTCTGAGCGATGTTTCCCAAGTCCAAGAAAAACACTTTGCTCACATTCATTTTTTTCTAAGGATAAGGAACTTTCACCTGGATTTAAAAAGAAAGGAGGATTCAAAGTCTGGTTTCAATTATCATGTTTTACACTACACAAGGAGTGTTTTCCATATTATTTCCATAGCTCGGGAGGATGTTTAGGACATAACCGTATCTTACATGCTCGGATGTGGGGATGTGAATGTTGGAATCCTCACGGCTACAGTGTGGGTGGTGGTTGTTTGCCTACACTGGAGTTCTGTGCTCCAAACCTCACCTAACTGCGTACTATTTTTGGCTTGCTACTTCCTTCCGGGCAAACCTGATGAATGCATAACTTTAAGGAAAAGAGAGAGGAGTGACATGTAAGGAGTCAAATATCCCCCCTCCCACCCCACCGTAAAGTTTCACTCCACTCTACAAGACCTAGAGAACCAGAAGCAAACTTCAAATCTTCCCACTAGGATTCACAATTTGTTGTAAATCTGAGTGAAGATGAATCTAATGATGGCTAGAAACCAAGAAGGCCAGATGCATCTTTTTCTGGTCTTCTAATGAAGAGACAAATGATGCTTCCATCCAGTATATGATTTCATGAGCTAGCAGAAGACTTAGCCTTAAATAAGCATGAAGTTCACAAAAGTCAGAAGCAGAGAAACCCAGGAAAGAAAAGCAACTTTATTGTTTAAATTCACTGATGAATTTGACGTTAAGAAAGGAAAACTTGCCATAAGAATGAGTACTATTGTTCGGATCATAATTTATTTTCAGATAACTTGTGACAATTAGTACATTGTGATAATTTCTACTGAGCTGAGGAGTGGAGCAGAATGATAAGTGCTGCTCATCTAAAGGTATGGAAACTGATAAGCAAAGGAGTTAGCTTACACAAGGTCACCTTTAAAAGCTCAAACCTCAAGCAATTCACATGTCATTCAGCTCAGGCCAGGCCCTCTCCCTGCTTAAAAACCTGCAGTGGCTCACTTCTCTCCTGGACTTCCCTGGCCTGACAACTTCTAGCTCTAACTCACTTTTCCAATCAGGCTTCACACTTTTAACTTTTTCTTTTCTCTCCAAAATCCACATATCTAAGCTACATTGGTTTCCTGGCTGTTCTCCCAAGATGCTAGGAATTCTTTGGACATTGGATTCTGCTCATTCCTGGAGTTGGAATGTCCTACCTGCTGTATCAGACATGTGGTCATTTACCTCCCCATTAGGGACCAGATCAAATGTCACTCCTTCCACAAACTTTCTCCACTTGGCCTATCCTGTCTAACGTATAGCACAGTAATAGCACCGGCTTGGGTCAGCCAGACCCAAGTTCAAGTCCTTTCTCCTTTCCTAACTATATGACCCTGGCAAGATACTTAATCTCTCTCTGGGCTTCTCAGCCCCTTATCTTTAAAAAGGATGATGGATTTAGAACCAATAAATAGGATTCATAAAATTGGGATAAACTCAATGGGTAAAATTTTGTGAATTTAACTTTCAGTAATAAAAAGGAACTTCAAATCATCAAAGTAGATATTTATATCTCTATATCTATATCTATCCATCTCTATATCTATCTAAATATATATATTAGCCTATTCTAGAGGAAAAATACTAGGCCTACTAAAATAATTTTATAGCAGTTTCATTTATTCTATTTGTCTATTGATTTAACAACCATTTATTGAGTAGCTAATGTATGCCAGGTATAGTAGTAGGCACCACGGATGTATCAGTGAATAATATATATACATATATGTTAATAGTTTGTCCTTTCATAGTGGTCATAGTTTAGTGAGGAGGCCAGACACTGAATAAGTGCCAAATATTATGAAAGAGAAGTGTAGGGTATTTGGGAAAACAAAAGGGGGAGCTGAACTATCTGGGTTCAGGTTATACAATTAGCCTCCTCCCTGGCCTTTCTGCTTCTAGTTTTATTCCTTTTATTATTATTATAATTTTAGAATTACATTAAACCAGAGTGATTCTTCTCAAGATAAATCTACTTAAAACACTTCTCTCCTTCAAATCCTTCCATGGTTCTCCATTACTTACGCAAAACTGTCTCTGATGAAACATGACACAGAAGTTTCTTCTGCTTTTTTCAGACAAGTCTTCTTTTCCTATTTTTCCTCTGGTGAACCCCTCTGGCAGAGAACAACCAAGGCACGCCACTATAAATTCTAAATTTTATTGAAATCCCTTGAACAGTTATGCACATTTTGCAGTCCATTCCACAATATCTGAGTTGAGTGGGTTTTTATGTAATTTTTTGGTATCTTTCAATAGAAAAATAGTAGTGTAAGTTGTCTCACCTGTCATTGAGAAAACTATGCTTCTAAGGCTGGAAGTACCCCTTGATATAATCTCTCCCAAGTTTCTGGGTTGAGAGAAAGGAAGACTTCACAAGATCAAGTTCAAACTCACAAGCATGAAATATGAGAGACTTCATGAACTGATCTCTGCTGACAAGTTCCAGCATCAACCTGTCTCTTCTCCCCTTACCCTCATTACCAACCTAAGCTACAGCCCGCCTGACTTGGTTGTATTCTCCCCTGCCTTGCTTCTCTCCAGGACATCCCATGGATTATTGCACTGTCTCAATTGTCCTTGCTTTTGTTTTCTGCTTGACAAATTCCAACTAACCCTACAAGACTCGGACTCCCAGGGGAGAGACTATATAAGCTTTCTCTAGCCCTCTCGAACAGACGTAAATACTTCCTTCTTCACGGTCCTGTTGCTCCTTCTTTATGTCTATAGCATCACACCTTATTTGTGGACACATTCATCTTCTTTATTGAACAGGAAGTCTTTGGAAGTCAGGGAATTTATGTCTTCCCATCTCCAGTCTCTATCTAGTGCCTGAGTACATAAGAGCAATGATAACAGCTGGCATTTTGAGCCCTTAGACTCCAGACATTCATTTTATATAAATTCTTAGTAAGTAAATTAAATAAATATATCATTTAACCTTCACAGAAATCCTGTAAGATAGTATCCTCATTTTATACACTAGAAAATGGAGGCACAGAGAGGTTAAGTATCTCTGTGTAAAGTCATGCAATGTGAGCTGAAGCCAGGATTTGAACTCAGGCAGTCTGACTTCAGGGGCCACACCCTTAACAATATACTCTATTGCATGCAATAGTTATTTGATGAATAAATATGAGAACAAGTTATATAATTTGTAATTCACTCTAGAAATATTAGGTAGAATATTTCTCTAGAGAAAAGACTAGGTAGATTTCTCATCTAGAAGCAGATTTTGCAATTTAATTATGAAGGAAGGTATGCTCATGTGTGGACTCCTCTCATCTGTCATCTCTGCTTTATATACTACCTGAGGGTAATCAGCTCCATCCAATGCAAAGCCAGTGATGTCTGCTGACAAGGAAGGGCCTTGGGCCTTGACAGGAAAATGGGGATGAGCCACTTTAGCCCTGCAGGGCTCTAGGGACACCAGCCTGAGCTAATTGTTACACTGGCTTGGGGGACCTCTGAGGGACTGAGGAAGCTTCTGAGGGCCTGAAATAGCCTCTGAAGAAATCTGCTAACTTCCATGGCTCTCCCATGAACTTGGGATGGCTCCTGATAGAAACTTGAGGCCTCCAGGACCTCTGAGGACACACCTGTACTTTTGGCTCTAGTTTACCTTGACCCCATAAGTTTCCTGTCCTGAAATGAATGATCAGAGACAGGCTGGCCCTGAGTGGGGTCCTCTTCCATGACTATGTGGGGACTGGGCAGCCCTTGGGGAAGAGTGTGACTGGGTGGTATCTCTCTGGTCCTTCATCCAACCGCTTTGAAAAATGGCAGAATGTTTCATTAATTTAGTAATTATAAGAACTCATCTTTGCTGAGTAGGTAATTGTGGTTACTGATATTAATAGAGCAAAGGAATGACATAGGCTACCAAAGGGCATTTATAGTTGACCACGGAACATATAAGATTTTGATTTAAAAAAGATGCTCTGAATCACAGTTTATGAGAGGGTAAATTGATTTAAATTTTCCAGAAAGCATTTTGGTAATATGTATCAAGTGCCTTAAAAACTTTAATACTCTTTGATCTAGCAATTCGTCTTCTAGGAATTTATCTTAAGTAAATAACAAGCATGTGAAGATTTATATTCAAGGATGGTTCATGAGGTATTATAATATTCATATGAGCAACTAAAGATTTAACAATAGAGAATTTGGTTAAATAAAGTATGGTTTAATCATATATGACAGACCATACCACTACTAAAACAACATCAAAGGTGAATATTAACATGAAAAAGTGTTAACAATATATTAGATTTATAAAAGCAGTAGGTGTACTATGATGTATTTTTCTTTAAAGAATAAAAGAAAAATTCTGGAAAGGCAGAAAGTAAAATGCTATCTCTGTAGGATGGGATCATAAGTGATCTTAATTTTCTTTTAGTTTATCTGTATTTTCCAATTTTCTACAATAGCCAGGTAAATTTTTTGTTATAATATTTGAAATTTCAAAACTAAAACTAAACAAAAAAAAACAATGGACATCAATGGGTTCTGTCTTATGTGCTCAGTGATCAACTGCCTGGGCACGGCTTGCGCTGGCTGTTGCTTGGGTGCATTCGGACGTCTGCCATTAGCAGAGAGAGGAACGCTGCAGCCTTGGGCTAAAAACTCTTCGTGGGACGATGAACAGCCACTTGTTCTGCTCTCTAGGATATGAAATGAGGCGTTGCAAGCCCGTTGAAATTACTCTAAGCCTTGCTTGCACAGGGTTGGAACCTTGCCACATATATCTGCATCAGCCAGTTTTCTTTTTTGGACAATGTTATTTAATCTTGAAAAAGAAATGATTATTCTTTGGAAACTGCCCATGGCTAGTTTGTACTGGTTTAAAGAATTGAACAGCATTCATTTTGGTTTTTCAGTGTCATTAGGTACAAAGAGAATTCTAAACTCTGCATTGTGAAGCCAGTAGACGAAAACAAGCACCGTATGTGGCAAGCTGGGAAAAGAGAACTCAGGCAAGAAAGCACGCGGGACAGCAGTGTCCCACAGACCCCGGAAACTGCCAAAGGCCAATAGTGCAACACGTCTTTAAAAAGTAAAAACTTTCCCATTCTGGAATCTGAAGGCTTTTTTTTCCCCCACTCAGCAAAAATTTCCTGCACACCTGTCACGTGCCCAACACTGGATCTTTCAGAGAGCATAATGAAATTATGTGACCTCCACCCAGGGAAGGGGGAGAGGTGAATTTACTATTATTAAGGATTTCTGAAAAATAACAAATGCATTGGGATCAGAAAAAGGTGGCATTGAATTTTGGCCTTGGTAATAGTGGGGTTTTTCTACCTCTCTGTTGTATGATTTTGGGAAAGTTACTGAACCTCTGTAAACCTCAGAACAAAGAAAATAATGACATTTACTTGTGGAGTATTGGGGCGGGGGGGGCAGGGAACAAATGAGACAATACATACAAATTGTATTTTAAATGGCATTTGGTATGCACTAACAAATATTAGCTATAATTATAATTATTTTATTATGAATTTTCTTTTTGTGGGCCATGATTCGTCCCAGGAGAGCTCTGCATCGGTGGAGCTGCAAATCACTTGTAGGAGGCTCCCTAGCTGATAGGTGCCAGGCAAAGGCAGCGCTTTCTGCTGCTGCTTGTTCTCTCTTCTGCCAGCCAAGTTTCAGAAGGAGCCAATGAGAGCTTCCCGCACAAAGGGCAAATGCAAGATCGTGTTTTTATATAGGGCTCGGAACTGAAAAGGATATTGGTTGTGGAATACCTGAAAAGTGATTTAGGTTTATCATGTAATGTTTGAACAGGGAGGAAATGGGCATGACCCCTGCCTATGGGAGACAAAGAGCTTTCAGTGGGCACTTGAGAACCGTATAATTTTGAAAAGGAACTTCGTTTTCATTCATCTTTCTAACAGTCTACTGCAGCATGAAGCATGTAAGCAATTTGCTTGCTGATGCATGAGAATATTCCTTGAAGAAACTTTGGGTTCCAGCTCACGTGAAACTTTGAAAAGATAAGCATTTATTATTTAAACAGGATGGGGAGTGGCAGTCCTCTATCTATGCAGCAGGTGTGAGGAAGGACATCATGACCTTGAGATGCTCTAAAATCATCCAAGATGGACACCAAAGATGAGCTAGTTCCTTTGGGTTTCTTCAGGAGATAGAATTAAATGATTTTGGCTGCATTACTTTGTTTTTACCTGTGTACATTTGTGTGTTTAGACAACTGGAAAGGTGATCTTTTAACAAGCTAGCTGCCACAAGGTGTGAAGGTTCACTCCTGTGTGATTTAAGTGGGAATCCAGGAGGGCTTGTTGAGAGTCCAGGTGGGTTGCTGGCAGAGGGCTAAGATGGGAATAAACAGCCTCATGGTCGGCATTTCCGCCTCAGATTGAAGACTGCCAGGGACTGAGAAGACAGCTCCCCTCATAAGCCCAATTGGAGAATATCTCTGCCCAGAGCACTTTTGTACCCTGTAGGAAGATATTATGCCTCAGACACAAACCAATGTACAGACGACAGAACATTTGAAATGTTGTCCCTAAGGTATATCATAATTCTTGAAGTTAAATAGTAACCAGTACAATTAAGTTAAAGAACTCTTAAGTTTTCCTCAAAGAACCAAGTTAGGGAAGCCTGGTCGAGCAGTATTTTATCACAGTGAAAAGTGCTGAATTTGTACAGATGTTTTTCTAGAATTTCCCGTGCAGACTTTACTGGCTGTCATTTAAAAGAGATAGTGTGAATGATCTTCTCTGAGCCTGACCAGCTTCCTTGTCATTTTAGCAATTGGATGTGGGATGAATGCAGGGACCAGTTGCCACAGCAACAGCATCTTCAGTAAAGGTGATGAGAGAAATCATTTCTCTCTGAATGCTAATAGGTTGTCACTTTCGTCTTAAACCGGCTGTTTCCCACTGTTTTCCTGATTGCCATGAAGCCAGAGAGATTATTTACAGATTAAAGGCTGATACTTGATCTGATCATCTCGGTCCTAATTCATGCTGGATCTTTCAGAAGGAAAAAAAAAATGATTTGAAATAAAATGTTAAGAATGTTAAGAATGTTTTCAGAAATTTTGAGGTTTGTGACTTTTACTCCCAAGAAGTAAGACTTTTTTTCTTTCTTTTCTTTTCTTTTTTTCCTGAGACAGGGTCTTGTTCTGTCACCCAGGCTGGGGTGCAGTGGCATGATCATAGCTCACTGCAGCCTCTAGTACCTAGAGGTCATTTTCTAAGCAGAAACCATGTAGTGTTGAAACCGATCCAGCCATTGTCTGTAAATTATCCATCCTATGGAGGCTGGTTCTGGTTGCCAGTGCTTGACTTGGGGCTGGATGTGAGGGGTGATTCTCTTGCTATAAGGGGGTTGAGGTTGTGAAGGTGATCACCCTAAGACAAGATCTGTGAGGTGGGAGGATTACTTGAGCCCAGGAGTTCAAGACTAGCCTGGGCAACATAGCAAGACCTAAAAAAAAAATCTGCACACCAGACTGTATTTTTAAATCCTGGAAGTCACTTGAAATGGAAGATTTTAGTTTTCTCATCATTTGCTCCAAAACAAAGATTCAAGACTCCATTCACTAATGGAAGTAAAGATTATGCAAGTTTCTCCAACATATCATTTGTTATTGAGTAAATTGTAATTGTGTGATGAGATAAGGAGTTGATTGCCATGTGGGTCACCATTTAATTCCTCAGAGAGTAAAAATTATTACTGGGAAAGCATGATATGAATTATACACAACATTCAATTTCCTGCATTAATTGAGAGTGAGCCTTAGGCCTGCCATGTACTGTGTTTCCCTGAAAATAAGACCTACCCATAAAATAAGCCCTAGCAGGATGTCTAAGCATTTGCACAATATAAGCCCTACCCCAAAACTAAGACCTAGTGATGGGCGTGGCTACGCAGCATATCTGCACAACCCATGCATTTCGTTGCGGAGCGGTAAAGAAGACGAGCAGCCCTTCTCATGTCCCATGAGAGCTCTATTGCTTGACATGAGAGATCGGGGCCAATGGTTCTAAAGGAAATAGAGTCGCAAGAAATTCAGGATGGAATTCGGGGTTTGGAGAGTTATGATGATGTTCCAGAAGAAGATGATTTAACTATATTTGAATAAATGTAGATTGTTGTATCATACTTAAAAAAAATATCACATCCCCTGAAAATAAGCCCGAGGGTGTCTTCTTGAGGAAAAATAAATATAA
>VBSM01002121.1:9151670-9184034 GCA_008086735.1 Cheirogaleus medius | reverse complement strand
ATCCACCCGCCTCGGCCTCCCAGAGTGCTAGGATTACAGATGTGAGCCACCGCGTCCAACCTATTATTATTTTCTTGACATGAAAGGTCTCTGATAGCCTTAGCATTAGATAAAAGTATGTCTAAAGTACTGAATTAGAAGAGGTGTTTGTTTACAGAATCTGTTCCAAACACCAGGGCCCATCAGACTAAAGCAATGCCTGACCAGCCTGTTTGCTCTGAACTGTGAATGCTTTGCAGACAAAAGTATGACCTAGATTGATTCAAATATGTTTTTGAAAGAAAAATTTATCCTTGAATACTAAGCATCCACTAAAAATAATACTAGAAAAATTTTAATGACATGGGAAAATGTCTATGATATACTGTTAAGTAAAAAAAAGTAGGTTATAAGTCTGTAAGTACAGTATGATTCCATCATAGGATGGTATAGTAGAAAAGAAGATATGAAAATATCTATATACACATACACACACAAATATGCACACACATGCATGTATACTCACTGGTAGAGTATTCTTGAAAATATTGAGTGGATATCTCTGGATCTTGGTATCATGAGTAGTTTTATTTTTTATTTTCATCTTTTATTTATTATATTTTCCAGAATGAACATGTTTGTAGTTTAAAAAAATATTCACTTTTAAAAACTGGAATTGATCCTGAAATGTGAATTAACTGGAAGCTTCTTGCCTTTCCTATTATTAAGTCATGCCTGTGGCGGGAGAGCAGAAACAGAAATCCCTGTGGGCCTTGCACACCAGTCTGGTGTCTCATTAGAGTCACCTCTTGTTTTCTGGGAACACTGAAATTGGCTGCTTCTGCTCTTGGGCTCAGGGTCTGGGAAGACCAAGTCACAGGTGTCGCCTTGTCATCCTGAGGTCCTTCTCAAATGTGTCCTCTTTGGACAGGGCCCCTGATGAATCCATTGGTGCTGATGTCTATACCACAGCAGGTGAGCCACGCCTCCTGTCTGCTCATCATGGCTTTGATGGACCAGCTCTGAGCCCAGAAATTTCTCTCAGCCCTGGATCTGCAGCCAGTGAGAATGGAGCTGCTAAGGCATCTGGAAAGGGGTTTCCTTTCCTCTCACTCCTAAAGTCTATGTGATTTTCAGCAGACCAGATGAGCTTCCTTAGGGGGAAGTAATGCCATTAGATTCAGAGGCACACTTGGACATAATGAGAGGCTACCTTTGGCACTTTGGGCTCGGTGCTGAAATCCAATGACTACTTTCTCCTGATCACCTATGTCTCACACACCACTTTATGTTTATGAGGGAAATTAAACTCCCATCATGGGTGGGGAACCTGCAGCCTTCTGATTTCAAGATTGTTCTTTTTTAAGCACCAAAGGAGGCAAAAAAAAGCTACATCTTTCTCTGCGGCACCCCTATCAATAAAAGCATTTGTTCTGTAAAATTTGGATTCAGTGAAAAGGCCGCACTTACGGCCACATGTGGCCTATCACCACAGACTCCCCACCCCTGGAGGGTTTATGTTTCCCAGAACATTGCACCAGCTGAGATGCATTTCTGCATTTTTTTTGGTCTATTAATCTTCAACACCATATCCAGAACTGATAATCTAAAACAGCTGATGCTGATGATGGTGGCAGAGGTCTGTGCTGGGGAGGCACGTTACTACCAGTGGTAACATCGTCAAGAAAGGTGAGAAAGGGCATTGGAAGTAAGCACGTGAGGGTGATGAAGATTGGTGGTGAGCAGGTGGTGAAGATGAGGAGGGGAGGCTGCCCAGTGATGGCAGAAGAACAATCATTGGAGAAGGAAGGGAGAAGCGTGATGTGTTCAAGGGAATCAGGATTCATAGTGAGGAGCAAAGGGAAACACAGACTATGATCTTAATGTAATAGGAATTTCACAGGGTAACATGAAAGAGCTGGTGGGGAAAGGGCAGGGAGGAAAAGGACTTAGAGTAGATCCCGGATAGGGAGAAGTTGTGGGAGAACAACCCAACGTGCAAGGCTTTCTCCAAAAGTGGGAAGGTGAGTACTGTGGACCATGGATATAGAATTTTATGGGCTTGTTTAAAAAAATAACGGTTGTATAACTTCCTTTGCTATCATTTCATAAAAGCTTAAATATTTGAACAAATCTCAGAATATAGTATAGTTCTCTAAACTGTATATATTATATACCATTATAATTTTATATCTAATTTATATTTTTTAAAATTATGTATATTTATCAGACAGTCATTACATTGGCCTCATTTTTTTTCAGTTTGCTATATAATACTGAAAAGTTTGTTTACTACCATTTACCAGCACTGTGACCTTCGAGAGCTATTTAACCATTCTGAGACTTGGTTTCCTTTTCTATAAAATGGGCATAATAGTATGAATCACACAAGGTTGTTGTAAGGATTAAATGAGTTAATATTATGTAGAGTACTTAGAACAGTGCTTGGCACATAGTGAACTATTATTCATGAACCAGCATTTGGGGCCAAAGGGGTAAGATAATTGGGATAAGGAAGGCAGGGAACTGGGTAATAGACTAAAATCACATGTTAGTGATAAGGAAAGGAAATTTTGAAAGGCAGCATTTTGCTACTGGAGGACATTTTAGGATTAAAATCTCTAGGTTTCCAGTGGAATGTTGCAAACTTGCCTCCCTATGGGATTGGCTAGGCCTGATGGGCTCTTGGATCACGAATTAATTAAATGAAACATCGAGGCATTCTCTTTTTCCCACTGCAAGTGGCTATCTGTCCTCTGTAGGCCTTTGTTGTTTCTTCCTCTAAGACACCTACTGTACCCTGCCTTGAATTATAACTTCCATGAGAACATGGGCCTTCACCTGTACAAACTTTGTGAGCCCCACAGCATCTAACTCAGGGTCTTACTCATTGCCTGTTATTCATTAAATGAATGAATGAAATACCACCAGAGGCCAATACATCTCTCGGTCCTTCTGCTGATTCCATTCCTTAACTAGGTCTTCCAATATGTAGTAAGAGACTTTAAAAGTAATGACTTATTTAATTTTGCATTCAGCAAAAAAAAAAAAAAAAAAAGTTTCAATTTAACCATTTTATCTTACTTAAATGGGAAATGCTAAATTTCCAGATAATTAAAGGTTACTATTCTTTAAGTGCTAAGACTTTTCTTATTTTAGTTACTATATATAATAATATACATATATAATATAACATATATACAGGTAATAATATATACATGCCTAATATGTATATTATAATATATAATAAAACATAATATGTACATGAAATCTTTATTAAATGTATGTATGTCCTTGGCTACATAGAGTACCTAAAGAAATTTATCTTGATATATTGATTATTCCAGATAATAATTCCTTTATCAATATCAATGACTCCCCTTAATGGCTATTGAGGAATATGGAATTGCCCTTATGCCAAATGAGTTCTTTTGTGTGATTTCCATAAAGAGGGGAGAAAATTAGGTTGTTGTGTTCAGAAGATACCATTAGGATGACCATTTTTAATGCTTGCTGCAACACAAGTGCCTCCTCTAGAAGCCTTTTGTCCTCCTAGTGTGTGTATCTAACTGAAAAATGTAGCTTTTTTCTGGGTATTTGCATGTTCACATAAACAGTGGGAACGTCATAGTCATTTATTCATTTGAAAAACTTTTACTTAGGACCTACTGTATGTCCAGCACTCTCAGTGGGATCTATCGGTGAATAAAGCAAGCAAAGATTCTTACTCTCATAAAGTTTAAAATTTTAGCAGGAAGAGACAAACAATAAATGTACACAACAAATTAATAAATTATATAGTATACTAGAAAGTGACAAGTGCTATAGAAAAAGACAGAACAAAGAAGGAGGTTGGGAATGCAAGGAGAGGGGTCAGAATACAGTATGAATCAGGTGGTCAGAGCAGGCTTCATAGATAAGGTCATATTTGAACAAGAACCTTAAAGGAGCTGAGGGAAGAAGTTAACCATGCAGATGTCTGGGAGAAGAGCTTTGGGCAGAGGGAATAGCCAGCACAAAGGCCCTGAGGCAGGAGCATAACTGGCAGGTTTGAAGAACAGCAAGGGGTCAGTTTGCTAGAGCCGGTGGAGAGAGGGGTAAGTTGCAGATGAGGTTGGACAGAGAGGCAACTGGGCCAAACCACATACGGCCTTGTAGGTCATTGTCAGGACTTTGACTTTCACTCTGTGTGAAATAAGGAACCACTGAAGGATTTTGAGACAGGAGGGAAATGTTTTTAGAGGAGCACTCTGGCTGATGTGTTAAAAATAGATGAAAGAGACAAGAGTAAAAGAGGAGAGAGATTTTATAAGATTAATGTCGTAATTCAGGTGAGAAACAGATAGTTACTCCAACAAGATTGGTAGCAGTGGCAGGGTTATGTGTGGTTGTGTTCTGGACATACTTTGAAGGTAGATTCAATAGAATTTGCTGACAGATAGGAATGTGGAATATGAAGAGTCAAGAATGACTGCTGGGTTTGTGGCCTGAGCAATTGGTAGGAACGGAGTTGCCATCATTTGAGAAGAGGAATGTTCTGAGTGGAGTTGTTAAAGGGGCTGAAATCCAAAAATCTGGCTTTGGACATTTGAGTCAGAGATGTGTATTTCGAGAGCCAAGTGGAGGTGTTGAGGAGACAATTGGATACGTGGATTTCAGGGCAGACATCTGTGTCAGAGACAGAAACCTGAGGGTGATCAGCATACAGATAGTGTTTCAGACCATGAGCCTGGACAAGAAATCCCCAAGGGACCAGCACCGCTAGAGGAAAGAGGACCATGATCAGAGCTCTGGGGTGCCCCTACATTAAGAGGCGTGGAAGAACCCGCCAAGGACACTAAGAAGGGGTGAGGAACAAGGAAAACTGAGCAAGGAGGATGGATACTAGCAGACAACCAATAGTTTTTGCCACAGCTGAGAAACTAGCCATCTGTATACTTTTAGAAGTGAGTGCATAAGTTCTATAGAGCCCAAGAGGCTCTCCAGTGGCTAAATTAGTAGTAGTAACAACAGCAATAATAAAAATAAGTATAAAATTAACACCATCAGCCATTTATTGAGGATTCTTTTACTATGTGCTTTGTGTCTGTACCTTCATTAACAAGTGAGAAAACTGAAGCATAGAAGGTTATGGACCTTGCCTAAGGTACAGGTGCTATAGGTCACACATCTAATTCAGCTGTTCCGAGGGGACTGGCTTTTTAGTGTTGAATCCCTCAAGTATACCCTGAATAAATGAGATTACAGGGTGTGACTCTCAATTAGATGGTCCTTCTATACAATATTTTTCCTTTTTCGCCTGTTAACTCAAGTAACAGACACACATCCTGAGTGATTCATTTTTATGTTCAAGTGACTCTAGGAGGTTTTTTTGTTTTACTTGCCAGCTAATTACTTTGAAAATTTCCCCTAAGTTAGTTCCCAATTAGGACGTATTCAACTCATTCCTATGATGATCACTTTTTAGATTATCTTAGCACCTTTCAAACAACTGATAAATGTTCTTTCATCTGTTGGCAGTTACTAATATTCACCCTAAAATTTTTCTTTTCTATGCACCCCCTCCCAGCTATCCCTTAGCATTGCCTATGATAATATCACTCGAGTGTGATTACCATTTCTATTATTACCTCCAACTCCAAAGATAACAGTCTATGAGAAGTGGAATTTGGGAGTTCTTGAAGTGCCTAACACATTCTTCATACCTCTGCTTTTTCTTGACTGTTCTAATTTAGAAGGTGGTAGAGTCATCTCAACATTTGGGTCTTTAGAGGTTTGATGAATAGCAAAATATGATGCGTAGTCAAAGAGATTTTGGAGTAAAATAGATGAAGATTTATTTAAGATGCTATAAAAGATAGAGTAGAGGTTGCCTTTTAAATTGTTCTGCAGAAACAGGCTTCTCATGTATCCTAATATACATAGCACTCTGATTAAAGGCCTTAAGAAAAAATTTGGCATGTACGGTATTAACAAAGGCAAACTCCACTTACATCTGCCAACAGCTGAAAGACAGATTCCTGTGGTAACATCTCTGAATTATAAACAATGCCATAATAACACTTGTAATTTGCGATGTCATCAGCTAAAATAAGAGACAATTATTGCAAATCGTATTGCTAATATTTTGAGAAACTGGAATCTAATGTTGCTAAATCAAATTCCTATGAATTCCACAGGGCACTGAGCACATTATAAGATTATGCTGTGCTCTAGGCATGTGTTCATTAAGGCTGCTGGCTACTGCATTTTTATTGCTCTCCTGGGAAGTTTGTTGGGTTAATACTGCCAGTAGGAAGTTGTGTCTTCCTAGCCTCTCTGGTGTACTGGCCTCCCAAGTCAGTCTGTGGCCAATGATGTGCTAGGTTAGGTTATGACCATCTGTCTTTGCTGTCTCCATGAAAAGTGAAGGCAATTAGAAGTCAGTGTAAAGTACAGTGTAGCTATCAAAAAGTGTAAATAGCTAAGTGATCTTACCACAGAAAGGAATAAATCTAGGATGAAAGTACTAAAGGATAGGAAAATCAGTGGCATTCATGCTTTAGGTTGATGCTTCATAGAGTTTGTGCCTTCATCATTACTATCACCATTGTTTACCACCATTATTGTTAGGAATGATTATCAAGCACTTAACTATGAACTTCCTGTGAGCTGGCACTGGGAAAATGTTTCACATGCATTATTTGATTATCCTTACCAAACCTTATTGAGCTAGGTGCTATCCACCCCATTTTACAGATAAGAGATCCAGGATTCCTGATTTATAAACTATGCTTATAGTCATATAGTTAAGAAGAGGCTAAAGCCACATGCAAAAGAATGAAACTGGATCTCTATTTCTCACCATATATAAAAATTAACTCAAGATGGATTAAAGACTTAAATGTAAGACCTGAAACCATAAAAATCCTAGAAGAAAACCTGGGAAAAACTCTCTGGACATTTGCTTAGGCAAAGAATTTACAACTAAGACCCCAAAAGCAAATACAACAAAAATAAAAATAAATAAATGGAACTTAATTAAACTACAAAGCTTCTGCATAGCAAAAGAAATAATCAATGGAGTACATAGAAAACCTACAGAATGAGAGAAAACATTTACAAACTACATCCAACAAGGGACTAATATCTAGAATCTACAAGGAACCCAAATAAATCAGCAAGAAAAAAACAAATAACCCCACTAAAAAGTGGGCAAAATACATGAACAGACATTTTTCAAAAGAAGGTATACAAATGGCCAACAAACATATGAAAATATGCTTAACATCACCAATCATCAGGGAAATGCAAATTAAAACCACAATGAGATACCACCTTATCCCTGTTAAAAGGGCCATGATTAAAAGGTAAAATAAACAATAGATGGTGCCTATGTAGTAAAAAGAAAACACTTGGACATTGTTGGTGGGAATGTAAATTAGTACAACCTCTATGGAAAACAGCATGGAGATTCCTCACAGAACTAAAAGTAAATCTACCATTCGATCCAGCAAGCCCACTACTGGGTATCTACCCAAAGGAAAAGAAGTCATTATATCAAAAAGACACCTGCACTCATGTGTTTATTGCAGCACAATTCACAATTGCAAAGATATGGAATCAACCTAAGTGCCCATCAACTGATGAATGGATAAAGAGAATGTGAGATACACACACACACACACACACACACCATGGAATACTACTCAGCCATAAGGAAGAATAAAATAATGTCTTTTGCGGCAACTTGGATAGAACTGGAGGCCATTATCCTAAATGAATTAACTCAGGAACAGAAAAATAGATGCTGCATGTTCTCACTTATAAGTGGGAGCAAAACTGTTGCTACACAAGGGCACACAGAGTGGGACACTAGAGACTTAAAAAGAGGAAGAGTGGAGGGGGGTGCAGGATGAAAAATTACCTATTGGGTACAAGGTACACTATTCAGGTGATATGTACGCTAAAAGATCTGACTTCACCATTATACAATTCATCCATGTAACAAAAAACCATCTGCATCCCTAAATCTATTTAAATAACTAAATAAATAAAACAAGTGGGCCAAATATTAAATGAATAAAATATATAAAAAAAAGAAGAGGTGATCTGGGATTTGAACCCAGATTTGCTGGACTTTAACTATTGTGCTATGCTACCAAATTTACAGAAAGGTTATAAATCTGGCATTCTATAAATTTAGAATAGCTATAAAATTTTTGTTCATCTTCTATCTAGCTGTATGTAAGAGTTAAAAAGTAAGAAATAGAGTTTAAAAGTATTAATATTAGAAGGTGACAACTTTTATTGGCAATAATATCCATCTTGTGTAGGGAATATTTTTTCTAACCTCATAAAAATTTACCAGATAGGTATCATTATTCACCAATAAGCAAACGGAGAATCAGAGATTTAAATTGAAGATCATCCAACTCTTAAGCAACAGAGCCACGATTTGAGCCCTCATCTATCTATTAAATAATTTCAAACCCTGGACTCTTTCGGATACCTTCCATGACCTTCTCTGTGTGTGTGTGTGTGTGTGTGTGTGTGTGTGTATGAACATTATTTTGTCTCAGTAGTGGGTTATTTATAAGTTTTCTAGGGATATCCTACTAGTCTGATTTGGAATAGTCCTCAAAGGTTCTATGGGCCAGTGACTCATTTGATATGTGAGTGTGTCCTACAGTCACCCTATCAAGCAAGTCTCCAGTTTTTTGTTTTTGAATACCTTGAATGTTGAGAAATTCCTTGTCAGATCCTCCCATATTCTGACATCTTTTACAAATGATCTTTCAGCTTTGTCTCCCATTTTTCCCCCTCTGTTGGTCCTGGTTCCAAACCTTTGAAATATACAGAACAAGTCTAATGAGGAAAGGAAACTATGTCAATATTTAAAGATGGCTGTTGTGGTCCACCTCGAATCTTTCCTAGTGCTCAGGGCCTCTCATATTCTTCAAGCATTCTTCTTGTGACATAGATTCAGATTTTTCTTTATACTATTTCTTTTCCTTGAAGGATCTCTGTTTTGACTATATCTTTCTTAAAACATGATATGCTTATGATTAATCACTTTTCTCTAAGTATGGTCTTACCAGAATAGACAAATAAAGCATGTCTACAACTTTGTTTTTTTCTGGATACCATGTGAGCATCTTTGGCTGCCCCTCTCTAAACTTTTTCTTATATGATGCTGCTAAGTTATACTGCCTCTAGCCTATGGATGTGCAATTGCTTTTTGGACCTAAGTACCAAACTTTTATGTTTATCCTTATTCAACTCTATCATGTTATATTTGCTTCTCATTCAACATGTTTATCAACCCTTCTGAGTCAGTATTCAATGCAAGAGACAGAAACCTCTCTAGGTATTTTAAGCAGGAAGGGATTTCACACATTTAATTAGGTGCTTAGAAAATCATTGGGGGAACTAAAAGAGTGGATTTTAATCTGGGCCTTCAGAAATAACTCTTAGAACATTACAGAACTGAACCAATGGAGAAGGTATTACCTCCAAGGTTACCTCTGAAGTTATGGGTTCAAGAACACAAAGTTCTAACTGTGATCTAGGAATGAAGATGCTACCACCACTACCACTATACCTCCTGACACCTGGAAAGATGTAGAAGAGACACTGGAACACTGTTGCAGGACAGCCTTGCATCTCCACAACCTCACTTAGCACAGAAACAGCAAAAAGGGACAGAAAAGTAGAATCTGCCTCACTTCCACCTTCCAAATTCAGCATGATGGCCTCTAATTAGTGGAATGTAATTTGTATCCACAATTCTAGTTACAAGAGTTGTTTGTTTTTATTTTATAGGCTCTCTATCATCTTCAGCCAGAAAGAAGGTAAAATGGACGTTGAGAAGCTCAACTTCCAGTAGCTATCACTTTCTCAAAGGTATGTGATCTGCAGAGTTGATATCACATTGCTTCAGATGAATGAGTATATTATGCATGTGGTATGTGTATGTGTTGGAGAGAGAGAGAGAATAAACAGAGAGACAGAGAGACACTCACATCATTGATAAAAATCCTGGTAGGAGCCTTTTGGCATGCCACTAGGATTTTTGAATTTTTCTGTAGGTTAATGTCCGTGCATAAAAAGGGTTGAATTTTTTCAGCTAGATCTTGTGACATCATGCTTTGCATACTTAAAGAGCTTTCAAGAGATTTATAAACTTGAGTAGAGTTTCTTGGCTTGTTTGGCTCCTCCTGCTCTAGACTTGAAGGCCTCTCAGAGTGAGGGGTTGAAGACTTCTCTGGATGCTGAATAACTTTTTGTGTGCTCTCATTATGTTTGTCACAGCACCAGTGGTACTGTGCAACTCCAGGAGACACTTGTCACCCTGCATTCAATGTTGTGTTCCAGAGGGCAACATTCATGCAGAATACTATGTAAATTGTGTCCCTTGAAGTTGGGCAACCTGGTAGCTGAGTAGGCCATTTGTTAAAGTTTGTTTGTGGTTGAGCTTAGTCAATTTCCTGCTACCTAAAGAAAGTAGATCTGTATACGTCAGTTACATTGGTCTGTCATATTCTCCTTCACCTCCCAATTTAGTGACTCTGTTAAAAAAGAGAGATGAGATTAATCTAATAAGGTTATTTCAGGGTTCCCATCACTTCTGCTTCCTTTTATAGTTATTCCAAACTATAATATAATATAAACCTATAATATATGTTTACTGCCCCCAGATTAAGGTCAAGATCTCCAAGATCAGTTGTAAAACCCCACTTTCTCTTTTTAAAAACCAGTCTCCATTGGTTTATCACGGGTTTCTTGCCCATTTCCTTCTCTCTCCTCTTATAGTAGGTACATTGGGATTCCTCTCACACCCCCTCTGCTCTCACCATGCCTGTAGAGTCCTATCACAAGCACCTATGAACTCTACCTGAGGTATTTCTGTTGGCTCAAGTGCTGTGAAAGGTTGGAATGGTCGAGAGTTAATGACCCAGAAGGAACTTTTAGGCACTGACTGATGGAGTTGGAGGTAATGTCCCAGCTTCCTCATGCCTTGTATGGGACCTCTCCAAGACATTTTTACACTGTCTCACAGAGTCCCTTGGCAGGATGGATCCCCAAATGCCTGCAGAGGGCACCTGCTCAGTAACCCATTCTGCATGGTCTTCTTTCTCTTCTCCATCTCTCTTCCTCTCTTTCTTATCTGTGCTTTCTGGCATCACCTCCCAAATAAACCACTTGTACTCAAATTCTGGTGTTTGCATCTACTTCTGGGAAACCTATCCTCACATACCCTGTACTTCAAAAACCCTAACTGTGCTGTGGTGATCATTACTAACCGCCCAGAAACCCTGGAGAATAGTCATTGGAGTTAGAGGCTCCCTTATAATGCCTCTGCTGTGGTCTTTTCTCTAGCCAGTCTTTTCCATCTAAAGATCATCCTTCTCAAAGATAAAAGAGAAGTAAGATAGATGTTCATCAGCTTCTCTTTTTAATACTCCCCTAGAACCATTCTACAGCTGACCTCTCAAGAGCAAGTTGTTGCTTCATTCTTTGTGCTTGAGTATAACGAAAGTTTCCATGTATCATCATGGTGTTTTCCTTACATCTCAATTCAGTTATTTGGAAGTTAACCTATTTTTTTTTATATTGGTCATGCCAGTCCATGCTGTTCTCTTCTAATTGCTTCCTACTACCTTGATTTTTAACATGCTTTTGAAAAATGAGTTTATCAGAGAGTTCCTTGTGGATTAGAAGGAAAGGTCTAAGGGTAGTTATTGAGAATTGTTGATCATCATATTCTGAGGCCAGTTTATTGCTTCAGGGGCAAAGATAAGTGTGCTTCTATTCCCTCCTCTCCCTTCTGTCAGCCCCACCTAATGCTCTGAGTTATACGGCCTAATCCCACTTGGGCAGAGAAGGGTAGGTGGCCCAAGGACTCCCTTAATTCTGTGAGAAGAATATGGAAGAAAATTATAACATAGAGGCAAGTTTCAACATTCTTTAGACAGTATTCGTGTTCACTTCTGCCCAGCAACTAAGGTCTTCTCGCTGAGTCAGATTATCCTCTGCTGCATTCTGTAGGTATGAATTTTCACATTATTTTAGTGCTTTTTATCTCTTGTCAGTCTTTGTTGCTCTACACTGCAGGTATATTTGGTTTTCTTGTCTCAGCCCTTGGGTTGTAAGATACTTGAGGCTTCGTCACAGCTGTGTGCCGGCTGCTCAGTGCAGGGCATGTTTTGTTCTATTTGTGAATCAGGACTTGGGTAACAGTACTGGACATGTCGGATCTGGTCTCTGCTTTCCTGCTAAGGCAGGGCTGTGAGCGGCAGGGTGGGAACCACAGTATTATCAAAAAGAGTCTTTACTTGAAGTCAATGAGAAAAATGGTGATCTAAGAATCTGGGTCAAAACTTTTCTGCTTGGAGAAAATATGAACTTTTTTTTTAGAGTTCTCTAGTGGAATTTGAGCTTATGGTGAATGTGGAATTGAGGAGTTTATTAGCATAACCAGGGTCTTTTGTTGTTTCCATCATGCCCGTCAATCCATCTGCTTCAACACCATTGCACACTGAATCTGTCAAGTTTTATGAGATTTTACTATTTTATAGTGGTATTTCAAGAAATTAGAGTTGGCACTTTCATCCAGTAAAGCTCAGAAACCTACATCTTCCTTGAATGACACCTACAAATCACACTGCTTTTAGGAAGAGCTGAAAGAATTGTGGACTTAGCAAAAGGCAGAGTCATTAAGGATTTTTCAGACATACTAGAGCACACTAATACTCTAAGAATGGTACTTTAGCAGAGAAATCTCTTATTTTTGCCACTGGGTTATCTATAATATTTAGGGGAAGGTTAAGGAGTCTTTGGCTTTGCTTTTAGTTTCTCTATAAGTTATTCTCCAGCCTCTGTGGATTTTCTGAATTTTGTTTTCATGATCTCCCCAGACCTGACCACAAGAGAAGTCTCTCATTCAGATTCTTTGTTGGTTCAACAGATTGATATAATGGTTGTCTCCACATACATGGTCAACCACAGTATACTTCATCCGTTACAGAACTGTACTGTGAGTTCCAGAATAATCAGTCTTTGGATTTTTACTTCATTCATTTATATGAGCATTCTAAGAGTACAATTATATCAAATACATTTTTAAAGCTTTGGTTTATGTTTAGATTGCACCAATAGATGATATTAGGCTATAAAATATGATCAAGAAAAAGTGCTAATCTTTTGGAAGCCAATAGAGTTTGATGGCAACAGAACTATTAATTAAGTTAAAATTCCAAAGGCAAATGTTCTACATTTTGTCATTCAACAAATTACATTGATTTGTTGAATGTAATTGATTTGTGTACTTGTGATATGGACATTAAGTCTAGTTGCATGGGAGACAGATAAGTAAACAGCAAATCACATTAGTGTGATGAGCTCTGTGATAGAAGAAGGTCCACAAATACATAAAAAAAGGACACTTAACCCAGTTGTTGGTTTTAACAATAAACCTTTTATTGAATGTCTATTATGTGCCAAGCACTGAAGTACTTTGTATATATTATATTTAATCTTCACTACAGCCTTATGCACTCATTCATTTCATAGCCAATAAACTTGGTAGGGATATTGATGTTGCCATCAAATTTGAGGACCACTTTTGCTGGCCAACTCTTGCTCACCATTAATCATGAAGTAAGATCATAGCAATGACTTTTTGACGTACAAGTTGGTTAGAATTGGAACCATACTTAGTGTAATTTATTTCTCCTGACCCAGACAAAGAAGGAAGATTGATTACAATAGGACTTCTGAGCTAATTACTTAGTGGCAAGCTGTAATTCCAAAACCACAAAAGAAGAAGGCAAAAGAAATTCTAATAAAAATATGCTTCAGCATGGCCTCAAGTCATATGGCATAAATATTTGCAGGGTTTTTTGTTTTGTTTTGCATCCCAAGTTCTATGCTATAATCAGAAATATGTGGCACATTTTGAACAAAGGAAATATGTACTCAACAAAGCATAGTAGCTTAGCTGCCAACCAACAAACCCTAGAAACATGTAGTGACTTACCAAGAAGAACACAACTCTGTGTTCCCAATGTGGAAGGCGTTCTGGGTGTGTATGCATCACATAGGGTTAGGTTCACTGTCAATTCAGTACCAAAAATGGGAGATAATATGCAAATTATAGCCTTTCAATGAAGGAATGCATTGTCTTAATTTTTTGTTGTAGTCATTAAAAGTGAACAAGAACTAAGCCTCTGATAGAATCTTTGCATTTCAAAGGTATAGTTTTGACAACTATCCAAAGGCCAGATCCTAGGGATTCTGAAGGTGTTTTATTTCTTTCCAAACCTCCAGTGGCCACCCACCTTTTCTGAGATTCCATTCCTTCCAAAAGCTTGGGGTTGTTTTGGGGCCAGTACTTTCCATTCATTACTGGCATCCTTCAAAATGCACCTTTACTTCACAACACAAGTAGAAACATATTTACAACCTAATAATCAGGCTGATAATTTGTCTGGCAGAAATGCAACTCCTAAGAAAGAAAAAGCAATACTGATTCTTCCTTTTTTGGGACAAATACCACAACACAAAACTCCAAGCAAAGCCAGCAGTAGGCAGGAGTCTAGGATTGATTAAAATGAAGGCTCCCATCTTTTTCCTTCTCTCTCTCTCTCTCACGTTTTTCCATTTCTGGTGGCCTGCCACCTCCCCCTGCCTCCCAGCTCTAGATGCTGGTGCCCATTTCACGGAATCACGGAGGTGGGAGTTAAAGATAACCTTAGAGCAAATAGTCCCCTTTTGATCCCCTACACAATCCGCATTCTTCCATGTCCCCTCTGTGTCACTCCTGGCAGGTGATCATGAAGCCTGTGGATGAGTGGACGAATGCTCCAAGTGAGGAGGACACTCACAACCACCATTTCCAATTTGAACAACACTGTTTGCAGGATCTTCCTTCTGCTCATTCAAATTTGCGCCACCCCCCTCAATCCCTTTAAAATATATTTGTTGATGCTAAGTCCTCCTTGGAGCTAATTCTACTTATATACGATAGCTGGTCCTCTGAATATTTAAACCAGCTCTTGTGTCCTCTCTGGTGATTGTGTACATACCTGCTTTGTTTCCCCCAGGCTGAACTCTCCACTTCCCTGAGCTTTTCTCCTGCCCAGGTTTTTAGGGGATGCTTTACTGCCTTGCCAGGCTATCAATTTTCTGCCTTTGCTCCCCAGCTTGGGACTGGCACCTCCTCACATCTTCCCCCTGCATCCACACCTGAGCTGTTTCTCAGGTCAATTTTATATTTCAGTAGTCTCCTTAGGCTGTAGCTTCCCTTCCTATAAACTCATGCTGAGCCACTTTGAGGACCCAGGTATATGACTTGACATCTTTGCCATTCTCTTTTGTTTGTGCATCAGTCTAGGCTATCAGGTTTAATTTTTGTTTTTAATTTTTGTCTTGAAGCAGTCGGTCACTGTGCCTCTTATACCTTTATCCATGTCCATAAACTTGCTGAGGGAGGTGGGATGTATACAAATAACCCTGGGAGGACAGGAGACACGTCCAGTTTGGTTCCTTTTCGGTCTGTTTCATGGTCCTAAAATTACTACAAAAATTAGTAAATCTTTACTTTACTCTCACAGTTCCTTGATCTTCAGCTTCATTGATTTTTGTCTCCAATTTTTAAAACTTTCCCAATCCTTTGGACAGGTCCTATCTCTAGCAATATTTCCACCTTTAAAGTTTTAAAAGCCAGTTGGAATTCTTGTACTCTCATTCCACTGAATCTTCTCTTTGACTCATGAAATCCTCTGGCCTTGTGAGGTATTTCCACTCTGTCTCAGTTTACCAGGTTTTTTTTTTTTTTTGTGGCTGCCCTACATTCCCAATCCAGTCTGATTCACTTATGCAAGTCTCATAATTTTCTTTTATGCTCCCTTAGTTCTTTCCCATCCTAATTATTCTTTCATGCATCCACAAATCACACAACTTTTACTATTTTTCTTTTGCATTCCTATCCCCACATTCATTTATTTGTTCTTTTAACAGCTATTTATTGAGCATCTACTCCTCCCCCAAATCATTGGATGTAGCAGCGAACAAGATCAACATAATTCCTACCCTTGGGGGGCTTACATTTTGGTGATGGGAGAGGGACAATGCCTGGATCAACCCAGGCCAATGAGAGCTGATGGAGCAAAGCACGGAGCCAGGCAGGTGGGGGCTGCTGTTCATCTAGGGTTTCCAGTGTCAGTGAGGCCCTCAGTGATACTCATCTACTTAAATTGTCCTTGGTCTGCATTGTCTCCTGTTCCTTTTAACAACTACGCTCTACTAGTCTTGTCCATTATCTTCCCCATTATGTTTACTATTAGCGGATGATCTTCCCTCATACTTCTCAGATAAAAAGAGGCTATTGGTAGTGGACTCCATCAGTTTCACAGCTCCTCTCCCTCCAGAGGCAACCATTTATATCACCGCTGGCCACTCCCTCCTTCTTCCTTCCTAGTCAAGGCCACCTAGCTATTAATCTCGTTTATTCTGGTCACAGGACCTTTGTTTATCATTTTTCTAATATGTCCATTATTTTCAACCCTTCCCATTAGTTTCTTTTTGTTAGCCTATAAATATACTTAATCTCATGTTCATCCTTTAATAATAATGGCTATCATTTATAGAGCATTGCCGCATGCCACACACCTAGCCCCCATCTAATTTAGTCCTCACAACAACCCTGCAAGGTAACTATTACTATCCCTATTTAACTGAATTGGAAACAGGTGCAGAGAGAATACATAACTTTCCCAAGCTCACAAGGCTTTTTGAGTGGTAGAATTGGGGTTCAAATTGAGGTCTGTTTGACTGTAAACCGGAATCATTAATAAGCCTGAATTCTTAGGTTTTTTATTTCTTTTCTTTCATAGGTAAGCTTCTTAAAAGTGTGCCTCCATTCCTCCCCCTCATAATTAGATTTTTCCCCACTATTCTATTGTTGTCTAAGTCACCATCGTCCTCTCATTTCCTGAATCCAGGGGATACTTTAAGTCTCAGTCTTATGCGAACTCTATGCAACACAGAAATAGTATTGCTGTTCATTTGGAATTCTTGTCTCTCTAGACTTCCATAATAGTGCTCTAGACTGGTTCTCTTCTTATCCCATAACCATATCTTCTCAGCCTTCTGTGTCTTATCACTCCTTATATATTGACTTTCTTTGAGGTTCTATTCTCATGTTCTCTCTCTTCCTCTTCTTCCCTCCTTCTCTTTCTTGATATTCAGGATTCTCCCAGAATGCTTTTTATTCCCATTTGTCATCCCTAAAACTGTATCTCTATCTCTGGCACCATTGAAAACAAAGGCTGAAAAATATCCACTGAAATGAGCACTAGGAAAGTCTATGTTGGTGCAGTGGTGGAACAGAAGCCATGGAGGGCAGGCCGAGGAGTGGGAAGGAAGCGAGGGAATGGAAATGGCAGGATAAACCACTCTTGACAAATGCAGTTGTGAAAGGAGGCTAAAGAGCATGATCCTTAGGCAGGAGGGACACCTCCTTCATCAGAAGGAAGGAAGATGACGCAGACATGGGTGCATTTGCTGAGGAGAAGAGAGTTCATGCCTATGAGCAAGGCCACGTTGGAGGGGAGCCCATGAGTGGGGGATACTGCTGACACTGTCTTTGGAAAATACAGCCTGCCACAGGGGTTAAGGGGAGACGTGGCATCAGGGAACAAACCCACACCAATCCTAGGTGTTTGGTATATGAGAGAATAAGGAGCCTTGTTTGGGGAGAACTAGGAGGGAGTAGGTATCCTGAGGGAGTGGCAGCTTTCAGTTAATGCAAGGCAATGAAGGAATCCCTTCATTGCAAGGGGAGGTTGAAGCTATGGGGAGTAGTCTGGTAATAGAGTGGGGAACCCAGGAGCTCCAGGGAGGGAGAGGCTAGGTTGTCAATTAGGAGACAAAGAAGAACAGAGTATTATGGTGACAATAATGCTTGGAGAATAGATAAAAGGAACAGGAGGCTGACACTTTGGGAGTTGAGAACAGGAATGAAAGGTCATGCCGAGTACGGTCCTGACAGATGGACACTGGACCCAAAGGGTGGGTATCCTGGCTCCATGAGCTTGGGGTAGTTTCAGCTTGGTTTCAGGACACAAGGCTTGAAGACTACAGGAGCCTGTGAGTCCTTGTGTCTTGGAGCACCAGCCTGGTCTTGTTGTGCCTGGTGAATGAAGCCTCCCCCAGTGGAGGGGAGTTTTGAGGCCATGACTATGACTTACGTACCTCGGCATCCAGCATCTACAACAGTATTAAGTGTATCCAGGCACATAAAGATAGCTGAGTAATTTAAAGAATCAATGACAGAACATAGATTCAAGGCTCAGTCTGCTAAGGCCAAAGCTTCTACTTATAGCATGTCACCTTCCAATCTTCTGTTCCCGGGACCTGTAAACAGAGAGCTAAAGGGACATTTCCTCTTAGATCATGTGTGAAAAGCATGAGGTGTTGATAAAACTTGACAGTTTCTCAGGGAGTTTGATCAACATAAACATTCAAATCAGATATTTCAGGCCAAATTACATTGACTCATGTAATTGCTAAAAATCGACTCCATTGCATGCTGCCTAAGGCATATGGTTTCCCTTCAAAATGTGAAAAACTACCAACCTTTAGGATGAATGCTATACTGCAGGATTTGTGACAATGTGCTTGATTAACAGCTGCTGCCAATTAGGCAGATATCTGTAAAAAAGATAACTCTCTGAGAGCCAACCGTGCTCAGAAGACATGCTTAACAATTTAAGGCCACAGGAGCAGATTGGCATGGTCTAAAAATATAGTTGTGAGATTTTACTTAGGAGAAAAAGGGATGTTGCCTTGGTATCTATTTCCACTCCCATACCATTGCCTACAGTACAAATAAGTCTTTCATAAATATATTTAACTCTTCCTAAACCTGTCAACAGTCAACTGTTGCAAAAATTTCCCATTAATTCAAACTTTGGGCATGCCCTGCTAGAAGAAAACACAAATATCCTAAATCTGAGAATATAAAGTCCCCAAATGAGGGAGTGATTATTTGCCTTACCAAAAAGGATACACTTTTACAAAAGATATATTAAGGCTTCCTTCCTTAAATAGTGAGTCCTGCCTGGTTATTTAAAATACAACTTGATTTATAAAATTTTAAAAATTATAGCCATACAATTTTCAGGGGACATATCAGTATGAAGTGAAATATACATGCATATTACAGTGATAGGTACATTATTTCATTAACAACCCTACAATGGTTAAATTTATTGGATTAACTTAGATTTTTTTCATATCCTTTTCAGGATCCATAATGTTTTTGGTTTGTTTAAAATCTTCCAACTTTGAGATGTATACCTCTTAGAAATATCCCCACTCACCACAGTAGCATGTGATCTTTTAAATGTTGTTCCATGCTGGAAGATTTGATTTCACCCAGCAGATAAAATACCAGTCTGGCAACCATAACAACTAGATCTGCTCACACCTCACTCAATAACTGCTCAGTTATTTTTGGCAACACACTGAGCTTTTCTGAATTCAATTTACTCTTTTAAAGAAGGGATAATAATTATTTGCCAGTTATTTGTCTCATAGGAGTGTCAAGCATTCGTGAGATCACAGGTTCTCAGGGGCCATCACAGAGAGTAACCAGCAGCTTTGTTCTTTTAGGTTTTTGGAGTGAGAAACTGGACGTAGACAATTTGGGGAAGTGTCTCATGGCCTTGAAAGGTGTTGACAAAGAAGATAGTCTTTAAGTTGCCTATCTAAGGAAAGGAGGAGTGCTCATAACATTCCAAAGAACAATGTTGTTATAATAATATTTTTAAAACTGCTGCAAAGTAGTTATAACCATAATGGTGTTTCATCTGTGATACTGAACATTACTTCTTGTTCAAGGATAATATTATATGACCTTTTGGACTGAAGGAGTAAAGAGACATACAATTTTTGATAAATATTATGCTTTTAGAGCCTGCCTCAATATTTTCCAATGTTTTAGTTCCCTGGCTACCATTGCAGATTTCAAATCCACCTTTAAAAAGTTGCTGAATCTGATTTACTCTAAGTCCACAATGTGTCCTTGTATGTAGCTGAATTGCCTTCTGTGAGATGGAAGACCAGTAGCTTAACCACAGTCCCTTTTAATGCTTCCCTTAACAAGGCTTAGTAGCCAAGAACCCACATTTTACTTTTAGTTTAAAAGCCTCAGCAAACTTCAGAAAAGTCAGGAATCAAAATAGAAGATAAAACCCATCAAATAGCAACAAATCATAAAGCTATTCTAAGACCTGCTTCCAACAAGAGGCTCTTTGTTCTTTGCCTAGGTCAACGTTTGGTGCTTTCCGAACCTTCCTGGAGGACGGTCTGCCACAATCCGGCGGAGGGGTGGGCTTTAAATAATAATGTAAGATGGACACTGTGCTCCTTATCTTGGTGGGAGGGTCAGAGCATGTCTTACTGGTCAGCCCCTGACGTCCCACATGGCTTGTTTGCTTTCTGGTCTTTCCTGCTGTCAGAATCCAGGCAGCTTCTGGTAATTGGGATAAGAAGGGGTAAGGAATGGGCTAAGCCTTCTCTCAGCTGAGGAAATAAATACACAGGCCCCCAAAGAATGTTCACTTCATTTTTTTGCCTGAGGTTCTAATGACAGAATCCAACCAGTGCAGAGACCCTTCTCTCACAGACCGGTCTGTGTGTGTTGTCCTCAGGTCTGGGGCCTCGCTCGTAGGCTATCTGGATGTCTCTGCGGGCTGCTGCCCTCAGCATCACACAGCACCCCCTCTGACCTCTTCCCTCATTCTTTGTTTGCCCCTCGGCTTGGTCCCTTGGCTTTGTGGCCAGTTGTCCTCTCTGAAGTTCCTTTATCCTTCTCTGTACAGCCTCTGGTGTGGGTGGTCATTCTCTGCCAGGGCCAAAAGAAAGCTCAGGGCCCAGGGGTTATGATGGAACAGGAAAGAGCAGACTATTTAGGGGCAATCAGATTGCTTGTGTTAATACATAAGGGAGAGTTCTTTTCTAGAGTTCTAGTTCTTTTCTAGGGGAGGAAACTTTTATCAGACCCCAAATAATGACTTATTTTGTGTAGCACTTTATAAATTACTAAACTCCTCCCCAAATAGAATAGATGCCTATGAACTGAATTTAAAACTGCTTTCCCGTATTTCATCTCATGTTACATTCTAAAGAAAAACTCAGGAAATAGGCAGTAATGCTCATGAATCTTCTCTGTATAAACTCAGATTGTTGTTTCCCCAAGATTGCATAGAGACCAAGTGACAAAGTAGAAACTAGAACTCACAATTTTTAACCCTGTCCCATGCTGTTCACAATTTTTGTGATTAATAATATACCTTGATATTTATTAGTGATGAGCTGCCTTTGTTTTGGGAGGCTGGGATGGAAGTCATAGGTACCAGAAATCACACTAGCTTTTTTCTCCCTTCAACTCTGCCTGCTTCTTCAGTTTTCTTTTCTAGATATCAAGTTGATGTGTTTGTTAAATGTTTTGTTTCTGTCATTTCATTTCTTCCACCTTTGTGTTCAGGTCTTCACTTTTCCTTATTAGGCCTATTGTCATGCATCCAAATGGGTGCCCGTTAGTGCCATAAGAACGATCTTTCTCAAAACAAATTCGATTGTAAAAGTCCGTGGCTTTAAATTCTTCAGTGGTTCCCTTTAGCCTATAGTAGTGTCCACAGGTCTCTGAAATGACATTCTTGCAAGAATAAGGAGGTCATGCTCAAGTTTTCTAGGTGCTTCCTTGAAATTTGTGTTTTAATATCAATGAAAAAGATCTTTAGAAAATAATATAAATATATTCAGGGTAATTTAATTGACTATCTTATCACTGTCTTAAAACTTCCCAGTGTGCTGCAAATGTCTTTATGGTCTTGTTGGTGCCATACATCTTTAATTGTCATGAGATAATGAAAAATGAACAGAAGTGGGCTTAATTTGTAATGATGAGTTCGATCCATGTGAAGGCCAGATGCTGTGACAGCAAATTGTTTGAAGGAAGGTTTCCAAACAACCTATTAGTAGTTCTAATAGAGAAAAGGCTGGGGAGAATTTAGTTACTACATGTCACATCGCAGACCAGGCTTGCCTAACTAAATTATAAACATGAGCAACAACAAATTCAGAGCCTTCACTCTTTGTAACACAGCCATGTGCTGCATAATGACTTCTCCATCAATGATGGACCACATATGTGACAGTGGTCCCATAAAATTATAACGGAGCTGAAAAGTTCCTATCACCTAAGAACATTGTAGACCTTCCAGTGGGACAAGATGTGGAAGTAGAGGACAGCGATATTGATGATCCAGACTCTGTGTAGGCCCAGGCTAATGTGTGTGCTTGTGGCTTAGCTTTTAACAAAAAAGTATAAAGAGTAAAAAAGTTTTTTAAAATAAAAAATGCTTATAGAAGAAGGATATAAAGAAAGAAAATATTTTTGTACAGCTGTGCAATGTGTTTCTGTTTTAAGCTAAGTGTTATTACAAAAGAGTCAAAAAGTTAAAAAAATTAAAATGTTATGAAGTAAAAAGGTTACAAATAAGCTAAGGATAATTAATCTATTATTGAAGAAAGAACAACTTTAAATAAATTTACTGCAGCCTAAGTGTGCAGTGTTTATAAAGTCTAGAGAAGTGCACAGTGATGCCCCAGGTCTTCATATTTACTCACCACTCACTCACTGATTCACCTAGAACAACTTCCAGCCTTGCAAGTTCCATTCATGGTAAGTACCCTATATAGGTGTACCATTTTTCATCTTGAAGGAAGATTTCCAAACAACCTATTAGTAGTTCAAACAGAGAGAAGTCTGGGGAGAATTTAGTTACTACATGTCACATCTCAGACCTAACTAAATTATAAACCTAACTAAATTATAAACATGAGCAACAGCAACAAATTCAGAGCCTTCACTCTTTGTAACACAGCCACGTGCTGCATAATGACTGTACCTCTTCTATGTTTTGATATGTTTAGATATAAAGATACCCCTCTGTTACAGTTGACTACAGTATTCAATACAGTAACATGCTGTACAGGTTTGTAGCCTAGGAGCAATAGACTATACCATACAGCCTATGTGTGTCATAGGCCATACTACCCAAGCTTGTGGAAGTACAGTGCAATCTGTGATGTTTGCACAATGACAAAATCACCTAGTGATGAATGACTTTTTCTCAAAGGTGTTTTAGTTTCAGTAAAACATTTAACACAATAAATAAATATTAATTTGGACTTTATTGATTTTATACATTTCATATGGAATTAATTGTTATGGCTTTAGATTCACATAAAATCTATAAGCAAAAAGAGTTTAGCCTAGTTTTCTATTTTACATGTAAGTTCTCTTATTTTTCAAAAGTATTTCCTGTCCCTCCCTACTAGATCCCTTTTTGTGGAAAAATTATACCTTCCACCTGCTGACTTTAGGTTTTCAGCTGTGCCACTTGATTTGGCAAATAAAATGTAAGTGGAAATGATATGTGCCACTTTCAAGTGGAAGCTTTTAGAGCCACCGTGTATTCAGCCCTCTCTCTTTATTCCTTCTGGCATGAGCCCAGTAATATCCCAGAAAGGGATTGCTCCTTCAGCTTGGATCCCAGCATGAAGATTAGGCAGAATCAAAGGACCAAGAGCTTTAGCCAATCATGAAGGACACCTAACATGTGCAGGAAGTGTATATACATACCTGTAAATGTAAAATATCAATATACATATGTGTGTTTGTACATATGCGTGTATATGTATGCATGTTTGTATATCCATAGGTATCTATATTTCATGATTTAACATTGGGGGTCAGAGATAATTGTTTTCCTTTAGGAGAGGGTTTGTAAACAACTTAAGAAACTCTAGGTGGAGTGCGGTGCCTCATGCCTGTAATCCTAGCACTCTGGGAGGACAAGGCGGGAGGATCGCTTGAGCTCAGGGGTTTGAGACCAGCGTGAGCAAGAGTGAGACCCCATCTCTACTAAAAATAGAAAGAAATTAGCTGGGTGTGTTGGCGTGCGCCTGTAGTCCCAGCTACTTGGGAGGCTGAGGCAGGAGGATCACTTGAGTCCAGGAGTTTGAGGTTGCTGTGAGCTAAGCTTATGCCACGGCACTCTAGCCCAGGCAACAGAGCAAGACTCTTTCTCAAAAAAATAACCAAAAAACCATAAAAAACCCCAAAACTCTAGCCTACACAGAACATACATGTTCTAAGTTTTTTTTTGAGATCTGGTCTATCCTATCTCTCCGAGGTCACCTCCTTTTACCTTATTTCTCTGTGATCTTCATTGTTTTAAATCATATCCTGTTCATTTAAGAATTTCTACCTTTGTTTATTCTTTTTCTTATGGGAGGAACTTGGAAAAATAACAGGAGTCTGATCAATTTTGTAACTAGGGTGGGCAGAGCCTGCTCAAGTCCCCCAGGATGGCAGAACTGGGTTCAGCTGCCGTGTTCATGAGGCCTGCTAACAAGTAGTAACCAAGGAGTGTGTGAGTTTCCCCACCTTCCCTAGCCCAAACTAGCCTCACACAGAGGCGCCAGCAAATAATGAAGTCCCCAGACAAGTGCATCAGCTTCTGAACAATGGAGAGTTCGACTATATTCAATTTCACAAGCCCCTCATGAAATGTCTCTGGGTGAACTCTGTCTTTGAATTCCCACAAACTGCATGAATAAGAGGTTAGAAGTTATCACATTGGAAGCCTGCTGTTACTCTTCCAAATCATCCCTTTCTTCGATAGCTCAGGGACTGTGTGGTTAGGCAAATTAATCCTAGAAGAAGTTAAGCAATTGTAATCGTACAGAAGAGATTCTGTGCCCTCAAGGCCCTGGCAACCACACACATCAAAATCTCACATTTAATTTACATCAAGCATGGAATTAATGAGTCAGTGGTAATAAAGTGTCAGGACAAGAAATGGAAAATAGATATCATAAAATATTTATGTAATAAAAAATAATCTCCTTCACTAATATAACTCACATTTCTTCTCTTCATAGGACGTGGTAATAAAAGCATTTAAATCACCATAAGAAGGGATTACTGTACTCTACGTGATACATGCAAAAATCCAAACACAGTCCACTTATCAAATGCGCAATATCCCGAAGTAAATGATCTCTGAGAGAGAATAAAATGCGCTACTGGATACTTCTCAATTTCTAATGGCAAATTCAACATCTATTCAATATATTATCTTTCCCAGAACGTTTCTAGAATTTTATAATGAATGTAGCTGGCAGAGAAATTGAAATGTAATTGAGTGACATCTTTTAATCATATATGCAGGTTGGAGACAGGAAATATAAACAGGAAAGGCAGCTCTAATATTTCTTTTCTATCATTCATGTTAAATGGCTTTCTGTATTGTTTTAGCCACTGAACAAACCCATCAAGGTTTTATCTTGGAAGAATTTTATAAATGACACTCCTATATATGTGTGTGTGTGTGTGTGTGTGTGTATGAAACTGTGAGTTTCCTATCTTTCTGCTGGCATATTATGTCATTATAATTTTTTTAAAAGTCTTTAGAGAAGCTGTAATAAAATCATCTCTCAGTGGAAGGAACGTGATTAGGGAATACAGGATTTTAAACCCCATTTAATTGCAGGAGTCTGGAGAAACTCACTGTGTGTGTGTGTGTGTGTGTTGCAGTCTTCCAGTCTTTTGAGACATGACCTGGACTAAAACGTTAAAGGCTGTTAATGGCATATAGCATTCCCAAGTGAGCACCTTTGGTAACACTTTCCAACGCTTAGTATGTCTGTATGAAAAACACTCCTGCTTTGTTTGCATCATTTTCCTGTTGTAAGTTGTTTCAATAGAGTTTTCTGTGATAGGAATATGGAAATAGACATGCCATAATGCTGAAGCTGTCATCTTCTGTGGTCTAAGTTTTTGTTGACAGCCTTTTCTTTCAGGAAATTACACTTAAGCCATCTTTCATAATTCCCTGGAGTCTGTGCTGCACAACTGCAGTATAACAAGTTGCTTTTGATCCTTTGATAATTAAATGCTCTATTGAATGGTGAGAGAGACAGATCTGCCTTGTATTAAATTCTCCTCTAAGAATAAAGGAGGTTAATGACACCTCCAGATAGTAATAGGTAGTGTTACTATAATATAATGAGCTAATTGCCACAGCTGGGCCTGGTATCTTTATACCATGAGTATACAATACCATTTTATTTTTATACTTTGAATGAACAAAGCATGATCATGGCTCAAATTTTGCTTTTAGAAAGAATGCAAGCATCTATATTTCTGTGAGCAAATTGTCTTAAATAGTTCATTTGCAGCTATTAACTCCATTTACCATATAGATTTTTCTATGAAAGTAGTCTTCTATGATATAAATGCCTAAATCCAAGCGTGTACCTGTAGACATTTACCTGATTGCTGGGAGCAGAACTAGCACAGCTTCTTAGAAGCTGTGTCCTCTCAGAGACTCTTGGGAGCAGGGTAGTGTGATGTCAACTTGGTAGGCTGTAGCCTCCGGTTATTTAGTTGAACATTAATCTAGGTGTTGCTGTGAAGGTATTTGTAGATGTTGTTAACATCTGTAATCAGTTGACTTTAAGTAAAGAACATTACCCTCAATAATGGGGGTTGAAGGCCTTAAGAACAAAAACTGAGGTTTCCCAGAAAAGGAGAAATTCTGCCTCTAGATTGCAGCATTAAATCCTGCCTGAGTTTCCAGCCTGCTTCAAATTCAGACTTGCCAGATCCGGTGGGAGCCAATTCTTTAAAATAAAACTCTTTTATATGTACACATGCACACACAACACACACACATCCTATTGGTTCTTTTTATCTGGAGAATCCTGACTGATATAGGTGGTAAAACAAATATAGAAACAGGTGACTTGAAAATCCAGAAAAGTTTCTTGGGCCCTTGATGCAAGCAGGTATCACGGACCCAGACAAACCTAAATGCCAGGTGTAAGTTTTGATGACAATTTATAGAGGAAAGTACCCTCCTCACTGCAGCATGTTTAACAAGCTCCTCTCAATTCAAACCATCTCTATGCACACCTTTCCCATCTCATTAGAAGCAGGGAGCGACATGTTGAGAAGCGAAAGCAACATGCTCTCACATACAGTCTTTGCTACCAATTTGGAGGTGTTAGTGTTCAGTGTTCTTATCCAGGGCAGATAAATGAACCAGTGGCCATTTGGTATGGAGAAACACCATTAAATGTTAGGTGCTTCCAAATTCTTGACACCAAAGGCACTGCTTAAAATCACAATGTTCTCTCCAATAGCTTTCTTATCTCTTATCTCTGCACAGGTAAAATCTTGAGTAACTTGCCCACACGTATGGCCTTCATTTCCACATTTGCTGCTCACTCTGGTACCCAATGCAATATGGCCTTAGCCCTCACCACTCTACAGACAGTGTTTTCATTAGCCTAACCAATAACCTTCCTGTTGTTAAACCTGATGTGTACTTAGTCTTTATTTTATTTAATGTCCTACTTTGATCAATCTACTACTGTTGGCCACACCCTTCTTTGTACATCTCTTCCTTTGTCTTCTGTAACCAATTCTCTCCTGGTTTGCATCCTGTCCATCTGCCTGCATTCCTTCAGCCTCTTTCAACCTAAATGGTTGGTTGTGGGTTGAACAGTGTCCTCCAAAAAAGCACTGCTGATGTGCTAACCCCTAGTACCTGCAAATGGCATTGGATCACTTGGGAATTGGGTCTTAGTCAAGGTAATCAAGTTAAGATGAGGTCATTAGGGTGGGCCTTCATCCAATATGCCTGGAGGCAGATTGTATCATGTGAGGAAGAAAGCAGAGGCTAAAGCAATGCTTGTTCAAACCCAGGATTGCCAAGGATTGCTGGCAAATACCAAAACTTGAAGAGGAAGAATCAAGAAACGATTCTTCCCTACAGATTTCAAAGGGATCATGATCCTGCCAATACCTTGATTTCAGATTTGTAACCTCCAGAACTGTGACATAATACATTTTTGTTCTTTTAAGCCACCCGGTGTATAGTACATTATTGCAGCTGCCCTGGGAAATTAAGACATGGTCCCACAGGATGCCCTGAAAATCAAAGTACTTTTAGTATTTTCTCTATTGGATGTTCCTTCCCCAAGCTAATAGCATCTAGACTCCTGTGTGAACAATTTCTCTTAGTGGAAACAGGAAAGGCGTGCTTCCTACAAGCTGACACATGCAGACTGTGGTTCTAAATGACACTGACTTGGGTTGAAGGCCTGGAATGTACAGCCACTCAGGCTTCCAATAGTGGTGACTTACCCTGCCTATCTGCCTGGACTGTTCTATCCACAGATGTGCCCTGAGTGGGGCACATCAGTCTGCCTCCTGTTTGCTTATGGTTCCTGGGGATTTGACAATGACAAAAGGCCAGTATGTTCTCAGGAAGGATTCTAACAGAGCCTTCCTACTGTTTAGGCTTTCTAGCTCAGTCACTTTTTGCAGCTGAATTCATTTCCTAATGCATTCGGTAGGAAGCATGTCCTTGGGCAACTCTATCCCTCGTGGAATTATCTGATGAAGTGGGCTCTGTTAACTACTCAGGAGGGTTCATATGCTTTGATTACTGCTCATGAAGTTTCTATTTCTTCAAGGAGCTTAATGAGGTTTTTCTGGGGGGCAAAAATCATAAATTTCCATTTTTTAGTAGCTATACTGATGGGAGCACAAATCATACATCCCCCTCATAGCCCATGAAACAATGCTCCTGGTTTATTTCTCTTGTGAGGTAGCAATTCAGATGTCATCTGGTCCATGGCGTCTAAGAAATATTGAGAAAAGCATAATTAAGCATAAATATTAATTATCTTTTTAAAGATACGTATTTAAAATATGTGATTTCTCAGGTTTGCAAAAGTATGTGATGCTGAATGTGCCTTGAGTAGGAATCAATTTCAATGGCCAAATGAATGATTTTGTAGCCTTAAAATATCTGCATTCGTTTTCTTTTATATTAACATAATTATAGAGGAAAGACAAAGTCTTTTTAGCAAATTTTAAATTATTTAAATGATGGGGTGGGTTTTTTTTTCCTCTTCACAAATCTTTCTTGATTTATTTATTTATTTTTGGCTCTTTCATTTAAAAGTACTTTTATAACTTAAATGATTCTAACTGAATTCACGGTTGACAGCCAAGTGTTTTAATAACTTTTCTTCCTTAGTTTGACGGCAAATGCATCAATGTGTGCTCGGCTGCCTGTCAGATCACCAACGGTGGCATCCATTCCACTGAGGAGGCTGGGAATATAAAACATATGCAATCAGAAGCATTCTAAATGAAATGGCAAATTTAGCCCATAGAACATGCAGAATACTAATGAGCAAGTCTGCCGGGCCTGCTGTGCACTCATGCATCGCAGACTGAGAATAATGACCTTGCTCAAGACTTAAACAGAGAGTCATTGCAGTTGGCAACAAATAGATGCCTCTGATTACACTCCAGCCACCTAACCTCTCCTGGGACCTCAATATTAGCTCTACACAGGAAAATAGCTACCTCAATTCGGGTCACGTATTTGCTTACTTATAGGGGCAGGGCACAGAGTAGGGGAAGGGGGTGTGGGTCGGGAGTTGGGTCAGGGGGCGACCTTCATAGTCTACAGCAGTCAAGCTTCAGAATGCCTTCCTCTGCTGGCAAATTCTTGAATTTAATTTTAAAATTTAAATAAATCACCTCTTCACTACTTTCCCTTGCCACTTACAACCTTTACAAATAAAATATAAAGCATCTCCTAAGAAACATCTGCCTCTATAAAAAGCAAAAAGGACTTCCTTAAACTGAAAGAAGGGGGAGAGTGAATGAGGTTGGAAAATAACTTCCTAAAGACCTTTTTTGCTCCTTGCGAATATGATGCAGAAACACAAAAGCTTCATTACTGATCTTAAAGTTCTCAGCTTTTTTCTTCTGCTTAATATAGTCTGCTGTTGAAGTTTCCAATTATATTTTTATTTCATTGATTGAATTCTTTGCCTTCAAGATTTATATATTTCGTCCTTTTTTTGTATCTATCTTTTTGTTGAGTTTCTCATTCAGATCATAAATTGTTTTCCCGATTTTATTGAATTGTCTATTTGTATTCTCTTATATCTCACTGACTTTTGTTAAGATTATTATTTTATATTCCTTTTCAGACAATGCATAAATTTCCATTTTGAGTGGATTAGTTATTGGAGAATTATTGTGTTCCTTTGGTTGTGTCATGTTTCCTTCCTTTTTCATACTTCCCATGTTCTTGCATTGATGTCTCTACATCTGGTGGTGCAGTCATCTCTTCCAAACTTTACAGAATGATTTTCATAGGGGAAAATTTTCACTTGCACATGGGCCTGAGGTTGCCAGTTGGGCAGGGTATAGTAGCTCTGTTTCCATGTGATTCAGTCTCCATGCAGCTTCTTCAGTTGTGGTCAACATTAGTGATGACTATGGGTGACTTAGTGTTCTAAGCTGCAGGAGTCTGTGGCAGTGGCAGTGGCTGCATAGGTTGTTAGGGCAAGGGCTTTATGGATCCTCTTATTCTTGTCTTCCTCACAGTGGGGAGCCTTAGCTGTGGGCATCTTTCTTGGTATTGGTCCTACATGGTTCACAGGCAGCCACAGTAGCAATGGAATTCAGGGTACCGGTGCTCAAAGAACCTGTGGGGCTGGGTTTCTGGGCTCAGGGTCTGGTGAAACTACTGTAGCACCTGTGACTTGAGGCACAAGTTCACTCTCCAAGGCACAATTGGATGCAGTTCTCCCACTGAGCTGGTGGCAGGGTCTGTTGCTCTGAGGCACACCCCAGTAGCTGGGGCCTGGGATCTCAGATGTAGTTGTGGCCCTGACTCTGGGGGTTTGACTCTGAGGAAGGTGAGCTCTGGAAGCTCAGCCTGGCCCTGTGGAGCTGGGCACAGATGCAATTTGGGACCCAGAACCATCAAGGCATGAGGTATCACACAGTAGTGACTGTAGACAGTGGGAGAGCGGGGCACAACAGTGGCCCAGGCTCTGTGAAGCTATGTGCAGCAGCAGCAAGGACCCAGGGATGGTAATGATGCCACCATGGCTTGGGCCTCAGGGATTGGAGAACCTCACAGCAATGACTATACTCCCCATAGAGGCAGGGTGCCTCAGTGGCTCAGACTGCCATGGGATAGCTAGTCCAGTTCCAGGTAGATGGGGCATTGTGGATATTTGGCCTGGAGTATCACGTGACACAGCTCAGCCAAGTGTCTGATTCCCTGGGACACAAGGTGAAGCATCTGCTTGGCCCCAGAAAATGGGGATACATGTGTCAGTGGGGCCTCCAGATTCCTGGGGGTGGGATGCCATGTCGGCTGTGGCACTGGGAGATGCAACTGCTCTGGTGGGCTGGAGGCTTTGAGCCCCTGGGGGCAGGACGCCTTCTCAGCTATTGCAATGGGGTGCAACTATTCTGGTAGTTTGAGGCTCTGGGTCTCTGGCAGTGTGGCACCACTTCGGCTTGGTCCTAACGGGAGGGTGTACTAGCAACTGAGATGGAAGGAATGGAGCAGCATTGTGGTAGCTTAGCCCTAGAGGGTAGGATGTAGCAGCAGCTCTGTTCGAGGATGATGTGCTATGGGGTGAGCACGGTTCCGTGGCAGCTAAGCCTCAGGGATGCAATGGCTACTCATTCTTGGAGCAGAACACACCCTAGCAGTGGCTCTGGCTCCTAGATGGTGCAGAGCAGTAACAGCATGGGCTACAGAGGTGGAGCGTAGGGCCCAGTGCTGGCTTCTTCTCTATGAGCAGCTTAGCATGTGGACTCTGAGAAGCTTCTACAGCTGAACTCTGAGCCTGTGAGGACTGCAGGAATCTCCAGTAGTGAAGATTCCATGTGTCCACAGTAATGATGGGGGCTGCTGGGGTCCTCTTGCTTATCTTTTCCCTACAGGGCAAAGTCCCTCCTGTTTCAGAGCTGATCTTGAATGTGGAATGGAATGGTGAAGGCAAGGGGCTTCCTCACTATCTCTGTGAGGTTTTCCAGGTTTTTGTGCTCAACAGGATTTCTGCTGCTGCTTTGCTGTTCTCCAGTGCTCTCCTTTAGTTATTTTGGTTGAAATGTTTATTGATTATTTTAGGGTTTTTTTCTTGGGGAGGAAAGAGTAGTAGGAACTTTTAGTTGGCCATATTGCTGATATTATTCCTTGGTAAATATTAATAAATGTTAATATAAATATTAATAAATACTCCCCAGAGTATTTTATTTATGTAAATAATATAAATATTAATAAAATACTCTCCATAAATTTGCATTCTCATTAGCAAATCTCTCTCATGCTGCTTTTAATAACATTGGATATTATCATTTAAAGATGTTTACTTTTTGGGCCGGGCGCGGTGGCTCACGCCTGTAATCCTAGCACTCTGGGAGGC